>BQKN01001055.1:225759-270129 GCA_022839385.1 Asparagus kiusianus
TTTTCAAACCATACAAATTTAACAAAAAATTCAGGCTATTAACCATCTTATTATTGTCTTATGATTAAGTTATTACCGTACAGGCAGTTTAAATGGGTCCACAAAAGATCAAGAGATAGTCACGTGACTCTTTAAAGATTATTCGCATGAATGAGCATTCATGCTTAATGCAAGCATAAATCTATTATTAATACCTTAATGCTGTCATAGAAAAAAGAAATAATATATCGAAAGTACGTGTTATATATATATTTTTAAAATTATTATTACCAATCTGATAGTTAAGCCCTTCTCAAGATGTAAATCCTATGTAGTAGTAATATTACAATTGAAGAGATTTTCGATTTAAACTCATTCTAACTTATTTTCCTTAAAACCGACCCACTCTTATTTTATTTACAACAACCGACCCACTTCGTGGTCACGTCAGCGTCGTTGCCACGACGTGGAGCGTTTTTTTAAAACTCGTTGCTAAATAGGCGGGGTTGCCAACCCCAACTATTTTGCACGCCCTGTCTAATAAACATGCTAAATTAGTCGGGCCGACCCCGACTAATTTAGCACACTGTCTAATTGGTTGGGATTGGGAACCACGACCAATTCGAAAGTCTTTTTTCGAAATGTCCGGGTTTCCCAACCCCGAATATTTAGCAGAGGCTTTTGTCCCTACGGACGAGTCGAGCTAGAAATGGCTAAGAGACCAAATAGTTTGGGTTGGCAACGCCGACTATTTGGCCCCTAGGTCCGACCCTTATATAAACCCCCAATAGTTCTCCACACCCCCACTTCGTTCCCAGCCGGCCCAAAACACTCCCAGCCCTCAAACTTTCTTCCCCAAACCCTTATTTGTCACAAATCTTGGATTTCAACCTCAATTTTCAACCCAATTTCATCATGAAGCTTCTGAGTGGTAATTTCTCTACATTCTCTCCTCTTTTAACATGTAGAAATCTAGGGTTTTTTCTCAAAAACGAATTTCTAGGGTTTGAACTCTATTTGTAGTGGTTTATTTAGAAAATTTATTCTTGTTGTAGTTGAAATTAAACATTTAGGGTATAGAATACTCAATTTTAGGGTTTAGGATTTGGGGGTCAATTTTAGGGTTTATGATTGTAATTAGGGTTTAGGGTTGTACTTTGGAGATTAGGGTTGTAATTGATAATATTTTTTTTTGCATTTAAATGATATAATTTTCTTCTGCATAGGTTAAACAATATGATATTTATTGCTTGCTCTTATGGTGGAAAAATTAATTATGGAATGAATAATATGCCAACGTACATCGGAGTGTTGACAACGCCGTTAATGATCTCGGAATCATATAGTTACCTTGACTTAGTTAATGAATTACATCGAGTTACGATAATTGACCCACGAGAGTACCGACTAAAAATAATATGTAGTTTACCCATAACTTTTGATAGAACGTCCACAGTTAAGATCTAAAACGATCATCATACGAGTATTATGTTTAATTTGAGCAAATCACAACCAACGGTAGAGTTGTTTATTAAAAAGTTTCCACATAGTTCGCGCCAAATATTCAACCTTTCAGGAGAATTCTCACGCATGTTAGATTTGGGAGTTAAGTCTGATGGCTTTTTTCTTCTTCGAGTGAAATGGAGCAGACTCAATTTTAATATCACAGAGGTGCACTTTCATTCGGTGGAACGTTAAATGTTATGAACAATAAAGTCTTTTATGAAAATATGAGGCCGTTAAGAGGGGCAATAGTTGAAGAGGATGAAAGAAGCAATGCCTCTGAAGGTGAAGATGAATATAGTGCACCAATTGGCAGCTTGCAATTTGTGAGTGAAGATGATGAAGAGAATCCGGATTGGCCCGATGAAGCTTATATTAATAATGAATATGTTGAGTACAAAGAACCCCCCTCTGACGAGTTTAAAAATGATGAGTAGGTTCGTTCTTCCACAGTACAAGATATATGCGCATTGGCAAAAGTTCATCTTATAGAGAAGATGATGAGGTCCCTTTCAGAGTTGGTAATTTATTCGAGACTAAAGACCAATTGGTTGATGCTATTCGTGATTACACAATCAAAAAGTTGGTCAAATTCAAGCAAATTAAAAGCAACCGCACAAGTTATAAGGCAATCTGTTTTATTCCACTTCATTTATAAGTTAATGATTATATACAAAATATGTACTTTTATTCTACTTTTATTTTTGCATACATCATAGCACTGACACATTTATATCATCATATGTATAGGTATGGAGACGGGCTCATTGACGTATGAGGTCCTTTATGACCAAGATCGACATCGATCCGCGAAGATAGATTATGGGGAGGTAAATTACATTAGTAGTTGTAAATTACATTTTCAATCATATCAATTATTCTAAGTTATTGATTGTTACTGAATATTTGCACTGTTTAATGTATGCAGGCCCCCAGCATTACTATCATTGATCATACTCGTGCATATTCGAGCTGGGACTTGACGGACCCACGGGTCCAAATTTATACCCGTCATGCAGGCTTCTTTGAGTGCTCACAAATTAAATAGGTGAGACTTGATTGGGCTCTCTTGACGGCACTGGTTGAATGACGGAGGCCCGAGATAAATACATTCCACCTGCACTAAGGAGAGTCGACGATTATATTACAGGATATTGGGGTTTTACTTGGACTCAGAGTGGATGGAGATGCTATCACGAGTAGCGACGACTTTAATTGGGTAGGGAAGTGCGAAGAATTTCTGGGTCAAGTTCCTCACATGAAGGGTGGTAAGATCAAGCTTGAATGGTTGAGAAATAATTACATGGATGTACCGATCGATGTGACCGAGGATATCATCAAAATGTATGCCCGTGCATACATACTTCATATGATCGGTACTATTCTTTTTTCCGGATTCTACGAAGGATTCGGTGCATGTGAGGTGGTTGCCACTCTTGGAGGATCTTGAGGATTGTGGAGAATTATCATGGGGGAGTGCCATGTTAGCATATCTATATAGGGAGATGACCAAAGTGACACTTGTTCAAAACAAAGAATTCAAGGGTTGTCTCACTCTGCTACATATATGGTACTGGGAGAGATTGCATTTGGGTTGCCCAGATTTGAGGGAGACTCGTGCTCTTGATGTCCATATTTCATTAGGCTGCAGGTATTACTAAGTTATTTTGTAATATATATGATTACATGTAATTTTATACATTTATTTCAATCTATACTAACTCATTGTATATAAAATAGATGGAATGTGTCCAGATCTTGGCATACCTCACCAAAGGGCCGTGAAAACTTCTACTGGAACGAGCTTGATCAAATGGAGGATAAACATGTATTAAATCATAATATCTAAATATATTCAATCATTACATCATTTATTACTGATATCTGCTTTACTTAATTTTTTTATAGGTCAAGTGCATGCCATATGAGCTAGTTTTGGAGTCACTACCAGATTTTTACAGGGAAGGTGAGGATGTATGGCGTGCTCGCATCCCAATAATATATTTTGAGATTGTTGAGATGCACGTGCCCGACTGTGTGCTCTGACAATTTGGGCTACAACAACATATTTTGGTCCCTGTGGAGAGAATCATGCAAATTGGGAATATATTCGTCATGCTTACATCGAGATGTGGGAGTTGAGGGAGGAACAAGTGGTGATGGAGAGGGCTGACGCACCTGACCTAGGTGTGTATTTGCAATAGTATTGGGGGATTACTCGCCGGTGGATATTTCAGGAGAACAAAGCCCCTAAGGAGTACATACCAAGAAACCTAGTTGAGAGAGAGTTGGTAAGTGCATAAACAAAATATACAGTTATTTGTGAGTTTTATTTTATTATCATCCACTTGATAATAATTTTCTTTTAGTTTTTATCTTATAGGTACAAGAGTTCGAAGAGCTTTCTACTATGGCGTATGATGCATTGCGAATGACTACCGAGCCAGAACCGAGGAACACGTTCCTTCGCATGATAAAAAAGATTCGACCCGCTCTTCAGAGGAAACGTAATGCAAGATGTGATGGACGTGAGGAGCGACCAATTGAGTACGAGCGTCGACTGTTCTGAGGACATACGGGGGCAGGCTCAAGCCATGCACATGATGAAACTGGCGGCTCACAGCAGGCTCAAGCCGTATGTTTACAGCCGGTTCGAGTCGACGGGGATGTCATGCACTCCCAACTTCACACACAACTGGACGAGGATCTCATTCGAGCTCACATCGAAGGTGAACGGGGAAGGGGAGAGGAGGGAGAGGGAGAGGGAGAGGAAAGGAAGTTGTAAATATTTGTTAAGTTTCGATATAATTGATAGGGCTTTTTGCATTTGAAACCGAATATTATGTATCCGATTGAGTATTGATTATTAATATGTGAATTGCATGATATGTATTCGATTGAATATGGATTTTTAGTAAGTGAAATGAATGGTTGCGATTATGGATTGATATATGTTATTTGTGATTGTGATTGCATTGTAGATTGATAAATGTGTACCATTAGTTGGTGGATCGATATGTACTAACAGGAGTATAATTTTCCAGCTGAAAATGGGCAGAAAGAGCTTTGCAAAATAGTCGAGGTTGGGAACCCTGACCATTTTGTGCACCTACACGAAATGATCGGGGTTCCCAACCCCGATCATTTTGCCTTAGCCTCTCATCTCTTTTGTTTCAAAAGTTTCTGCTAAATAGTCAGGGTTGGGAACCCCGACCATTTCGAAAAAAAAAGCTTTCGAATTGGTCGGGGTTCCCAACCCTGACCAATTAGACAATGTGCTAAATTAGTAGGTGTTGGCAACCCCGGCTAATTTAGCCTGTTTATTAGACATGTCGTGCAAAATAGTCGGCGTCGTGCAAAATAATCGGGGTTAACAACTCTGATCATTTAGCAACGAGTTTAAAAAAAATCGCCCCTCTTCGTAGCCACGATACTGACGTGGTCACGAAGTGAGTCGGTTATTGTAAATAAAATGAGAGTGGATCGGTTTAAAAAAACAAAAAAGTTAAAATGTGTTTAAATCGAAAATTTCTTCAATTACAATTTACCATAAAATCTGTGTTAGAGCACGTTGCATGTTTTTCTTATTATTGATTTTGTTTTTGTTTTTAATTATTATTATTGGGAAGAGAGGGATGGAGAGCAACATTTGGCAAATGGCGACGCACGGGCGTGGCCTCCCTTAAATACCCATCAGGCCATGCATGGATGCGGCGCCCAACACGCGGTCACCGAAGCCCCGAGGGGTGACCGGACCCGTCGTCACATTCATCATCATCATCATCATCATCGATTCGGCTCGACAGGGCGATTCTCGGCCGTCCGATCAATCAACCATCAGAGCCCCCCCCGCACCGGCGGTTACCGCGATAGCCTCACCCCCGCGGTCCCGTCACCGCCGTTGTACGACGAGAAAAGACCCGGCACGATTTAAAGCGTGGCAGGGGGGTGCACCCGCGCCGTACGCTTGTGATTTTACAAGCCGCTGTCCCTCTCTCTCTCTCTCTCTCTCTCTTTCGATTGACCGGATTATTTTGACGCCGGGAATGACGGTTTTGCCCTTGGTGACGTCATCCGGGGCAGGCTTTTCACCGAAATGCATGCCGCGCTTTTTGGGCGAAATGACGGTTTTCGCCCTCGAGGTGATGGGTCAGCATTTTTTGGGGCGGGGGGCGTCGGAGATTGGGTTTTTAAGTTTTTTTTCGTTGCTATCGGGTTTGGGTGTAATCGCGTCCGCAAACCCGGGAATTTTTATTTTTATTTTTACCCCGGACTAATTTAGGTTCTATATTTAATATAGTGTAATCACACGGGTGAGAGAAATATTCGTTTTAGAAATCTTTAGAAACTTATTTGTAAAAAAACGACCTATTTCAAAAATATTTATCGAATTCGATTCAGTTTCAGCAAACCGGCTAGAATACACTTTCAAGAATAAATGCTAACTAGAATACACTCATTTTAACTGCTTACAAACTACAATGAAGTGGATGGTGGGCGCTATTAACATCATCACTCTTGATAAAAGATTAAAAGAATACAAAGCCTATATTTCTCTCTCTCTTGTAATGTGATCATAGTCTAGTTATGAATCTTCACTATAAAAACATAACTCCAGTTTTAACCAATTTCGAGAAGATCTCAAACTTAGAGTGACCTATAATTATAATTAGTAATGTTAAATTTATGTACGCAGACTCCAGAGTCACCCATAAGTAAATGTTACCTCAAATTACCGTAACGTAATTAATCTATCCGCAATTAACCCTACACTATATTATCTGATAACCCCCCAAAAAAAACCCTAACTTATTTTTGGTGGACTACATGATAAAATAATTCTAAACTGAGAGATTGTAATTGATCCCCAAATACGATGACAATTTACTACCAATCTGTGTTTTGTTGACTTCAAATTCTCATTAGATGTTGTTTTTGTCTCATTCGACGGTCAAGTATGAGGGAGAGCGAATGTTCATTGTCACTTTTACTGTTCAAGTGTGCAGAATAAGGGTTCGACCACCAACTGGCTAATCATGGCCCACAAATAATCAGGGCCCACAAATGAAATTTCAAATTACTGTTTTTTCCTAGCCCGTTAAATCGTGCTTACCGAAGTATATACATTATATATTATGGTTTAATGTCAGAAAAAAAAAACCCTTTAACTTTGGATGATTATCAGAAAATTTCCATTAACTTTCAAAATATCATAAACCCCCCTTAAGTTTAGGGGTTACCAGAAAACCCCCTTTAAATTTAGGGGCTATTAGAAAACCCCCTTTTTTTGTGAGGTTTTATCATCTTAAATTTTTTGTAGACTAAAATACCCCCAATTAGGCATTTTCACGCCCACGTGATTAAAAAAAAGAAAAATAAAAACTTAGTTTAGCATATTAATCTGATTTCTTGCTAAAAAACTCTCACATCAAAAATTCATTGGAGGGTGTGTGTGTTCGTGATAGAACCTTAAAACTAAAAGGGGTTTTCTGATAACCCCCAAAGTTAAGGAGGATTTTCTGATAATTGTTGGGGGAGGGGGTTGGTTTCCTATTATATTACAGTAGCTTTTCTGCGAGTTGAGAGCTCGCGGTTGAACAGCTAGCCAAATAGTTTCTTTGCTTTTATTATAACCCAATAACCTGTTATCTTATAATAAAAGGCACAAAAGTATGGGTTAAAGATTTGAGAGACGACTGAATGAGATGGACGGCTGAGATTTTGTGATAGAAAAGGGAAAACATCCTGGCCATTGTCAGAAACTGTAAGCTTTGGCAGTTTTTCCGAATAGCAATTTGCATTTGTTATTTATTTTAATTTTTTCGAGGTGAAATAATTATCGTTACTTTTTAAAATGAAAACAAAAGGGCTCTTAAATCTATGGATACTCAGACGCTCAACTGGTGACTTGTTGTACTCTGTAGACGTGTATCAGACCGAGATTTTTATTAATTTTTTTTTGAGCACAAGAATCTCCCATACGTGCACTGCACGTGCAGTGGTGGGATTGTTTAATGAAGAGGTTTTGGTTGAGGGCCCGTTTGGTTGGTTTCCTAAAAACCAAGAAAAGAAAATCGGTACAAGGAAATCAATAAAATAATATTTTTATCCATTTTCATCCCTAAAACCCACCCACAACATCTAATAAAATATTATTTTTATCTTTCAACTCATCTCATTTCATCTACTTTCTTACCTTTAAAAATAAACCAAACACAAGAAATATGTCACATCATCCAACTCATCACAACTCATCTTATCCCATTTTTAAAAATCACACACACCATCCAATAATATTGTGACAACTCATCTCATCTCATTAAACCTTCACTTCCATCCATTTCCTCAAAAAAAAAAAAACAAGAAATTGATTTCCTTAAGTATATGTCACATCACCCAATAATATACCTCCAACTCATCTCATCTCATCTATTTTCTTATTTTTAAAAACGAACCAAACACAAACAACCTCAAAACATCATCCAATAATATACCTCCAATTCATTTCCTTATTTTTTTTAACCAACCAAACAACCTCAAAACAATTTTTTTAAAAAAACCACTCACATCATCCAATAATAAGGTGACAACTCATCTCATCTCATCTCCTATTCTATAATTTCCTTCTTTTTTAAACCAACCAAACAACCTCAAAACAATTATTATAGGAAATAGGTTTCCTATTCTTTGATTTCCCAAAAAAATTTGCGAAACGAACAGCCCCTGATACAAGTACAAACACGTACAAGCAACAATTTGGAGGAACTGCTTCACAGCAAACCGAAAAAAAAAAAGAAATTTGTAGTTTTGTTAATAATATGGCCGTATTGAAGTTGCCATTCTTATGTAAATAAAAGAACTTGTCTCGTTATGATATGACGCAGCGTGGAAGTAGTAGCCTCGGAATCCATCAAGGAAAATCTTAGAATCCACGAAGAGCTTCGAATCCACGAAGAAATGTTAAGAAAAAACGAAATTTTATTAATCAAAAGTTATGATTTTAGAGCTTACAAGACTCTACTTAAATAGAAAAAAAAACAAGACTCCTACAATGACTCAAGCTCTTTCAAAAATAGTAAAAGAATTCCTAAAATATTAAAACTTCTAAAAAGACTCCTTATTACTAGGAAAGTCCACCGGTCAAATCTGAGATCAAAATTGGATTTGTTTCCTAAACAAAACAGACTCCTAAAATATTACTAAAAATAGTAAAAAACAAACAAAAATACAAATATCTCTCAAACCGTAATGAATTTGACGAAACGGAGAACACAAACCAAACCCGGAGGAGTATGTTTGGAAGGGGTAGGTTTGGATGGCTCCGTCTCGTCGAGATAGTCGATTTTTATATATAATTCGTCCCATTCCGACGTACGGTTTAAAAGTTACGGCCTTTTCTTCGAAACTAGTTTTTTTCTTCGATCAAACCCGCATTTGGGCTTGCGACTGTCCCACTTTGACATAAACGCGTCTGCTGTGTGTTCTACATCATGACTAATTTTGTTTTACTTAAAGAACCGCATATTCTCATAAAGTTGAACTTTTAAATATTTGATGTTTTTACTATGATCCAAAACGCATCAAAAGCACGCGTATGGTCTCAAATTTCAAACCGTTTCCTAATTGACAAAAACCATAAACCAAAAAAAAAAAAAAAAAAAAAATCTTGGGGGTAGGGGTTTGGGGTGTGGTGTTGTGGGGGCGGGGCTGGTAATACTTCACTGTCATTAACCAAACATCTGATGACGGGACTAAATTATGAATGATAACGGGACCGTTGACCGCCATACGAAAATGATAACGGGACCGTTGATAACGGGCTGGTAATACTTCACTGTCATTAACCTAATAATTTTTTATCAATGATTGAGCTCCTCCTAATCCAAAATTTTGAAACATTTGACAACGGGACCGTTGACCGCCATACGAAAATCTTTCGGTGGTCCACCGCTCGCACAGGCGCATCATACAATCTGAAAATGATAGAAATGGATGGTAGTGATGTGCCACCCCGAAATATGACGGAAAAAAAAGACGCTCATAATTAGCGTTTAGAGAGAATAGAATAAACCTGTTCTCATATTGAATTGGGCCTCAAATCTCTTTCCCTACAAAGGCTTTTCCACTTGAGACCTCTGCAATCCCCCCGCCCTCCGCTCTTTTGCATGTTTGTTACGTGCATGAATCTGGATTCAACGGCTGAAGAGAAACTGAGAACCGCCGTCAGCCCGACTCGGCCCATTTCAAACTGTGTACTATTTTGTTCAGTGTTTTTGGCAGAACATTCCAAGATAAAAAGTAATGATAACTATGCATGCACGAGCCGTGTAGCTCTCACCTTTTAGACGGGACCCAATAAAAAGCGGGGCTCATGAGTTCTTCAATGCTTTTTGCGCACAGACAGCATAAGAAATTTCTCTCTTTCTTGCGTAACCGTCAGCTATCACTATGCGATAGGAACTCAGTGGTCGGTATAAAAGAGAAGAACAAGACGAGATCACACACCCTTCTAAAAGCTACTAGAGTAACCCCGATGACAAGGATCCCGACAAAATTGGTGGGTTCTGTTTCTCAACTAAATTCTCTCCGATGAGGAAGCATGACAAAGATGAGACTGGATAACATGCAATCTGTGCGTAGCGTTCAAAATATCAAAGTCCAGTCGTATCGAGGATCAGGCCGATATTTAAATCATAATAATAAAACAAATATTTTGAAAAATTGATCGGTCATCAAGTCTCTTTAGCACAAAAATTTCATATCCGTCAAAGGTTGAGAGTGATTGAAATTGGGGATCCCACCATCATAAACCTCTTTACCCATCTGAAACGTGCGGCTCCAGCAGCTGCTAGTTAGGCGATTCCAGCTCTTGAGACGACCTTCGACATATTTCTGTTTAAAAAGAAGCAAAAGTTGGCAATTCCACTTATCATGAGATGATGTAGCGTACACTATGCAACGAAGCAGCATAAAGCAATTTCAAAACAATCACACCTCTGGACAAAGACTTACCATTTCGACTCTTCTCTAAAATATTTGGTGATTTGCTTTGCCAGAACACGTATCGACAGCTAGCCAGACATAACGCTTACAACTGGCCGCTGCACGGTGCCAAGAGCTATATTACATGTGTATACAAAGACTACCAAGTATTAAATACCAATCATCCAACATAAACCATATTGTTCGTCCTCTTCGTAGGATTTAATAATCAAAATATGAAAGAAAAAAAAAGATATTACTAGATTAATGTTAAATTATAAGGGTAAGAAGAACTAAAAGTATGATTCGCATTGACAATCTAGTACTCACCTAAGTGCAATTACTAATGAGATTGTAAAGGCTCCATTACCAATTCAGACCTGCTCGATCTTGGATCTAATCCCAACAATTCTTCAAGGTGCTTGAATAAAAACTTGAATGACGGCCAAGCATTTCTTGTGTGACACAAGGGCAAAATATAGCCATGGATGCTATTACCTGACTGTAAAATATTTCTGGAAAAATGATCACTGATTAAAAGAAGAACAAGATCGTACAAAAGCTTAAGAAAAAATTCACCTGATAATTCTGAATATAAATATGCTGAAAAATAACTCTCTTCATAATTATTCAGAACGACTACAAAAAGTGCAAGCGGTAAAGGGTGTTGATTCAATGAATAGTCTGAAATGTGGAAATTCGATGGTAATCCTCTTGAGGTCTCCAAAGAATGTTCAAAACTGTGGAAATATTCAAAAAGAGTTTGATACTATTCAAGAAATACAACAGCATTCAGTTTCCTGATAGAAAGAGACAGATACTCTATATAGAAGAGACTGCATAAACCATAGTGACAGGTAATTAGAAAGTTTCACAAATAAACTGCGTATTCTCACGTGGCTGTAGGTTTATGAGAATCGATACATTGTAGAATGAAATCCATCCATTTACGCACACTGAAAGCAGAGATAAGGTCCATCTTATAACGATTCTGATATGAAGTGGTCAATTTGTCCAATAGTTGTATGATCCATTATTATGAATTCACCTTCTATGGATCCCACTACAGAATAGACTAATGCTCTTTGGTTGCATAAGCTTATAATGCAAAAGCAATAACATAGGTTTCCTATTTGCCAACCAGCCTCGCAAGAATCATGAGAAGGCTGTTCATGTCCGATTGTTTCCTTAAGCAGAAACCTGAACAATTAAGAGAGGAATCATCACGGAGACAACCAACATTAAAATCTTGGTGTATATCGGACTGGAGGTGCTCAGATCCTTTTGCCACATGTCTCCTTTCCCAATTACATTAACAAAGGAACCAGATTGCAATTCTCACATTAGTGCTGTCTGTATTCTTCTAATTCGCTGTTTTCTTTTTTCTCCCTTTCTTCTTTTGCTAGTCCACTGCAACTCATGCTGTCAGTATTCTTTGTTTAATCTTTTTTCTTCTCCTTTCGTCTTCTACCAATAATAATTGTCTACTATCTCGGCAACACTTTCCCATCAAAAGGTTGCTATGAAGACCCAACTCTTGCTCGATAAGAACTCCAAAGAATTAAAAAAATTATATTATGTCCGAACATAAACTTGACACCAGTCCTATTGAGTCAATGCTACCTTTTGTCCCTGAGGAAACTATAAACAACAGAGGGCTTGCTACTCCCAAGATACTAGTAGTTAATAATTGTTTTGAAAAATTACATTCATGCAAGTAGGAAACAAGTAAGAAATCAATTAAAATAAAACATATACAGAGAAAACAATAAGCATAATCTGCAATAGATGCTTTCTCTCCTCATAGAATTAGAAATATCAGTATAGAGATTCTCCCTACATCTGTCCGTTGATGTCAATTGCTAAGGGGGCACCTTTTATCTATGTAAGAAAACAGTACATAACCAAGAATTTGTATTTGGTACAGATATATGGTTTACAATATACTCACGTTTGGCACGTTGCGTGCAGCTAGCGGACGTTCTGACAGCTAAAGTTGCTCATAAGTCTTGGTCCAAGGCTTAGTATCATGTTTTTAGACAAAAATATACATGCTGATGGCAATGTTGCATATGTCAATTTATACGGTACAAAGTACATAGAATTATACTATCAACTATTCAACCTTCATGTGGGGTTCATCAACTGAATTCAAACTATACTGAAATTTCTTTTGTTTGAACTCTAACTTGTCTATCTTTGAGTTGAATGCAATTACTTATAGCAAGTGTTGCAGAACTACGATTTTTGCCCCCTTCCTTCATACCCTCCTCAGCCTAGGACAGGACTACTCCCTTGTGGGCAAGTTTAAACAGAATGACTAAGAAGGTAAGTATATTCTATTTACCAATTGGCATCCTAGGATTAATGTTAGACCCTTTCTTGTCCACAGGGTTGGAAACAAACTGAGTCGAATCGAATACTATGGTATTCAGATTCGAATTCGGTCATTTTGACGAATTCGAATTCGAGTTTGTCGAATAGGGAAATATAGTTAAATTCAATTCGTTAATAAGCCGAATATTCATTAATGGTTCACAAATATCTGAGAAATACACTTGGTAACTCATAAGTTACTTAAAGATGAGGTCTTGAGTTCGGATCCCATATGTGAAGTATTTTCTTATTTATTTTCTTTAAAGCTTTACCTAAATGTTATTATGATATTTGACTATAAAAATTGTTATAGTATATGTTTATAAATTATTAATATAGTGTTTATTTACAATATTATGCACACATAAAAGATAATATAGTTTAGTAATATAAAAGTAGAAAAACATAAACGAATATTTAATAAACAAACAAATCGAATATACATTGGTTAAGTCTTTTCTTTACAAACAGAATACTAAAAATTATTCATTTATTGTTATGTTAACTACCGAATCAAATATGACCGAATAGACGGATAATAAACAAGATCTGTGAAGTACTTCAGTTCATTGTGCTTTCCAACCAACCCATTTTGATAGGGGAAGGAGCTGATGATAACACAATCATGCTGTGGGTTAATGTATGTAACAGGGCTAATAAATCTGGTGCATGCAGCCAGGCCCGGTTTTGGGGCTGTGCAAAATGGGCGACCGCACAGGGCCCCTAAAAATTGGGGGCCCCAAAATATCCCTTCACTTATAATATCTACCGTTCATTCTACTTCTCAATTGAATCTTGGCCGTTCATTCATATTCAAAAACCCTAAATTCCCTTCAAGGCTTCAAGTCCTCATTCCTCAATCCCAAAAGCTCAGCAGTCAGCCCCCAAAATCCACCGACCCCCTCTCCTCTGTCTGGACCGTGACGACCGTCTCCTCCTCTCTTCCGCCACAGACCCCCGCGAATCCGCGATCGCCATCACCAGACCTCGCCGCTCGGCTCGCCTTGCCACCTTCGGAGCTCGGCGACCGGCGACCGCGACTCGAGACGCCTCGCTGCTACCCGCTGCTGCCCACGATCGCCGTCGCCGAACCCTCGAAGATCATCAGGGAGGTAACTCTCCAGATTAGAGGTGGTATGTACAATTTTCTAACTTTATAACTTAAAGAAATTTTTTGTTTTTTTTCTTTCAAAATTTGCATCAATATTGTAATTTTTAGTTTGCAAAAAAAAATCCCTAATTTCGGTAGACTGTAGTGCAGGATCAATCATTAGTTTTCTTAGTTGGAGGTGGTTTTTCCCTAGTTTGATTGCTGTTTATGTAAAGATTGGAAAGATTTGATATTGGTGGACTTTACAGAAAAATTGTTGCGAAAGATTCATTGAAAAAAATATTTTCTTTCTTGTGTTTATAAGCCATATTTGTTCAGGTCAAGAAATTATCTTAATGAGCTCACTTGCAAAATAGATTGGTTTGTAATCTTGTTCTGCCTGGAGTCTTGCTACTCTCCTGAGTCTCCTCATGCTCCATCCCTTGTGTTGTTCATCCAAATGGAAAATGTTTGAAAATTTTGTTAATTACAAATGTTGATGGAATACTTGTTACAGATCTTGTCACCAATTGTTACAAATAGATTTTTGTTTCTAATAAACTTTTTGGCTCTTAAACTTCAGGGATCAAGGAGAGTTGGAGACACGTCGTCGAAGAAGTCTCGGTCAGGTTGTATTGTTCCGAATCTTTCGGCTTCTTTCAATTTGATTGTAGTATTATTGTTTTATTATAGAAATGCCTCCAAGAAAGTATCCTTCTGGATATGATAAACGCAAGAAAAAAAGAAAAATTGAACAATTTGTCCAAACTCAAAGTGGAGCGCTTGATAAATTCATTGTTAGAGAAACACAAGATTTAGTTGAAAATTCAATTGAAAATGATAACATTAATGATTTGGGCTTGAATGAATATGATAATGAAAATGTTGATAATCAAAGTAAAAATAAAAATGATAATGAAAATGAGAATCAGAATGAAAATGAAAATGAAAGTAAAAATGAGAATCAGAATCAGAATGAAAATGATATTGACAACGAAAATGAAAATAAAAATGAAAATGAAAATATTTTAGGCAATGAACAACCTAATCAGTCCATGCTCATGAATTTGAATATTTATGATCCAAGAATTTGGGATAATTTGGACACAAAATCTAGAGATATATTACTTGAAAATGGTCCTATAAGAGATCTATTAGTCGAAAAAGGTCCTAAAGATAAACTAGGAAGATGTTTTTCTTCGGCATTTTACACTAGGCATTTATCAAATGGAGAGAAATGCGATAAGGAATGGTTAGTTTATTCAAAGGATATCGATAAAGTATTCTGTTTTTGTTGTAAATTGTTTAAAAATGGTTTTAAGAAAAGTTTTTTAATAAATGAAGGATTTAATGATTGGCAACATCTTAGTGCTAGGCTTAAAGAACATGAAACAACTAATGAACACATCATTAACATGAGTACTTGGCTTGATTTACGCATAAGATTAAAGAAAAATAAAACAATCGACAAAAATATTCAAGAGCAAATTAATAAAGAGAATGAACATTGGAAGAAAGTATTACAAAGAATAATTTCTGTTGTTAAATATCTTGCTAAATATAACTTGGCATTTCGAGGAACAAATGGGAGAATTTATCAAAATAATAATGAAAATTTTTTAGGCCTAATTGAAATGATTGCAGAATGGGATCCGGTAATGCAAGAACATGTTCGACGTATTAACCATGATGAAATTCATTATCATTATCTTGGTCATAGCATTCAAAATGAATTGATAAGTATGTTAGCTTCTAAAATCAAATGTGCAATAGTTCAAAAAATTAAAGAAGCTAAATATTTTTCAGTAATACTTGATTGTACTCCGGATGCAAGTCACCAAGAATAAATGACTTTAATATTACGATGTGTTGATATTTCTACAAGCCCGATAAAAATAGAAGAGTTTTTTGTAGAATTTTTAAAAGTAAATGATACATCTGGACAAGGACTTTTTGAAGAATTGCAAAATATGCTAAAAGCTCTTAATCTTGATATTGATAATGTACGAGGTCAAGGATATGATAATGGGTCTAATATGAAAGGGAGACACCAAGGTGTACAAAAAAAATTACTTGATATAAATCCTAGAGCATTATACACGCCTTGTGGTTGTCATAGTCTTAATTTAACACTTTGTGATATGGCAAATTGTTGTGGTAAAGCAAAAGACTTTTTTGGAGTGATACAACGTATTTATACATTATTTTCTCACTCAACAAAGCGATGGCAAATTTTGATAAATAATGTAAAAGGTTTAACTGTGAAGCCATTGTCGGCTACACGTTGGGAAAGCCATATTGAAAGCGTTAAAGCAATTAGATTCCAAACGCTTGAAATAAGAGAAACACTACTTCAGTTAACAGAAACTGATGACTCTAAAATAAGAAGTGAAGCAGATTCTTTAGCAACACATGGAATTGGAAATTTTAAATTTTTATTAAGTATGATTATTTGGTATGATATATTGTTTGCTGTTAACTTAATTAGCAAATTTTTACAATCTAAAGACATGCTTATAGATATTGCTATAGATCAAGTAAAAGGATTGATTAGGTTTTTTGAGGATTATAGAGAAGTTGGGCTCACACAAGCTATGACAATTGCTAAAGAAATTGCAACTAAAATAAAAATTGATTCTGTATTTCAAGTAAAACGTCAAATCCGTAGAAAAAGACAATTTGATGAAAATGTTAATGAGGATACAACACAATCAGCTGAAGAATCTTTTAGAATCAATTATTTTTTGTATATTGTAGATCAAGCTATTGGTTCACTAAAGAAAAGGTTTGAGCAATATAAAATATATGATGATATTTTTGGATTTTTGTTTGGTTCAGAAAAGTTAAATTCATTAGATGATAATAATTTGAAAGCATGTTGTGATAATCTTGAAATTGTTCTAAAATATAAAACATTTTCTGATCTTGATGGGAAAGATTTATTTGGAGAACTAAAAATCTTACGAAATATTTTACCAAAAGAAACAAAGATGGCTATTGATATACTGAATTTCTTAAAAATACGAAATTGTTTTCCAAATGCATGTATTGCTTATAGAATATTATTGACTATACCTGTTACAGTCGCATCTGTAGAAAGAAGTTTTTCAAAATTAAAATTATTAAAATCTTATCTGAGATCGACCATGTCACAAGAAAGACTAAATGGGCTAGCTTTGATATCCATCGAAAATGATTTTATAGACAAAATTGATGTTAAGGGCTTAATTAATGATTTTGCAGCTAAAAATGCAAGGAGGACAATTTTTCGATGATACTTTTTGATGCTAAAGGCTTCGATGTCTCTTATGAAGGTAAGCACATATACAAAAGGAACATAATATGCAAATATTTCTTATTGTGGACTATTTGTTCTATTGGAAAGCTTTATTAAGATGAGATTACATGCATTTATCTAATCAGTAACATTTTATTCAGGTGACCGAAGAGATGAAGAATGGGCAATAGCACTTAAAAAGTATGTTAAAGACTATCCAGATGTAAAAAAACCAGGTAATATTTTAATGTCCGATCAGTAATATTTTTTCCCTAGCATTTTAGGGATTCAAATTGAAAATTATTGATATTTTGTATATAGAGAAGGACATGTGTTTAATTTTCGCACAGGGCCTCTAAAATCTCAGAACCGGCCCTGCATGCAGCTCCCTTAGTTTCCACAGGTTCTAACATTGCTATTACAGTTGGATCGACTATGTCAGGAGAACGCAGGTTTCTCGCAGGGGAAAGAATATACATGCCTACCCCATATATATGTATTTTTATGAAACAATGATTTTCACGCTTCAAATAAAGAAGAAATTATAAAAATAAACACGAAATGACAGTTATCACATGGAACATACTGTACTACTTCACATTTAGAAAATGTACTAAAATTTCTTTGTGATAAAGAGAGAGAGAAAAGGACTTTGTGCCTTTCTAGGTCATCTATATTACAAAAAATTACTCCTGCTAGGCCCAAATTTGGAGACCAAACAAAGAATCATGATTAATTGTTTCAAGGCGGAAATTTGTAGCAAACTAAAAGCAACTTATGACCGTGCCAGACATGAATCTTTTCCCCCTAAATAAAAGATGAGTATTTCTTCATTGTTGGCAAAGAATATGATAATATTTATCTCAATATCGAGCATGTTTGACACTCATTTGTATCAAGCAACTAAGCTCTAAAATTGCCTAACAGTAGGACACCTCCATTCCAGAGAAGAATTTAAGAAGGCATTTGAATTGTCCCATTTGTTATGCTATACTATTTCAAGTGATTGAAAATATGCTCTAATCTTTCTTAGCTTTAAGTAATAGGTCTTATTCTTTTATTATTATTGACTAATACGTGCATTTTACTTGTAGGCAATGCCATTGCCAGGATTAGATACTTGTGGTATTATGCCAAAGTTAAAAAGACCGGACAATGTTTTTTGGTTTTCTTAAATAAAATTAATTTCGAAGGGGGAGATATTTTTTTCCAGGTGCACTTCTATGTGGATGTTTTGACTTGTCGTGTATTATGAGAAGTAGATCTCCTAATGAAGGTTTGAATAAAGAGGAAGGAACCAATTATTTGCTACAATGTAAACCCATGAATTTCGTGGCCTCAGTGGCAAGCAAATGGATCTATAAAAAAATCATAAATGATAATACATATTACCCAGGTAAAATGAAACTTGTAGGGGATCCAAAGAATACGGAAAGGTAATAGACTAATAGTGAACTTTCTCCTGGTATTTCTGAAAACAATATACCGTAGAATGGAGCTGCTGCTTGTTGGGGAACTCCAAGACCCATTACCATGCTAAACTATGAATCTCAATTTTGAGGCTGATCAGAGGTTCTAACGTAAGTACCTGTATGCTAGCGACTCTCGTACTATACAGTTCACAGACAATGAGCAGATAAGAGTAAAGGGCGGGGAAAGGACATCCACCAACTGATATCATGCAAGATAAAGATGCATCTTAAGAAAAAGTACACAAGAAAGAAACAGACCAGAACCTGCAGTCAGAATCCTAATTAGAGAAGGAATTACAGACCTTTGTTTGAGGAACATCCTCTTTTTGTACCTCATGCGATGATATATTAGCATATGGGACTCGTGAAGAAAACATGGCCTTGTCCTGCTTGAGTTGTACACCTATGGAATCATGGCTATGCTCTTTTGCAGCTCTCTGCTGGTACAGATAGCCAAGTGTTTTCCTTAGGCGATAACTTCCTTGTGGGTGGTAAACTTTCATTGCAAGCGGACCTGGTATAGATGCTAATTAAAGAAAGCAGGGATGTATTAGCTTAAAGATGACACAATAATCTAGAACAGCAGAATGGATCTTCCTGATTAAAACAAGCTGCATTAAGTGTAAAGTAACATTGAAATATCATGCCAAAACCACGTTAGGGCTAAGTTATGGCTTATAACTGTGCTTATTGAAAACTATATTGGCTTTCATCCTAGTTAACTAATTACATACAAGGTCCAAGTTGGGGCCAAAACCATGTGCGGCATTTCAAACAAGTTGTTAAAACCTACATGACAGACTCTAGTGTAGCCGTGTATGAATAAGAACTTCATGACCTATTAAAACATACATGACAGACTCTAGTGTAGCCGTGTATGAATAAGAACTTCATGACCTATTGTATACAAACATAAAGAGAAGCACATGTAATATCAAACAGATTTTGCTTGAAGCAAAATTTAAAAACAAAGGCACATTGGACTTGATTGGACTTCAAGGAATGAATCCACAATTAGTCTATTGATAAAAAGTTTTTTCATCCTCTTGATGATATTTTACCCAGTTATATCCTTGACTTTTAGCACTGCATGGATAGCAAACAGACCACAGAAGAAGACAAGAAATAATGAATAAATAGCTCCTATAACATGCTTTATGTAAAAATCCAAATTTGCCTACGAAGTGTAGTGTGTAGCAGAGACCATGGGAACACCAAAGAGGTGGCCAGAGTTTAAAACACGTGCACAAGAAGTGAGGAAATAATTGGAGGAGAGGAACTAAATCCTCCTATCACAACATGTGACAGAGGCAAGTGATGCTCATCTTCTCTATGTTCCATTTATTCTCTCTTTGATGAAGTGGTTGGACTTATGTGCACCCTTTATACTCAAAGAAGATTACAAAAGACGAAAGAAGAAAGAAGAAAGAAGAAAGAAAAACAAGAAACAATACAGAACCCCCCAAATTCAAATTTGCTTGCCAGGTTCCATGTGCTCCAGACAATTGAAAGTTTGATTGAACCACGTAGGTGAATGAAACAAATGTATGACCATCAATTTGGAGAAAAGACACCTGAATAATTTATACCTCCATTTGTTGAGGCATCTGGTATTGTCCTCCCATGATCAGCAGAAGCTGCCATTCAAGAATCAACAGACAATCAATGTGAATATTTTAATCAATAGTACTATGAAGAGGCAACCTGTGATGATCTACATTTCAGAAGATACATAATAATTGCAAACAGAAGCATCTTGAATGTTATAAAACTTCTTGTAGCCATAAAATTCATTTTTTAGGAGGCATAACAAATAATACATATTGATACATAGATACAAGGCTTTGCACCAAAGAGATGCATGTGCATATTGTCTCGAAGTTTACAAATAAATGAATTGCATTATACATTTACATTATGTGGATGCTTGGTTATACAAAAGGGCAACATATGAATGAACACGAGTACTCAGAGAGGAAAAATACAAAGAGAGAGAACATACTTTGAGCCTTCCCTGTAACTGAATGAAGCATGCCATTTTGATACTTGAATTTAAACTCTGAAGCAGCAGTTCTATCACCACCCGCAGACTCAGATGTTTGTTTCTCCCTCCCTTGGTTTGACAAGTTTAAAGTCATAATCAATGAGTTTTGACTGGAATTATTAATACACTGCAGAAGCACAAGATTCATGAATGAACACGCATCATATATACTAATGTGTCTATCAACGTTCAGCTGCATTTATAATGCAGCATATTTACTTTCTTCCTTTGTTGCCAGTTTTTGATAGAAAAGTCCCATCATGAGAAGGAAGCTTGTGAAGCAGTTCATTGATTAAATTAAGAATGCCTTGTGGTTCCCATAATAATATAACCAAGCCAAACAGTTGATAATTTAGTAGACTAGATGTTCAAATGTAAAATGATACACCGCACAATAAGCAGATGAAGTGTTTCTATATCTGATCTTATTCTACTAAGTCGGATAGGACCTCAGAGTTAGACATATCTCCCAGAACAGTCAAAAACTATTTTTGGGGGAAACTAATATACACACATTAAACATCTGCAGAGTTATCAACTACAATTATATCAGTAAGATATATCAGGAAGATCATATCATATCATCATCATACTCATAAAAGAGCGAGTCTGGGAAAAACATTCCATGGTCAATACAACCTTTCATCCTTTTAAATATTACATTCTAATCTTATCATAATTAATAATACATATTCAAATATTTTAAAGGTAAAACCTTTAACCAAAAATTTATATGAAAAGAGATCAAATGGTGAACTAATTCTCTATCCTATTAGAAGATGACCCGTGTCCAACAAATTCTATCTTCCTAAGAATTTTCATTTAATTTAAAATTATTCATATCCATAATTAGAAAATTCTATCTATAAAAAGTAGAAAATCTAATAATAAATATTTATTAATTATAAAAATTTTTTGTAACTATCCAAATTAAAAAATCTAAAAAATTTCACGTGTCTCCTTAATCATTAAGTAAATTTCAGTAAATCCTCCCATAACTTTGAATTGAGCACAAACTCCTAAAATATTTGCGACTCTCACTAGATCCTCAGTAAGTTTGATGATTTCAGAAAACACCAAAAAAATTATATTTTTTGCACTTAACTTCCATAATTGTGTTATCCCAAAATTTTACATCGACTACAAGTAACCCTCAAGGACAGTATATACCCTCAAATCATTCTTATTTGCAAGTTAACCCATAAATTTACGAACAAGGCTAAAAACATGAACTAATGATGTTAATTTTGAGGTCTACCAAAAAGTTATTGGGGGTTTAATGAGAATTTTTAAGATATTAGAGATTTAGTTCCAAACATTAATGAGGTTTTTCTAAAATTGTGAACCTCGAAAAATATAAAGATTAAAAAAGACTCTTTAACATTCTAAAATTATAAATGACCCTGAAAAAAAATCATAAAATACAAACAACCTCTTAAAAATCTAAAAAGGACAAACACCCCCTTAAAATTCAAATATTATAAATAACCCCCTAAAAATTCAAAATTTCAAAGAAACACATGACAAATATGAAAATTACAAAAAACTAAGCTAACAAATTACAAATAGCACCCTAAAATTTAAAATTGCGAACAGCCTCTAAAAATCTTGAAATTTGTAAACAGACCCTTTAAATTAGACCATTACATACAAATCCCGAGAAAATTACACAATACCCCAAAAATTATAAAAAAGTACAAACAACCACTCGCAAAATCTAAAATTAGAAACAAACCCCTTTAAAATCCAAAAATTACAATCAACCTCCTGAAAATTCCAATAATTACAAGAAAACCTTTGGAAAAAATTGAAAATCATAAACATCTGGTCTTTTGGGTTTTATTGCGGAAAAAATATTGGGGTTAAGTGAAAAAATGTAAAATTTATTAGGTTATCGGGGTATATTTTGGTCATTGGACTATACATGAATTAATGATGTTAATTTTGAGGGTTTTCTACCAAAGGTTATTAGGGGTTTAGTGAGAGTTTTTAAGATATTTGGCATTTAGTTCCAAACACCAAACTTATTGAAGGTTTAGTGAAATTTACCCATATTTAAAATTTGAATTTTATTTGAAAGTCACCTACATTCATGGCTTTTAGCAGGGTTTCCTGATATAATCTCAAAATTAAAGGGGTTTTTGATAACCCCTAAACTTAAAGGGGTTTTTTGATATTTTCAAAGTTATATCAGGTTATATAATTATTGTCCAAAATTAAGGAGAGTTTTCTAATATTTAACCTTTAAAATATTATACTTTGTTCGCATAGTTATCTACATTAAACACCGTTTGCCTAGAATTTCCTATATCAAATAGAACAAATGCAGCATTTTCCTATAAGCTACCAACCCAATGAAAAAGGATTTTTTTTAATGACCGGAAAAGGATAGTTTGGAAAGTGAAAACTTAGATATTTAGGTTTTTGAAATGTTCAATAAGTATGTTAATTAAAAAGAATTATTTGTGTAAAATTACTCAAATAAGGACTCTTAATTTATAACTAAATTCTAACTTAATGCATTTCATTTTCAACACTTTTGACTTTCCAATATTTTACTTTGTAGACACACATGCAAAAAGAGAGAGAAATTAGTTTTTTAGTCACACATTTAAGTATTTCTAATGTTTTGATTATGAGATGTTCAATATGTATCATTTTAAAATATTTAGGGTCTTCACCATCAGTGAGCCTTTGAGATTTTCAGTAAGTATGTTAATTAAAAATAATTATGTGCGAAAAATCACTCAAATATGTATTTTTTAAGTTTTCCTGTTGTTTTGATTATGAGATGTTCAATATATATTATTTCAAAAGATCTAGATTCTTCACTACTGGCAATTATTTTGATAGCCTTGAATTAGAATAACTACATCCTGTCAGGATATCACTAGCCACCAGGTGCGAAGAAATAGAGAGATGAGTCCTGATAGAAGGTGCAACTGAGGTAGTTAGGCTAAAAAATTCTAAATTGCAAGATCGAATGGGAGCGAAAATGTTACTTAAATGAAGTGAATCTGATACTCATTAGAAAAAATTTTGAAGGCATGAGCATGAACGTGTCCCCACTTATGTGAAATAGTCAAAGTTAGATATAAAGTAATTTTATGTCTTAAAAAATAACAAGTCACTCTTTTAAGAGAAGGATACATACTAGCGTTAAATATATTAGTCATTTCAGAGCTAACTATCTTTGACAATCTAGAACATAAACATATAGAATACAAATGTATTATCTTGGAAAATTTTCATATTTAAGATCCCTGGTTATGAGTATATGATCTTTACTTAGTGTATCCGCCTCATGGGGCATTATATTAAAGGGAACATTATTAGATTATCAAATTATCTAGGGTATAAAAGTTGGGATACTATATTGTGAATTTGTGCAAATTATAAGAATCCTCATACTTCTCCAAGAACTCCACCGGCTATACGTCATCACCTACTTTTCTTTCACCCACCAAACCCATAACTCAACCAACAACATGACACATCTTTTTATCCTTGCACTCCATCCTACCCTTATCTCTTCAAAATATCCATGTCATTTCTCAAAAAAATAAAAAAATATCCATCTCATTTCTAGGGTTTTGCTTGACTTGGAGAGGTTCTTGATCGCGATCCGATCGCAAATAAAATCTCGAATCAATAACTTAGCACGTAGTATTCTATGTCTCCATTTCGTTCATTGTTGAAAAATGCCTCGATTCTAGTGTGAGTTGATAAT
Organism: Asparagus kiusianus; assembly: GCA_022839385.1. Taxonomy (NCBI): domain Eukaryota; kingdom Viridiplantae; phylum Streptophyta; class Magnoliopsida; order Asparagales; family Asparagaceae; genus Asparagus; species Asparagus kiusianus. The sequence goes on from BQKN01001055.1 coordinate 250,213, forward strand.
TGATTTTATTTATTTATACTATTTTTTATTTTTAGTAGAATGTTGTTATCATCTAGATATATCTTGTTCTCCTTGTGAATTTTTCACATTTGTTTGAGAAATTTTGCGTTACATGTGTTTGCTGCTTTAGATTAGCGATGAAATCTTCTAATAAGTCTGTCTTTTTATTTTTGGACCATTTTTGTTTCATTGAGTTGCAATATTTGAGTTAATATTATTTTCTATTGTGTTTCTTTTTGTTGATCAACAAAATGTGCCTCAATTCCCATGAGGTTCGATCAGTCACATCATTTCTTTATACTAATTTTGTGATTTTTAGTAGCATGTAGTTGTCATCTAGATATATTTTACGTTTCTTATGTTGTCATAATTGTATGATAAATTTTGTATTGGAGAATCCTATAATTTCTTTGACTTCTTTATTTTGTATGGTTTTTGTTTCCTTGAGGCTCCCTAAAGTTTTCGAGGTAATGTATTTTGATCTTGTTTTTAATTTGAATTCTAAGTGGAACAATTAGTTTGGATACTTCTTGAATCTACAACTTGATGTAATCTTTGATGTGTTTCTTTTTGATGATGGATGAAATGAGCCTTGATTCTTGTGAGGTTTGATTGCTAATGTTCTTATTTTATGCTAGTTTCTTGATTTTTACTAGCACTCACAACTGTATGAAAAATTTGCATCTGAAGTGTTTGCTGCATTAGATGAAGTAGTTTTGTTCAATAGTGTTCTAAAATGTGGGTTAGGTTGTAATCTGGAACTGTAAGTGTTTTACTCCTACTAGCACTCACAACTGTATGAGAAATTTACATCTGATGTGTTTGCTACATTAGATGAAGTAGTTTTGTTCAATAGTGTTTTAAAATGTGGGTTAGGTTGTAATCTGGAATTGTAAGTGTTTTACTCCTACAGATAGATAATAAGATATAAATAATTATAAGAAAATGTCAAAGATTGGTTAAGTAAATTATGTGAATCAAGTCTATGTAAAAAGCTTCCAAGGTTCAAACACGATCCATAGTGTACAATCTTTGCAACTTAGCCAACTTCCCTAAACAAATGCTCACAAATATTCGAGTATTCACCATACTTGACTTATACTCCTTAGGAATAAAAGAAAATCAAATTTAAACACCATTCAGGTATTTGAATCCTAAATATTTGATTTTATTCGTTGTTTGTCAAACGATAACCTCATATCGGAACCATTTTCTAGGGTTTTAGTTAATTCACTTCCTATTCCACTCTGTGTCTGAAGGTAATGGTCCATGATTTTAAATATCAGTCGATAATCCGATATTATCGCCGAGCTATCGGATTTAGGAGCTTTCCACTAGGATAAGTAGGATTTTTAATCGGTTATCGTTTTATGGGTTTATCGGCGAGTTATCGGCAATAAAGGCACTTATCGGCCGATAAAAGAGGCTGAAAATATTGGCTTTATTGGCTGAGTTTTGAGTTGAATTGTTGGGTAATGGGTTGTTACTTAGTGAGTTTTAAACATGACCCGACCCGCTTTTGACAATAAAATAAAGTTTCTAGCTTCAAATTCAGCCCTAATCCTTCATGAATCTCTCCCTCTCTATGCGGTCGTTCTCCGACCTCCGAGCCTCTTCGAACTCCATCGAGCTTTAGATCTATATTCCCCTCTAACTCCGTTGACCTCGTCGCAAACCACTGTATATTGTCCTTTTGAAATTATTGCCAATGCTAGTCTAAATAGAAAGCAATTCATGACTCAAAGCCTCACTCTGGCCCAATTTAGAAAATGCGGTACAAAATTAAAAACATGTTTATGCCTTCTTTATCTCTTTTACCTGCATTCTTCTACCATTAGTAATCTCAACCAAGGGCGAAGGTACCTTAAAGAGGGTGTGTCACATAACACCACCCTCCAGCAAAAAGCTCCTTAGGTACATCGTAGCATATGATTCATTAGTGAACCTATTATCAAATTAAATAATGGATAGTGACCCATTGATAATTTAGATAACCCAAACCCAAACCCGTAATGGTCCAAAGTGTCCAAAGCTTTAATCCTATTAAATGTTAGGTACTTAATAATTTACAATGAAAAGGAAAAGAGATCTATTTAGTCGTATTTTGAATGAGTCAATTGTGCAGCAATTTCAAAACATGGTGACACGCAAGAATTAATTGTAATTGTACTTAGTTAAATATTTCTCTTGTATCTCACTAAAGTTCCTGACATATTGAATATGAGAAACATTAGCTATAGCGTCAATTTATATATCTCTATTAATCGCTGATAATGTCTAATTTATATACATATAGTGACACTAGTACTATGAATTCCTAGCTCTGCCACTAATCCCAACTCTAGCCTAATCCATATTACCCTATCATCATGTGTTCTCACATCACATATTACTCAAATCCTAGATCAGCATCTTTAGCTTTTTTTCTTCTACACAACTCATTAGTTTCAATGTGCATTTTCTTAAATTTATTTACTGGGTGAAGTTAGATTTCCTAGGGCTCAAAAGTTAACTATTTAGAGTAGTGATAACTAGACTATACACACTGCTCTATTTAGAGTAGTAATAACTAGACTATAATATACAAACTACTGCCAAACTACTACACCCAACATTGTGAGGTCCTTGATGACTCATCAACATTGATGACAATCAAAGTTGGAAGGACCCCACACATTTGTGTAGTAGTGTAGAGCAGTTTGAAGAGTATAGTTTAGTTAGAATTATGCAACTATTTAAAGATGGGGTAATCAATTAGGATAGGATAATAATATTTAAAAATATTAATTAGAATAACAACATTTAAAGATAAGGTAATCAATTACAATATGATATTATAGCAAAGTGGATCGATGACTCAATTAAACATATTAATTAGGACATGATAACAATGTAATATCCAAAATGATCAAGGGTAATATTGACCAAGGAGTATGATATGATATGATTATATTTTCTAGCTTTTTGATAAATAATATGAATGTAGCTAAAAATTTCATGCTTTATATATAATTATGTTATACGAGCTACTAATCTTCTTACAAATTATTCATTACATTGGAGTTGTACATAAGTATCCAGGAATACAGTTTTGCGGATTAAGGTCCAATGTGGATTTTGTAGAGAGGGGATGCAAGTGACCCGAAAAAGACACATGTCAAGCAAACTACTAAATATATGGTTAATTTAAAAAAAACCTGACCTTTTGGGTTGTTGCACTAAACCCCTAGACTTTTTTATTTCAGTAAACCATCCTAACCTTGGGGTAGCATAAAATCCACCTAATTTTTTAAATTCCCCTTAACCTTACCTGAAAGACCAAATTTATTTTTAGCCCCCCATAACTAATTTTTTATTAAAAAAATGACAAGAGAAAATGTATAGAGTTTATTGAGTTTGCATTGGGAGTAAAACTCCTATAAGCTTAAGTGGATAGGAGCCTTTGTTCATCAACTTTTTTATTCATTGATTTTGCATTGAGATTTGTGCTAACATGTAATATAAATGAAGGAATAAATCTCAAAGATAGCATTGATGTGTAGCATAAATCTCAAAGCATAATGAAGAGATACAAAGTTTGGTGGACAAGTACTCCTATCCACTTAAGTTTATAGGAGCTTTACTCTTTGCATTAGTATATTATTTCTGAATTTTAATAGTTATAAATTCTAGTGATGGTTAGTTGGTGTCTGATATGTGAGTTTCTAAATTTATTGAATACAAATATTGTTGCTATAGTAATGATGCATCTCAACTTTTGATGTGGGTTTTTCTTGGCAAAATTTTGTGTTTACTAGTTGTTTTAGATACTGTGCAGTGATGCAGATATTCTCCAAGCACTCACCACAATCAAACTATTGTACAATGTTTTAAATGTCGACATGTCGGCCGACATGTCGGATTTAGGGGTCAACTAACACGATATAGAGCTTTGCAATATGTATTGCATTTTTAGAGTTTATGTCAGATGTATTGGGGGACATGTCGGATATGTCGGGCGAATATGTCGGGTGAAATGTCAGTCGACTTTTCAGTCTAAAAAATTAGCTAATTTTTTTATTTTTTGGTTATGTTTATCTAATCAGTTTTGGATTTAAATTCTTGATTGTCTTAATATTACTTTCAAAGACAAAAACCGATAAGTTAAGGGAAATGGAAAAAAAGACTGAAATAATATCCGTCGCTCATCTTCTCTCTCCTTCGACATCTCATCGGTCTCTTTTCCGAGCTATTCCTTTGACATCAATATCGGACGATCTTCTCTCTTCTTAACTGCTAATATCAGAGTCTTTTTTTCTCACATCTTTCCTTCAACATCAACCCTAAATATCATAGGTTATTTGCTTTTTTATACGTTTAGACAGTAGAATTTTATTATGATATTTATATTACACATACGCACAACATCCGATATGACAATCCCTTTTTTTCATGTCTCCCGACATATCCCCGATTTTCGCTATCCGACATGATTTTTAGCCGTCCAACATGAACCCGACATCCGACATTTAAAACCTTGCTATTGTACGATTTACGACCTGACTTTGTACAATAGGAGGGAACAACATGTGCAATGCAAGTGTCATCTTACTAGTTGAAGAAAAAATTAATAAAGAGATCATCACATAGAGATGAAACAATAATGAAGACAAGTATAATACCATTGGTTAATTGAATTCTTTGTCTCCCTTTCTTTGAAGGTTTCTTTTGATCAGCACCACCATAAAGCTCCTGGTCAGCATTCTCCTTAGAGCTAATTGACTTGCAACGCTCTGCAGAAATCAAAAGTTGATTTAATGGAAATGATGTGTATGCTGACCTCCAGAATGCTTTATCCAATAATACCTTAAGTTTTGTAGATTGACAAATGAGCTAATATATGCATGTTCCATTGAGTGTTATGTGGTGTGAGGATTAGACATTCTATATGAAAAACAAACTCAATGGGACATTGAAAGGAAATCAGCCTCAAAGCAAATTCAAAGATTCAAAAATAGATTGGAGCATAACAAGGGAGGATAGATTCAAAGATAAAGACCAAATTCAACGTATCAATCAGTATATCTTCTCGTGGGTATTTAGATCTACATTATTAATTAGTCCATATTCACTTGGAAGCTCTTGACTCTACTCACAATTGGATAAGCATTTATACTTCTTGAAATTGTAGATAAATAGGATCACCAAGAACCTAGGGGATTCCACTTAGCAGTAAAGAAGATGAGGATGAAAGCATATCTGAACTCATTTCTCAAGGTGTCTATCTTCAACAACCAGTACCTCCAGCAAATAAGGTGAATCCAGTGAAGACCGGGGAGAATTACAGCTTACAGGCAGTAATTTCATCAGTTCTCTCTCTCACTTTTTAATTCATGATACCTTCTTCTTTACATTCAGCTAGAAATCCAAGCCTATCACTTCTCTTCAACTTCCTCCTCTCCTCTTCTTCTGGTTGCTACAGTGCCCCTCGTTGCTTCTGCAACGCTATTAACCGAGTGGATGACACTTATAGTAGTTGAATGGAAAAAAATGATAGATGTAACCAATCCCAGAACCTTGGTATTAATGTTTTTTTCCTGTTTTTTGACAATTTGGTTCTAGATGACATTTAGCGGTTAGTAGCCAGACAAGGCCCATAACAGTCTGCTGCTTTTACAAACTTACTAGCTAGTGATATGCCCACATTCATTCAAGATAAGATGCTCACGTTTGTGTTGTTAATAAGTAGTTTTAATGAAAAGCTATGATTTTTCAGAATCACATATCAACATAATGGGTGGCATGTATTAAGATGCATAAGACAATCGCTGCCCGAGGCGGGAACAACGGGGCAGAGTTCAACAACGAACTACCATGAACATATATATCAACAATATTAGGAGGTAATTGGTAAAAGCTGAAACCTTCATGAGCTGCAAACTGACTGGCTTTCACAGGTTTGCCGCAAGCATTACAACAAACCTTGAACATAAAATGTAAAAATTAGAAATTAGTCGAGAAACATTAAATGACATGAAAGAAAGTTGCAGAGAACTTTATGTATTCTACATAAACTCTATGGATGCAAGACATCCGACAGTAAGATGTAGCAAGACACTAATAATTTATTACTTGTAAGAACTGAGAAAAATATTAGCTCTGAAACCATAAATCACTTAACAGATTCTAATTACAGCAGGAAGTACTGCTAATTTTGGGAATCTTGGCTACTATATATTAAAAAAAAGCTTCACTGCAATTATCCATCAACTGCAGTAATCTTTCAGAAATGGCATCTGCAGGATGATTACATAGGAGGGAAACAGAAATAATAAGCTGAAAGTTGTTGACTATTGAAGATTTGAAGTAACTGTATAAAGTATCAAGTGAACATACATTCAATTCCAGACATCTTCCATTACCCAGAGATGAACCTTGATACAAGCTAATTATTCAGTTCATGTGGCCACACCCAAACGAGTGGGAAAAAAACTTCTGGCTCTGTTTATGTAGTAGAATCAGTTACATTATGAAATCATCAGAGATAAGGATAATGCTAACATGATAGCCACTTCATACAACAATTCATAAAGAACAAATCAAGAAAACTAGCTATGGAATAAGTCCGCACACCAGATGCTTTCAGCAAGTTCAATGGAAGGGGGCATGTTAGAGTATAAAATTATAACCTTCAACCCTCACTACAACTTCAAAGGTTTGATGAAGTGGTAAGGGACTTTAAGACTTCATGCATAAAGATTTAAACTTCTTAGTTTGCTGGATTCTTAGTTGCATGTTGTACACTTGGTTGCTTTTTGTTCTCATACATTTATCAACGTCTTAGTTCTGTCCCATGCCAGTAAGTCATGGCTCTCAATAATGAGATAAGCTGGTTGCATCATAAACATAAGATGCTCCTATTTGTGCAAATGTGAAGCTTTTGCCCTATTAAGGACAAATGTGGCAATTTCCTACATTGCACACAATAGGTATTTCAACAGGCTTTCATTCATAAATTATAGAAAAACCAATATTCAAAAAACAATACTCCATTGTGACTTGTTGTATAAATTTGTGGTGAATCGTTCAAATTATTAGATCACCATTTCTTTTATCTGGTATGTTCAGTTTCGCATAGAACGTCTACCTGCCATAGGATATTGTATGTTTGTGGGGGGCATTCTAGCCTCACCAGATGAGGGGTTGATGTTGAGTAGAGACTTATTGGTCAAAGTACGTGCAAGCTCATGCAGTTAAAATCTCCAGTGGTTGCTTTTACCAGCTCTAATCAATAACCATGAAACACGCGGTTATAGTTGAATATGACAATAGAATTGCAGCTTATTGCTATAAATCAAGTTTTCCATGCGTGAAATAAATTCTATAAAGGTTGGCTGTAGATATCTTCCTGAAAAAAATGAGAAGTGATCACAAGTGCAAATTGCTGATTTCTCCAGTAACAAGTTGGATTGACTTTACATTTAACGAGTTAAAACTATATCTCAATGTTTTAAAAAGCCTCCAGCTAGCCAACCTGATCATAAACCTAGGCCTAAGCGGTACCCGGGCCACCTGCCTAGTGTCTTGGCGGTACCTAGGTTACACACCTAGGTTTTCAAAGAGCCTAGGAGAGCGTTGCCTGCCAACGTGGACTTTCACCCTTTCAGCCTTAGTCATGATTTTCTACGTTGCAGCCTTCATGTCTTCCAACCTCCTCCACACTCCTCCATCCAACTATGAACACCTCTATCTCCTCCGACCTTCTCCTCCGACCTTCAGATCCTCCACCGCTATTTAAACGAATAATGAAATCTACTTAGGTGTCAGTCCAGCGTTCAAACTGTCTTAATATTGGCATTTACTATCAATTGTAATTAAAAAACAAAAAATAGGAAAACCACCTAGGCCCTGCTTAAGCTCCCGCCTAGGTGCTTAGGCTCTAGGCGTTGGGTCCGACTAGCGCTTTTGGTAACCTTGTCAAGTATTGAGGGCTTTTGTCATATAGATTAACTTAAAAGAAGGCAAAAGTAACATTATAATTTAGGGAGAACTACAACTTATAAAAAAGAGAGCTTCTATTATTGTTCTTTTTTGTGAGTTTTGAATTTTCTGATGCCTCTGTGTCTATACGGATGTCATCATTTTCTTCTGGTGTCTTCCTTTCTCTCTTCACTGGTGTTAGGATGACTAGAGCAAGGAACCACATCTAGTTTATTTTTCAACATGTTCATTTCAGTGAAAAATTCGCAGTCTCATTCTCTGGGTCTGAAGATTGGATCCAAAGATGGCAATCAAGCGGGTTCATAGATGCAGGTCAATTTGAAATTGACCAACCCACATGAGCCAAATCATACTAGAATCTATCACAAAATGGTTGCTAAGGTCGAAACTAAAAAATGGTTAATACATTATAACCCAGTTTGAACTCAAACTTGTCAAAGGCTATATTAACCATCATCTGGTACTTAATAGAATATCAAATGTTTATCATCCATTGTTAAACTTTCTCTTAAAGAACAACATCTAAACCCAACAATTGCATCTCAAAACATTCTGCCTTTTCTAGTGTAGTTTGTCTATAGATTCTGACCTGTGGGTGAAAGTGTAGCTTGTATTCTGGATTATGATTTCTGACAGCTCATCACTTACAGAGAAGACTTTTGGCATATTCCTTATCTGATAATCTAATAATGTTTCCCTAATATGTAAACCATGAGAGAAGTAGCATGGTAACATTTTTTCTTTCAAGTACCAACAAAAAGACAATATCATAATCATCATGTCACAATACTCAAAAACTAGTAAAGCATGCCTTTTAGTGTAAACCACGAGCCAAGCACCGCTGTAAGATTTTTTCAAATAATCAATAAACAACTTACTACAAAATAATCACAGGATCAGTCTATGAAAACAAAATCAGAGTAGTTTTCATTCATATTCATGTCTATAACGATACAATATATACTATGAAACAACATTTGATTCACAAAGAACCATAGTACTGCAAGTATAAATGAAGAAAAGATTTAATTTATGGAATCTGCTATAACACCATACACCGACAAGAAGAAATAATCATGTTACATTTTGTCAATGTTAAGTATAGCTATAATCCAGTTTTGTTGATAATTACCAGATGCAAGGGATCTGTCAATGGCCTAGCATCAAATACATGCATATCTGCAAAATAAAAACCAGTGAACAAAAATGGTAGCATAATAGGATAAGCTTTAGGTAGAATCATCGCATGTGATACATCCTAGACAAATTTTCTTTTGGCATGATATTTTTTCCATGACAATGAATTAACATGTTTTTTTATATGACCATCCAATGTACATCAATATATGTACTTTTTCTTGCATGGATGGCAAATCAAGCTTCATTTATCACAGCCCTCACTGGACAAAATGGATATCAAACCCTCACTGCACAAAACAAAGACACAAGCCAAAACAAGCTCCCATTTGCAAGATTCCAATGTTGTCAACAAGATATGAAATGCCATAATATAAAAGAATTGACAAAGAACAAACGGAGATAGAAAAACTTAAAGCACAGATGTAAGCGGTCATATGAAACAAACATAGACATTATCCTTTAGGAATAAGAACAATCTTTCCTGGAAGAGAAGAGATAAAGCACCACAAAATCATCTGAAAGCTGATTGTATATAATGGAATGAGCAATTATCATCTCGAAGTATCGAAAAAATTTCAATGTTTCTGCTGGAAGAAAAGCATAATTCATCTGCAATTTTAATCTAGAATATCTTTCGAGGAAGCCTTAACCAAGTAAAGCTCAAACCTTCTCCTCTCAAACAGTGGCACCATTTTCAGACTTACAAAAACTAGACCCAGAAAACATTCTGTCTTCAGAAGTGCTTATGTCTCTTCATTGAACAATGGTACCAACTAATTGTTTGTTTCTTAATAGTATTTCTTAATGTAGCTACACAAATTGCAGCATCAACCTTAGCTTAGGTTAAGACTTAAGAGAAGTGGCCATTGGTAGGGCAAGGACATCTACGGTTCTACCCTATCCTAAATACAAAGTGCCACACCCTTATCCTAATCGCTGGTTAAAAATATGAAATTACTCCACCCTAATAGGTGTAGTTAAAATTCTCCTTTGCAAATAGGTTAGATGGGTAAAAATGATATCTTAAAAATAAAATATTCAAAGAAACTATTGATTCTTTCTTCCTGAAATACCAGGATTTAAAATTTGTAATATACTTTTACTTTTTAGTTCTCTTACAAGTTACAAACATACACTAAATGAGCTTATCCGAATGCAAACAAATATATATTAATACTTTCTTTATTTTAAACAATCTTAGTCAACTAAAAGAATAAAGGTGATGCTTGAAGATTGAATTCCTTAAATAAATGATGTATCTACATTAGCAAATACTTAATAATAATAATATTATTATTGATATCTAAATGTGTAAACTAGTATATGTGTATACAGAAACCACTTACCTTGCCCGTCCCATTCATATAGTCGAGTAAGAAAACCTATCCTTTAGATGACAAGGTAAGAAATACCCCTACCCATTGATGCTTTGCTTAGAGCCATAAACACCAATTTTCAAATCCAATACATGAAAACAAATATGAAAATGTCAACCATGTCATGGACTTATTCATTTTCATTCACATCCCTATCAACATCCATTTCCCATTTGAAAAATATACAAAATGATTTTTGAGCAATATATGTATCCGTATTCCATATTTATATCCACTACTTGAGAACAAGTATAAAATGACACCTTCCAATCACGTTGCATATCTATTGTGACTCATAACCCATCATCAATAGATTCAACACTTGTAAGCATTGTCTTAACCATCCCTGATATATCCAATATATTCTTTTATAAGACTTTCTGCAAAACGACATCCTCTTAATATCCTTTACCACTTTTAGAAAATTTTAAGTGATATATCCCCAACATGGCCAATTTATCAGCCGGTCCTTATGTCCTTTTACATGCCTTGTTGCAAAACAATATAGTTTTGCAAAATTTCTTTAATGTTTTTTAGCAAAAATTCTAGCCCTACATTTGGGATAATCTAGAGGTAGACCTAGAATGACCTGGTTAGAAGCAATTGAGAAGGATATGATTACGACAAACTTAACCGAGGAGATGACCCATAACAGAATAGAATGGAAAAATATGATTCATGTAGCCAACCTCACACATTTGTGATAAAAGCTTGGTTGTTGTTGTTGTAGCAAAAATTATAGCCTTAGGATGTTTTTTAGCAAATTCTAGTGTAATTTTTCCCTACGTAATTTTCTACAGTTGGCTAATGAGCCTAAACATATATTATTTGTATGCTTAGGTTTCATTTAATATGTTTAGATTACATTGTAGGACATTGTATTATATATGCACATCATCTGACATGGCACTCCAATATTTACTATATATCCCTAGTATCCGCAACCCGATATGGATTTTGTGCATCCGATATTTCTCCAATATCTGATATTTAAGACCTTGCTCATAGGTCACTTCCGATTATCCATTGTGGTTGTTTACTTTTCTGGCCATCTAATGTCAATCCATATAGCTGAAAGTTACTTTCCACCAACAAAAATTTAAGGTGAGAAAATATCAATGATCGCATGATTCTGTCATGCATTGCAAAGTATCATCATTCTCTCTTCATCCTAGTCCTCTCTGTAACCAATATAGATCAATATAGACATCATCGTCTGTATTCTACATAGCTGATCAATATTAAATATGGGTGTATAACCCAAAAAAATTGTCTACTGTAGAAGGCTAATTTGTGTCAATTATAACATGCTGAATAAAAGAGCTGGTTTAGGAAAGGGGTGTATCCATTATCTGCTACTTTGTAACTAAAAATGTGACTTTTTAGAATAGTTGTTAAGTTGCAAGCTATAATGTAGTCATACCGGCCAGGACATATATTGAAAGAATAAGACATTAACCACAGCATAAACAGAGGTCCAGTGTTCGATTTTGAACCAATATAGTCCAAATTCTATACTTGTTGTTGATTTGATGCTCATGTCTCGACAGAATGGAATGTCATTGAGTGTTCTTGTCAAGCAAAAATAATTAGCATCCGATGTTTTTTTAGAGAAAAATGATGCTTGACTAAACAAAGACGAGGTTTTAGGTGAGAATTAAAGAAAGCAAATTAGGAAGAAACAACGGGAAACCAAGCAATTGTTCTGACTTCTAAATTACCTTTCAAAAATCCCAGGGTCCAGAGATGTGCCTAGAAAGTGTTTTCCACCCCCTTTCTATAGCCATGTCATCCTAGACCCGAGAAAAAATTGTAAAGCGAACTTGAGGAAAAAGGAAGTCTCATTTCTTTATTACTGAATTGAAAAAACAAATAGGAATTAAACGTTTTTTATAAGGGACAATTTTTTCGTGTATTCGCCTGAATAAGCTATTGACCCTTTGTTCTGTTCAGTTGACAATGCGCTCTTTGACATGGCAATGAATATTCTAGAGGTATTTGTAGCTTCTTCTTTAAATAATGTAGATTTTGAGTTTTGCAAGAACCTTTACAGAGGCTTATACTTCTCATATCCCTAAAGTAAATGGTAAAAGCTAAAGGGAGTGTATTTTTGAGAAATCTAGGGGTTTCACAACTTCTCCAAATATTATATGTATTCACTAAATCAATGTTTGACATCAAGGAAAGGACCAACAACTTGCACTATGTCCCAGACAACAGGTAAATCATAAACATACAAAGCAGAAAGCAGGACAGAGAAAACTACAAAAATCCCATCCGAAAAAACATTTATTCTATACGATAGCTATGAATCAATGAAACTGACCAGCTTCTTCAAGTAAATTCTGCTCGTCAGCATCATAGAACTGCCGGTGAATAGTCTGTATAGCAATTCCCTCGTGTGTTACTTCTTCTGCAAAAAAAAGATATTTCAAAACCATCTAATCATATACGTAATTCTGGAAATGGATTCTATAAACATTCATTTGGCTGTTTCTATTATTTATATATATATACACACACACACAGTTTGAATTATCCAATGATCTGGAGTGAATAAGTGAAAAATCTCAATGATCAAGATAACATACATGTTCTTCCACAGTATAGCAACTCTTAAACACTTAATTGGTAGTTACACCCTGAGTAAAGCAAAGGAAGCACTCCAAACAAGGAGCTTTCTCATTCTTGTTAGAGAGGCTGCGGTAACCAAGAGTATCCTGATGTACATGAATCCTAAGAATGTCTAAGAGCATTCGATTGCGAACATGTGAATTAAATATATGTTAAATATGCAAAGCCCGAGTGTAAGTAGATGGAAAGTCATCGCTTGGGATTAAGAAATTAAAATTGATGATACCATCATGAATTTGTAGAAGGATGCTTAACTATGTGTCACAGCAGAGTCGCCGACAAGTTTTGCACTTTAGGTAATTCATGATTATCTCTGGCTTACCAAGGATCATCCAGTGCAGGATTAAGACCATTATTATTTGGACATGGAAAACAATTGTCTAATTTTCAAGTATCCTACAGCATATGACGGCGAAAATTTGAAGTAGAATACAAAGACAAATGTGTGTACAGTCTATGAACTTCACTTTTCTCATGATCAAAGTAGCAAGATTGAAGATACTCTCTTTAACAGTTCCATAATTTTATGACATAATCAAAGAAGCATGACAGGGGTCAGGATGAATTGTATTCTCTGTCATGAAGTCTTTCCTGGCACTCTTCCCAATAATTTTAATTTTCTTATTTTTAGCGACAAAAATCTGTTTCTGGCATTCTGCCACATAAGATGTGTTCAAGTTTTATAATATGGATGTAAAATCCTTTCGTGTTGCTAAGTTCCCCATGTATCCCTGTGTTCCCAGTGACTTTTTTTGGACAATGAAGTATTAAGAAAATATTGGTTAAAGGAAGTAGGCTCAGTAAACATTAGAGATGTAAAAGATGGTGAATTTTTGAATTAATTTGACATCTAGTATTCAGAATAATGGTGGTGATAGAGGTCATAATGGCTTTGCATAGGTAATCAAGAACTAGAGATCTATGAAAAGTAAAATAGGTGCATCTACTTCTGAAAAATAATTTAGGACAACTGTGAGGAAGGCAGAATTATTGATCTTTTCTCAGAAATTTCTTTGACAAAACCCACTATCACTGACCAAAGAAAAAAGACCAAATAATTGACGCCTGGATTGCCCAAATGATACCAGGTAAATGGGGCCAAGCTTCATAGGACAAAACTTAATGCATATCCAAAGTTGAAGAACTGCCGTGATGAAGATGTCAGAGGGAATAAAAAAAATTTCGGGCTTCTTCCTACATGAAAACTCAAGTCTCAACTATGTTTTTCCTTTTGTAGTCTTCAATTAATAAGTCATCTGACCCAAGCGCATCTTCCTAGTTCGGGAAAGGCAATTTGGATCTTAGAAGATCCTCATGAACCAGATTGAGATGGAGAAGGGAAACCTTATACATGCTACCGAAGAGAACTATATTGATCTCTGCTTGGATGTCAACCCCATTTACAGTTGCAATTGAGCAGCACAAGTAATGCCGCCAGAATTTCAATATTAACCCAGACAATTTTCGTGTGAACCCAAGGAGGTAATTTTAGGATTGCAGTGTTCGGCCAAGACTAGACTAGTGGGCACCCAAACATGTGGGCCCTGGATGTGCGGAAGCATAAGGTCCATTTATAGTAAACAGTAGGTCTGAAATGGATTTGGGTTCCCTCCCTGTAACTATTAGCTTTTAGGCAAATTCTCCCAGGTCCCCGTCTTCTATATAAACAATATTTATGTCGACATCATGAGATAGAATTAAATAAACACGAATTTCACATAATAAAACTAACAGTGTCATGCATTGTACGGCCAACCTTTCATATGCCCTAAGCATTTTCTTCAAAATTGTAACACAATGTTTAGCAATCAAATGCAAACGCACAAATACCTGAGGATTTCTCCGCAAAATTTCCACCTTCATGAAGCCTCACCATGCAAGCCATCCTCCCACGATCAAACGAACACACCATTACGAAATCAACAACCTGCATTAAACTCCCCAACATCAAAACCCCCAAATTTACAAATAACACCAAATTTTCATCCGAAATTTCAAAAAAATGCACCGATCTAAACTCACAGACACGAAATTTCGCCCAAGATTTGAGAACCGGCGGTGCTCCGATTATGCTTTCCTTTTTTCCTTCGAATTTTTTCACCGCTGGTTCCTCCGCTCACGTGAGACTCACATGACGCCGCCTCTCCGGCGACCTACGGCGGAGATGGCGGCGGCGATCGGAAATTGTTGGCTTCGGCGAGATGAGATTTCGGGAGGGGGAAGCGCTGAGGTGACAGGATCGATGTCCGCCGTTTTAAGATGTTTTCTTATTCTATTTGTTTCTATTTAGGGCCTGTTCGTTTGTCTATAAAAAAGTGGGAAATCAAAGAAATAGAAAAGTGAGAAATCAAAGAATTGTTTTGGGAGTGTTTGGTTTGCTAAAAAAAAGGAAATCAAAGAAATGGAGATGAAATGAGATGAGTTGTCACATTATTATTGGATGATGTGAGTGGTTTTTTAAGAAAACTAGTTTTGACGTGTTCGGTTGGCAAAAAAAATAAGGAAATGAATTATAAGAAACCTATTTCCTGTAGTTTTCTTGTTTTCTTTTGTTCGGTTCATTCTTAAAAATAAGAAATGAAATAAGATGAGATGAGTTGTCATTGTATTATTGGGTGATGTGAGGAAAGTTTAAGAAATGTGTTTTCATAACTTTTTAGGATGAAATGGAAGAAATGAAATGTTAATGAGATGAAGTGAATTGTTATATTATTTTATTAGATGATGTGAGTGATTTGAAATGATGAAAAGAGATGAGTTGAGTGATGTTTGGATGAAAATAATATTTTATTAGGGTGATGGATGAGTTGTTAGATGAAAATAATATTTTATTAGATATGGTGGATGAGTTGTTAGATAAAAATAATATTTTATTAGATGATGTGGATGAGTTGTTGAATGAAAATAATATTTTATTGGATGTTGTGGGTGAGTTTTAGGGATGGAAATGGAAGAAATGGGTTATTTGGAGATTTCTTGGTTTTCCATTTCCATTTCTTGGTTTTTAGGAAATAACCGAACAGCCCCTTAGGGTGGCTTTCATAAAAACCATTGAACTTTGGAATTTTGCATAAAACTCCTGAACTTTTCTACTCACCAAACCTGCAAGAAGTTTGGGGTATCTCGTTAATAGGAAAGTAAAAGAAGTTTGGGGTATCTCGTTAATAGGAAAGTAAAAGAATATCTGAATGGCTTATTACAAACTTAATCAAATTTCTGATTATCATACTCCCTTTAAAAGTACTCCATCATATCATATCATACTCTCTTTAAAAGTACGATTATCATATCATATCATACTCCCTTTAAAAACACGAGTTCGGAAAAATCTTTCTGTAGACAAAAATACCCCTATAAAGTTTGAACTATCCAATCACTAATCAATTCTAAGTTTTAAATTGTATTTAATGATTTATTTTAATCCTAATCGAATAACTTCAAATTTTGAACTATCATAATTCTAATAAAATTTTAACTTAATCAAATTCTAACAATTTTTAAATTAAGTTTAAACTAATATATCTATCCTTGATGCAACTAATATATCTATCCTTAATACGTGACATTATATAATAAGGATTGTAGGGTGTAAAATTTGATTTCCCGAAATGGAGACTTCGTTTGTATTGATAAGAATAGCTTCTTACAAACTAATGAATCAAAATTACAACAGAAGCGGAGGGAATGCCCTTTTTGTTTAACGTTGGGTCTTTGGTAGCGATAGGATGCCTCCTTCAGTGTTGGAACCGAGTTTGCTTCCCTTGGACGATCCGAACGACGTCGCAGACAAGCTTCAGTATGCAGTAGAAGCACGTGTTGATCGAGTTCGAGTTCCCGAGCTTAAAGGCTATCAAGTAGTAATACAAAGAGCAGGTCGTTAGCTAATGAAAAGCCAACAACCATCAACCCACCCCCTAACCACGTAGCCAGGACGGACTCTTAAATAGGGAAGAGACTACATGGTCACTCCCTTGAATCATGGGTTGTGACCATGTACTGTTGAGAGATGTCACGCCTCTCACTAGTACTGTGAGCGGCTACCTGATGGGTGCGGAGTATTGTATACCCCCTTCACGTCGTGGGAAATGAGAAGGCACATCCCTTTACGTGATATCATATCCGCCTAGTGCTCTGGCGAGCTTAGCGAACTTGTAGACGGACTACTGATTGCCTGGATGTGTAGGTGAACTTTCTTCATGCTGGCGAACTCTGAGTGGACTTGACTCATGCTGGCGAGTCGAGTATACAAGCGAGCTTCGTTCGTGCTGGCGAACTTAGCCCTTGAGCAGACTTGCGTCGTGCTACCGAGTTAAGCATGTAGGCAGAATTGAGCTCCTGACGGAGAGCTCAACAGTTAGAGCGAGCTAGCTTGGCTCTTCTGCCTGCAGGCGTACCCATACAGGCGGGTTTTAGGTCTTCCTGCTGTTAAGGTAATTTTTATAGCCTACAAGACCCCATTCAAAGTTTTTAGACCTAAACCAGGTCGTGTGTGGTCTGGAACACTTTAAACAAAGAGGATCATTATTCATTGGTGGGCACGCGCACCCCAGATGAGTTACTTTGTTTCGGGGCGAGCTCAAGTGATAGACGAGCTCAAACAACAAGTGAGAAGAGTCAGACGGGCGGGCTCAAGCGGCATGCGATCTCGAACAGCTGGCAAACTTAATCAACAGGCGAGCTTCACATATCGACAGGCGAGCTGAGTTATGTAGGCGTGCTCGAGAGACAGGTGAGCTCAAGGGATGGGCGAGGTTTGCTTTTGCAGGCGAGGTCCGAAGCAGCGGTAGGGCGAGCCTCGTGTCCGCGGGCGAAGCCTTGTGCTTGCCAGCTGGGGCAGTGTGGGCGCCTTAGGTCGCATTAAATGCGATTTGATAAGGCGACCTTGTTTTCACGAGCCTCGTCTGGTGATGAATTATGGCTATTGATTTCAAAAAACGTCTTTCGAGTTCGACCGTTGGATCGCCATGAACCGCCTCTTAGTTTGGGTTTCGGATTCGATCTGCCCGGCCTGCTCCCTATTTTGACGGTTTCTCCATAACCACCAAACTCGAACTATCGAGAGCCATCTGAGTCGTCAATTTTGATCATGGCAACGCCTCTCAACCGTTGGTGTTTTTCCTTTAAATAGGCTTTGTCTCCTTCCTTGGGAGACTGTTGTGTTTAGAGATTTTTGCTCACTCAAATTCTTTAGAGAGAAAGAACTTGAATTTCATCAGACTTTCTCGTCTCTCTCTCTTCGACTCCGACATGGCGCTGAAATCCAAGAAGTGAGTTTCGAAGGGAAGGGGTCCAAGCCGTTCTTCCGGTAGCATCGTCGCCAGTGTGGCCGCCAGCGCCTCTGGAACATACTTGGATAAGTCTTGGGGGCTGTGGGGATGACCTCATGTTGATGAACGAGGCGGAACTGAGAAGATGAGCACTGTTTGCTCATCTTCCACAACGAGCTTCGTCATCTCAGGCGATGTTCTGTGATTTCAAGCAAACTTGGCCTTTGTCAAGCGAGTTCAGCCTTTGTTAGGCTAATTCAGCTTTTACCAGGCAGATTCAGCCTTTATCAGGGGAACCCAAAACTTGTCAGGCGAAGTTGACTTCGTTAGGTGAGGTTCGCCTATGCATAGAAGGCCGCCTATTTGGAGGTCTTGAGAAAATTTTGCACTTCTGAGCTAGAATTTTCTAACTCTCTTTTGCTTTGTTTTGTAGCCGCGTTTTCTGACGAGGCCCTCCCGAAGGGCGTTGCCATCAGCCTTGCTGGTGGCACGGGTGTAGGCGTTAAAAAATGCTTACAGACATCCAAATACCACTCAAAGTAGAGAGAAGAAAATGAATGCTGATCTCTCAAAACAGAAGAAACAACTCAACAACGAAGAAACAGCATGCAAGCAGCTCATGGTGCCGCGGCTAAGGCGCTGCAGCCATTGGCGCCGCGGCTAAGGCGCGGCAGCCATTGGCGCCGCGGCTAAGGCGCGGCAATCATTAACGTCGCGGTTAAGGCGCGACGGCCTGTAGTGCCGCGGCTACAGCGCGGCTGTCTATTGTGTCGCGGCGATTGAAGAGGGTTGCTGTGGCAGTTACGAGGCAGTTATACAATAGTTTTTGAAGTCCACGTGGCGAAATATTAGAAACAGAACGTGTGCTGACGTGGACAAGCAGTTAAACCACGAAAAAAGGTGGTTAAAGATCGTGGGAGAGTGGTTTTAAGCACGATAGAACGTGCTGGTAACCGTCTCTTCGGCCGCGGCAGCCTATACTGCCGCGCCAATAGCCGCGGCAGTGTAGACTGCAGCGGCCAAAGAATAACTACTCGGGCAGTTATTTCGCCCCAGGTTCGCTGTGGTGCACTTCTACCCCTATAAATAGCCCCCTATGCACGAGATAAAGGACAGAGAGCAGATTGGAGCAAAAGAGACTTGAGCTTTTGGAGATTTTGAGGAAGAAAGAGAGAATTTTCACCCTTTGACAAGCATCATTCGGTGATTCCTAGAGATCTTGCTCAGACTTGATCTTTGGAAGAGTGAATATCTTACATCGATAAGATACTCGCTTCAAATCCATACTTCGATAAACGAAGGAAGGATATCAAAACAACCTTACGATCTTCGAATCGGTGGTCCACGAGTCAAAGCACTCCCGGCACAGGCAAAGTCCCACAAAGCAGTATTCGATAAACGAATTCTGTGTTATTTTCTTTAAAAGTTGTAATTTTCTTATTTTTCTTTTCATTGTAATTCTCTGTAATCAAAAGAAGATTAATGGAATCATCAATGAAAGCAACTTTTGACGAAAACAA
>BQKN01001055.1:285129-304550 GCA_022839385.1 Asparagus kiusianus
AGAAGATTAATGGAATCATCAATGAAAGCAACTTTTGACGAAAACAACGGGCTATGTAGACCCCTCCCGATTTCTGTTTCTCGACCCAGTGCCTGTGTTCGCTGTTGACAAGTTTGTCGAATTGGTAAAGAAGGTGTCTGACAGGCATCATCTTACGTTTCGCGAGTTGATCACTGACGCAGTGCTGACGGATGCGGCCAGGAGGGAACTAAAAAAGCCCAGTTCTTGTTTGGTGACGCTACGGCTGACCCTTCGGCTCTATGCTTGGAGAGAGCAGATGGCTCCGAGTCGTGGGCGGGGTCCACTACTACATTCCTAGCATGCCGAGAGGGTTTTCAATTGTTGAGATCTAACCCCTACTCAAGAGAGGGTGACTTGCGGGGTCTTTACCGGCTCCACAGCTGAACATGGGGTCGATAGCTCCTGCAAGCATGTGATTGCTCTGCGTCCAGGTCTGTTGCAGAACGAATTACCTGTGGGGGAGATGACTGTGATGGCGGAGACTTTCCATTATCGTTTCTTCCAAGCTGGGGGACATTTTCCCCTGAAGGACTTCAGGGCCCGGGGGTGGATTCATTCTGCACTTGGCAGCAATACTTGGTGGTCTAAAATCACCGAGTATAGTTTGGTGGAGAATTCTGATCTTGAAGGGTCAGAGTTGTATGTGGCTATCAGGGCCACCCAACACGGCCTGAAGATCAACGCTCCCTAGTTCCAAAGTATCTTAGAACTGTACTGTCCGAATAGCGGTATGTTCTTCACGCTGGGCATAACATTCCATGAGATGTACGACGTATCGGGGTTGCCGTTGGGAGAATTCTCTTATGAGGAGTACATGCATGGTCAGGATGAGATTGACTACCTCTCGGCCAAGTTCCCTCAAGTGGTAGAGACCCTAAGGGAGTTGCTCGGCCATTATCACATATGCCCAAATACCCTAGGGGTGGTGGATCATAGGGGTAAGAAGAAGAAGGCTCCGGGGATCAGCCATAAGAATTGGGCTGATTACCTGTTCCCGCACGATGATGTTAAGGGGAGGCACATCCTACCGTTGGGCGAGTGCTACCAGACTGAGGTGGAGAGGAGGATATCTGAAGGTAGGGCTGCAAAATTCCTCGAGCATGATGAGGGTGAGTTCAAGGTAGGGACGATCTTCGAGTCATTCCACCATCAGGCTAAGTCCCCAATATCATCAAAGACTTTGCTCGTAGGGTACCTTATGTTGTGGCTGAAGAGGTGCGTGGTCCCCACCCATTCTTTTGAGGCGATCCCAGTGGAGGTCGTCTACCCAGTGGTTCGTTTGGCTTCTGGGTGACCATATGCATTGACGTCGGCGATAGTGGCATGCATCTAGATGGGGCTCTGCATGCTAACAACCTAATTCTGTCGGGTGTCGCATGTCAACGAGGGGGACGGCGAAGTCACCAAGACTCCTAACCCTCGAGTCGGGTTGTTGTACACCTATTTGATGGTATAGTTCGTCTATCACTACGAATGTCTGATGAGCGCACCAACGGCTCTTCAGGAAGAAGGGTTTGTCCCGTTCGTCCAACGGCTGGAAAAGTGCACTTGGAAGTATAAGGACATCCTCGATATGAGGAAAACATTGTCCCATTTTGGCCATTATAATTTCCACCGGTTCTTCCCTTATTTCACCGACGGAGGATATGGTGAGGCTCTTCAAGACACAGGGATGGCAGACCAACACACTGTCCTTTCCCACGACTGGAAAAGCGCACCGGTTCTTCCCTTTATTTTTGGTCAAATTTTTTGGCTACACATGTTAAATTAAAAAAACTATCCAACACTATTAAATTTAACTGGTGCCAAAACATATTGCTGGCTTAATTTCTGTTATCATTGTTCAACAGTAAGCAACCGGTGCAGTGTTGGTGTCAAGAGAACCGAATAAAAGTATTCTATACAGGGGTTGGGAGAGGGAGAGACTCCTGGCGGCAATCTGAAGAACAAAGATGAAGGAAAGGGAAGAGAAGGTTTCTGCTAAGCTTATGGAAGCCATGAGTGTAGAATGTGGGTTATCAGTCAATACAGTGGAATAATATACATGTCCTGTAAATTGTTACTAATTCATGCTCACAGATTGATGCAATAGATAAAATTCAGTACATATTTTCTAATCAGGTCTCTTTTTGAATATAATGGAATTGTACAGTGTAACCGTTCTTTTTTGTGTTCTTTTACTATGATATCTAAACTGTTATTCGAGATTTGATTGTTTAGATTTAGCAGAGCAGACCGACAGAAGTGAAGAAACCTTTTTAAGAAGGATTTGAGGTTGCAAAAGTCTGTTTTTATACTGAAGTCAAGAAATTAAAATGCAGTTCAAAATTAAACAATAAACGCTGAAATAATAACAGAGAAAAAACAAAGATTTCATCCGGGGAAAAAACATAACCGGCTGTTTTGACTTGAAGCCTTCATCATTGATTAAGAAAAGGGCAATAAACAATTACAGGTAATATCCTATTGAACTAAATTGCTCCCGATCAACATCAAACTACAAATGCTAAAAGAAAATAAAAAAGAAACAAAAGATATCTGGCTTTGAATTTCCTTTCAACTACTACAAATTTTCACGATCAACTGAAAGACCATGATAAAATAAAGACCATGATACAATATCGACCATCTCAAAGAAAGGAAATATGATGATTCCCTAAGGGGGAAATACTTCTTGCTGCTTATGTAAACGATTTCTTCCTCTTACCCCTCTTCGAAACCTTCGCCTCATATTCCCGAGGAATCACTGTTTGTATTTTGCAAACAACCCAATTTTTCATCTACAAGGAAGAAAATAATCGCACATTAGCACAAACTATACATCACAAGGGAATAAATTTTTTTAACCTACAAGAAGAGATAGTATCTCACCTTGGGATCTTTAAGGTTCTCCAAATTGGTTGCTCGAAATTCTTGCATGGTCCAATTGGTCTTGTACCGCCCATTTGGTCCAAGTTCTTTACTATAGTAGATAAACGTGCTCTTTAACCCGATGATTTCTTTGGTATCAGGATCCTTGATGGGCTCATCGCTCACATCTATCTTCCAATAGCCTTTTGGGGTGGAACGGTCTGAGTTCTCCTCAGTCATGTACATGAAGAAATACATCCAACGTTCATTACCATCAGAGATAGTAACTGCACATGAAGAAATATGGACATCACAACACTGGAAACTCAATGATGAAAATTCACTATGATAGGATAGGAAATGTGTTCTTCTATTTCGCTAGAAAAAGAGACTTAGAGGCCTTACCCTTGACATCAATTAATATGGATTGAATGTTGATATAGGTTGTTCGACATCAATTAATATGGATTGAATGTTGATATAGGTTGTTTAGGAAGTTATTTACTGGTTCATGTTTACACACAACATGAACTGTTTTATATGAAGAAAAGGTAAGGAAAAGTAATTATGTACCGTCGGATTATGAAGAAACGTTAATAAAAACAAAATATGAACTGCTTTATAGCAATAGCAATTAATATTTGTTGCTTCAAGGTTAGTATATTCGAAATAATATTTTTCCTTTTATCCTCATGAATCTCACTTAGGTAAAATTATGTTTACCTGAAATTTGAAAAAAACCTATATTTTTTAGTTGATCACAATCCTCCTACTTTTAAAATTCTTAAGAAGTCGTACAATATACTCCAAATTTAAGAAGAATTATATATTTCTTTAAGCAAAAAATTTGCCCTTAAATCCTATAATAATCACCTCCAATGATTTTTAATTAAATATTTCCTCCCTAAAATTTTTGCCGGACTTAAAATAAGAAAGACGAAAAATCATAAATCTAATTCTAATCAAAGGAGAATCAAATCCTCATCAAAAAGTGCAATTAAAGAGATCCTCTTTTCAAAAAGACCAATTAAGATTTAAATAAAATAGGGACAAAATATGAAAAGCAACATTTCCAAAAATAATTGTAAAAAACAACATCTTTGAAACTTATTCATCAAAAGCGACCCAGTTTCAGCCAACTGGTTGAAACTGGTCGTTTTTGATGGAAAAAATACAAAACTTCACGGGACTTCAAGTCCTGTGAAGTTTTTATGTAAAAAACTTCACAGGACTTGAAGTCCCGTGAAGTTTTGTAATTTTTTCGCCAAAAACGACACAGTTTCAACCAACTGGCTAAAACCGGGTCGCTTTTGATGAATAAGTTTGAAAATGGGGTGGTTTTAAAAAATTGTTCAATAAAATAGATGGATGATGATCAACTAAGCCAGAGGTCGATAATAACAAATAAGTAACTACGAAAATTTATCAGATTAAACAAAAGCCACCAAACCCAAATAAAACGAAAAGAAAGAAATACTCACCGGGGAGTTCATCAGGTTCGAAGAGATAGACATCGATCTCTTTGATCGGGTTAATTGGTAACGGCGCTCCCAAAACTTTGCTGCTTACAAAATGCCTGATGACGACATCGCCGGCCGGGTGAAATCGAAGCCCCGGCCACGGCAAACAAGGATGGGTTCCATCTTCATTGAATGGAGGCAATGGCGACGGCAATTTCGAAGGAGAAGATGAAGAAGAAGGAACTGCAGGCGAAGAATCCATGCTTACAAGTGTTTTGATGTGATTTTAAGCTAAATGTCACCGGGTTTTATATAGACAATCTGGTTAATCCGAATCCGAGTAGGAGTAGGAGTCGGGGGGGTGAGCGTGCCCGACGGTGAGTTTAAGCTAATTCGAATCCGAGTAGGAGTAGGAGTCGGCGAGGTGAGCGTGCCCGGCGGTGAGTTTAAGCTAACTGTCACCGCTAATACCCGACCCGATAGGATACCAATCGGCGGGTTTATATAGGGAAAAAAAAAACCATGTGATGTTTTCGGGTTCGGGTCAAAAAATGTCAAAACCCCCTCTCCTCTCTCTACCCTCGAGAAATCCTGCGATCGGTTCAGCTTCGGGAGCTTCTTGGAGGTATTTTCCTTCTCCCTCCTCTTCCTTCTTCTGGTGGCGACTGAACCCTAACCCTAACTAACATCGGCTAGATTTCTTTCGAGATTAATACCCTAAACTCCTCAATCAATTTTTCGTCTGCAATTAGATTGGAATAAGATTTTTACAATTAAGGGGCTAATAATATATGAGTATGAATCGGAATGTAATAGGTTTTCCTGAAATCTTTGCTAACATCGGTATTTTTACAATTAGTTTAAGCTAATTGTCACGATTTGGACTGTGGATTTTGGTTCTAAGTTGCATGTTTTTATTTATATTTTTTTTGAAAAAAAATCTTCTCATGTATGCTTGAATTTTATGTTCTTGTTCCTCTTATTAAATTATGCTACTTGGATAATCAATTTGTATGGATGTTTGCAGCATTTGTTTGAGGAAATGAGTAGGCTGAAGGGTGTTCACTGTTTCCTTGGGTTAATATCTCGGAGAGGCTATCCTCAGGTCGGTAGTGCTTTAGCTTTCCCAACTTTACTTCTTTCGTTTTCTGTGTTCATTCATGCTAGTTAGAAGCAAAGAATTGGAAACCTACATGCCTGAGCTAATTTTTTCATTTTGATTAAATCTTGCAAACCTATGTACTTAACTCTGCGTGTCCATGTTATGCTCATTTTATGATGTGACGGTTCCTTGTTTTTTTTTCCTCCTCGCATCTTTCTTTTAGTCAAAAGGATTGGTGTGCTCACTTTTAGTATCATAGATTTGGTCTGTTCTCAATTTCTCATCATAAAAGACCAAGTTTCCGGTTCTTTTTCCTGTAATTGGAAGTTGTAAACGGTTTTCAAAATTTAGAAACCAGTGGATGTTTGTCTATAACATGGTTCTAATTTTAAATACTAATAATTATTATGTGTCAGAATGGATATATCACGAAGTCCCAGTCAGTCAATATAGAAACTTGGGATATTTCAATCTTATGATTTTGAGAGATTTCAGTCCCTATCAAGAGGAAGTCAGACCCCCAATTATCCTAAATGACAATCAAATAGAACCTGATGTGATACACATTGCAGGTCCAAAAGGGCCATAACCTTAACTTTTACAAAGCTGAACTCAAGACATCATAATATAAGGCTTTAACAGCCGATGCCCAGATCTGAAAGGGAAAGGATGTAAATGCCTAGTAGTTTAATCTGTAAAGCCTGCTTTGCAAAATATTCTGTAGAAAACGGTTAACTTCATTGGGCATTCCATTCTTTTTAATCTAAGCCTATACATCAAGCAGTCGGTTATACTTGGTTGGAGCAAAGAGTTTCTAATGCTTAGAACTTTTCTTCTTTGGTGGAGAGAATAGGTGTGACCAGAATGATATGTTCACAGCTGATCAGCTATTTAGCTGATATTAATGACTTAGAAATCCAAACCAAGAGTTTTCTGATTATTCTTTTTTATTTTGCAAATCCACTCATTTAGGTGTAGAGATGGTGGATATAATTGTTTGACACCAACCGAACAGTCCCCACAAAAAAAAGGAGAGAGAAAAAAGAGCCCTAAAGACAGGTACTTTGCTTTTTGATAACAAAATAACAAGAGATTAAACTAGAGAATCTACTTACTAAATATGACGCAGGATTAAATTTTGAAGTTTTCTGTTAAAGATGGAAATGACATGGCTTAAGGGTCACTAGTTCGAAAATCAAAAAGCTATTCTTTAACTTACAAAGTTTGCAAATTGTTAGTTTTGGATTCAAAGTGAAGGCTTACCGACACCTTGTTTCAACCTATAATTTGTGGAACTTTAATGTTGAAACCTAGTCAATTGTTTTTCATGCTTCAAATTATGTGCCACAGTGATCTAGGTGCTACAGTAATTAGGTGTTATCCATTCTTTTCTTCCTCATGTAGTGCACATAACTGTGATATCACCTGACAGTTTTCCTCATCAAAAGGGGATGACTCTGGAATATGTTTAGAAGTATCCAGAAAGGAATTAAATTCACCTTTTCATAGTTGGCATCTTTTTTTATAACTTATATGCGTCCTTTACAATTATTTTGCTTTTATCTTTCTTTTTCTCATCTGTTTGTTGCCTTGTTTTTTTTTTCAATTACAGGTTACTTCTTTATTAACTGCAAATGAAACCTCAATAAATTCCTTGTTAGAGCTCTTTCGGCTTCAGCGGATGTCAGCACGAACACTTTTTTAGTTGTTGCTTCAGGTGAAGTGAAAGGGGCTTGAACCAAATTCGTCCGATCCTTACTAAAAAGGCTGAACGAGGTGGGGTAAGTCACAAGCCCACATGTTTCTTTTATATGCATGAAGCTTATTCTCATACTGATTTGCTTCTTATTTTCTACTCTGTATGATTCTCTTGTAGTCTCTTTGTCATGTTTAATATATTACATGTTGATATCATATCTGTAGGAAAATAATAAATATTACTAGAATTTATTGGAAATCTGATATTTGAGCTGTAATATCCATGCTATATGAAGCATGATCTGGTGCAGCATGTCCTTAATATGCTAGTTCATCCTGGTGACTCTGTTCCTATTAAAATCTAGGATATACATGCTAGATGAAGCATGTAACATCCATGCTATATGAAGTATGATCTGGTGCAGCATGTCCTTAATATGCTAGTTCATCCAGGTGACTCTGTTCTCTTAAAATATTGGCTATACATACCTCCTGGATGTTTGGCAATTCATTTGATTTTTTATGCTTTCTACTGCTAGCAAGGCATTGGACAGTTCATTTCTTGAACACAGGCATATATTAATATAGAAACCACTGCCATATACTGTTGTACGCAGGCAACTGTCGGTATTCCTTTCAGTTTTTGCGGCAGTATATCAGTCTATGTAGTACTGGTCCACTGGATAGTTATATTTAAGGAAGCAGACACTGTACTGCCTAGACTGCAGTTCACTTGCATGGTACTACAAAGATGAAGAAACTGGAGTCCCTTCCACTTGACTTGGTATACACTGTATTCCAGAAAGATGAAGAAAGCCATATTTCTTTATTCCACCATGCAATTTGGTTACTAAATGTAAGACTTGTAGGCATCTTCACGTATTTCCGGTGATGCATAGATTCTCTTTGGGTCTTGCAGAATGCCATTCATTGTGACCTCTGCATTGACATGTATTTTGTTCACCAATGCTTATGATTTCTACCTGTATTGTGCCTATTTCAGTTTGTTGACAGTGGCACTTGGACACTTGATGACTGTCCATTGACACATTAAATCAGCGCATCATGTTGATAACATAGTTTTTTTTTCAAATGTTGTTAATATAAAAGATGTCACGTTGGTAGTTGGTACCTGAATAAAAGGTTTTAATTATTCCTGTCAATCTTATTATAGATAACTATTATGGCTTAGTGGCTTACACAAACATTTTTACTTAAACATCTGGAATGTATAGATTTATTCTAAATTTCAGATCATTGGAGGTTGCCTTCTCAGGAAGACCCGCAAGGGGTCTCCATAAGGATACCAAGACGACTTAAATTATAGTTTGAGGTCAATTTTCCTCCAACCGCTGGAGAATTGATTAAGGATCGATAAACCTGCTAAACAACTTTGGACTTTATTTGCACGTATCATTTTAGTATACAGGGCGTATCAATTTTCTTAAGTTTCTGTTTTGACTTTATTTTTTAATTATTTCAATTTGATATCAAGCTAGAGGTTATCTTTGTTTGAAATTACATTTTATATTTTGTGTTTCTTATTAGTAATTTTGATTGGTGGATGACCTACGAGGCACGAGTACTTCATAATAGAGAATTACCCACATTGGTTACTCCAGATATAAACATGTTTGGTACTTCTACTAACATATCCTAAAAACTGATAACGTATTCTGATGTGCATCAAGGACAACAAATAAAAAAATTCTAACGCGCAGATCAGGATCCAGCTTTCTAAATAAAGGAAGATAAATAAGTGGTTGGTCAACTGCTGGTTTATTTGACTTAGAGAGCTTCTTTTATAATATCAGAGATATTACTTTCTGTTAACCATGATCTCGTATCTTGCTGGCTAGCTATTATATCCAGGATGTATCTGTATTCTGAACTTTAGTATTTGTCATATCTGCATGCCCATATCCTTATCAGCACTCTATTACTGTATTCATCATATCTGTACCTTGAACTTTAGGGCTTGTCATAGCTGTTTTCTGCATCTGATTCTGCACATAGTAGTTGATGCTTGAGTTGATCGAATCTTATGATTTCCTCTGTCCTTTTGATTTCATTCACCCTCTGCGTATTATATTCTTCTTTATTCTAACTCTTTCCTTTACTGCATAAAGTCCTCTGCCTGTCAAACATATCAGCAGTATAGGGCCATAGGAATTTCAATAGATGAGGAAAGTAGTTTGATGCTGAGGATGTTTTCCAATTTTTAAGGGCTCCCAATCAGATGGGTTTTCAAGAAGAATTTCCTTTTCCCCTTTAATGCTTTGTTGTTAATGTGGATAATCTTCTCATTTTGGATATGACTTATTTACCTTCTCTGGTTCTATATTTCTGTTATTATTTTGCTTATCAAACTTTAGCTGACCAAAAATATGGGATAAATTCTTCATAGTTGCTGTGATTCTGTTGTATTTCATTATCTGGTTCTACTATTGGTGCTGCATTCTTCTCCAAAGTTGATTAGTTATATTATATAGGAAAATAACCTTTCCTGTACTTTTCTCTCTCATGTACATACGATCTAGACATCCATATGAGTTTCTTGATTTGTGAATTATTAAAGTAACTTTACTGAATGCAGCCTGTCTCGTGGTTGAGCCTTTTGTTGCTTATTGCCACTGGAAGTGGGATAACTGTATACTATGACAAAGAGAAGAAACGGCACATAGAAGGTGAATTATTATGCTCTTCTAGATACTTCTTTATTTTCTGGTTTTAAATTCAATTTGGTTTCCTCAATTAATCTCTATTATCTTTTACCGTAACCATTTTCTTTTTGATTAAGCTATTAGTGGTGATATATTAAGGAGTTTTTCCCGTTCTTTGTATGCATTTATCTGTTTTATTGTTTGATCTGTTAGGTCATTCGTGCATTTTTATCATCAGTATATCCTAAGAAGCACCAACACTAACAGCAGGACATTGATGCGACTTGCCATAAATATGCAAAGATGGAAATATGTAAATAATCAGTTCAACTAGCTGGTAGCATTGCTGCTGCCTCCATTAGTGGTACCAACCTATTGTCCACCTTTACTGTCACATCCATATTATCATTGTTTATATTCCTTTTAGATCATGTTCTAAAACATACATGCAAGGGGGGTGTCAACAAAGTCAGGTTGAACCTGAAACCCGTACGTGCAAACCTGAAGAATTCAGGTCTTTGGAAACTTCGGAACCAGCTTGAAATCTGAAGGAGTGACTCAGTGTATAGTTTGGTAAATCCAAAAAGCACATACATACATACATAAATCATCATCTAGCCTTTGCCCATAAAAATGGGATCAAGCTATGGAGCAAGGCTCTATTATAAGGTTTTACGACCATGAGTCAACCTCTTTCTCTAGTTTTAACCAGTGCAAACCTAGTGAGCTAAACCATGGGGACTGGCCATAATTCTGAGATCAGCGGGCAATCTCCAAATTCTCCATTTCTCCTACACAAGAAAGAAGTCTCGATGAGAACGAGCAAAATTGACCCACATGATACCGCGATATCCTGGTGAGAATAAACTAAAAAATAACAATTTAAGCATTTGATTTAAAAATAAACTATACACCTAACTGTTTTGAAAAAAATAGCAAGTTAAAGCCTAACATAACAACGTACACCAATACCAATCTGCTAACGTATAAAGTGGGTTCAAAATTAATTCTTTCGAATATGCTAGATCTAAGGTGATTTAGGAAGTGGGTGGGTCTAAAAGTAAATGGTGATACAACTTTCGGTTGTAGGTAAAAATGCTTTTCGAGAAGTGAACAGGTTTAAAAATAAATGGGACTAAGTCTTGGGTTTATAAGCAGGAAAAACATCTATAGTTTGTGATGCCGGGTGATTAATGTGAAAAAGACCAAGAAAATAATGGTTAAAATATTTGTTTATAGCATACAACTAACCACTAGCAAAATATGGCAAAAAGAGTCTTTTCGCATCGGCCCATGATGTGATAGAGCCTGGTTCCAACTTGCCACTCGAAGGCTACCCCTTTAAGGGTGCCGATGAACAGCCGGGTGAGGATAGCGTCGCTCCTCGTGAGGAATCCGGTTTGAGACATGAAATAGATGTGCTGTGAGGGGAGCCCTTGCCATCTAACTGTACCAAGCTCATTAGTTTGAACTTCGCCGAGTAAGGGACCATATTCCACTCGATCGGGTATGGCCTGACCATCTCCAGCTTGTTCATGTTCTGTTGAAGCTTCAAGGCGTCGAGTTGGCTTTGGAACTCATTGAGCCTCTTGTCTCGGTAAATTTTCCCAGTATGCGACGTTCCTGCCGACAACTTGAAAGAATGATCCGAATGCGGCCCGATGTTATCTTCTTGTTCAGTCATTTGATTAGGAGTACGCTCCCATTCTTTATTCCCTGTTGGCTTCTGCGAGGTGCGCGAAGTCCTTTTCTTCTTCCTGTTCAGAAGTTGCTCCAACATCTCTCTTGGACTCGATGACGGCCTGATGTTCTTCAACTTTTTTAGTGATTGTTTGATCATCCGCGGTTTCCGTCATGTGCACCCTCGCTCGTCTGCCCTGAATCGAGTTTTGAGGTTTGGGATGTAGCCATTGTTGAGGAAACCTCATCCCCACCGTCGGAAGGAGATGCTAAGAGCGTATAATTGAGTTAGATGGTGGCCCCCGTTCGAGTACATGTACGCAAGAATATGCCCTCGCGTTCATGTTGAACGAGCGGGGGTTAGGCCCTAGGAAAAAGTCTGAGTCCGAGGAATCCGAACGTGTGGCTTTACCTTTCCCCGTCATGTTGATCGTAGCAGACGGGAGTTCTAAGTCATCGACAGATCGCCTTATTTGACGGTTGCGTCTCCGACGAGGTCCCGATTTGGGAGGCTGCTGAGCAAGCCTCTCGAACACCGAAGGTCTCAGTCTGTTGGGACATTGGCAATCAGCAAGTACTATCTAGATGAGCCTCTCGCAATGGCACTGAGGATTCGCTTCATGAATAGTGCACTTACGAGCTAGATGATCCCGGAGATCTCCCGCGGGTCGCTGGTGACAACCCCCAGAGTCAGGCGGGCCAAACATGTGATAGTGTGAGAGAGGTTCGAATGAACTCTCTTGAGTACACTAGGCGAAATCGTTAAGTGTCGAATTCAGGCGAGCTCGCCTTGACAGGCGGGTTCTTGCGTTTGGGCGAGCTTCAGCCAGTTGGCGAGCTTTAATCGTTTGCATATTCAGGCAGGCTTGGTGTGGCTCGCCTGTCGTCTTGCCTTTGTTAAGACTTGTTCTTGTGTTAGGTTTGTCTGTCAGGCGGACCTGATGGGACTCGCTTGTCTTCTCTGGCTCACCTGCTCGGGCAGACTCGCCTGACCTAGATAGTTTTCTTGAATCAGGGATATGATTTGAGAAGCGAAGCCTGCCTGAATTGGTGGGCATTCGTCTGGATTGCCAGGTTCGCCCGAAGTACTGAGTTCACCGAAACGGGGAACTCTGCGACCAGAACGAAGCCCGCCTGAACATGGGGGCTCACCTGATTTGTTCTGCTCGCCAGCATTGAGAAGGTTGTGTCTCCGTTTGGCATTCTTCAGGCCCGAGTAATAATTTAGGCTATCATAAAAGGTGAAGGCTTGTGCCTCTTGTCGGGCGAGAGCCTATCGTTGTCGCTGGCGGGCTCTCCTAGAGAGAGGAGCGTCTATGCTGACTATGACGACATGGTCCGAGCCGAGGCGAACAACTGTCTCTTCTCGAGCGGGGGTCTGCGAAGATCGTTTAGCGACCCTTCTAGCTGTCTTTTGCTTTGTGCTCTCAGTCTTCCGCTCGGCCTTGACTGACCCGAGGAAGATAGGACACTCTGTCATGGCTTGGGTAGAGTCATCAGGCGTGGATGCCTCGACCACTTAGGGTCAGGCCACACGCATAACCCTATGGCGCTTGCGAGACGCATTGTCACCAGAGGAGGAAGATAAGTATTCTTCGTACTTGGGTTAGTCGAACTCGATCATGAGGGATTCCACGGTTGTCCTAACCGCGACTTCGTCGAACTGCGTCACCACCATTTCAATTGAAGAAACGGTTCCTCTCACTGTAGTCACCATCTTCTGTAGGGTGTAAAATTTAATTTCTCGAAATGGGGACTTCGTTTGTATTGATAAGAATAGCTTATTATAAATTAATGAATCAAAGTTATAACAGAAGTGGAGGGAATACTCTCCTTGTTTAACGTGGGGTCTTTGCTAGCGATAGGATGCCTCCCTCAGTGCTGGAATCGAGTTTGCTTCCCTTGGACGATCCGAGCGAAGTTACAGGCGAGCTTCAGTACGCAGTAAAAGCTCACGTTGATCGAGTTTGAGTTTTCGAGCTTAATGACTATCAAGACCGAAAGCTGGAAGAAGATGCTACAATACAAGAGCAATGCAAAGAGCAGGTTACTAACTCAACTGAGAAGTGAACCAACCAGCCGAAAACGAACCCCCTTCACGTAGCCAGGAGAGGTTTTTTAAATAGGGAAGAGACAGCATTGTCACTTCCTTGAATCATGGGATATGATCATATACTATTGAGAGATGCCATGCCTCTCACTCGTATTGTGAGCGGCTACTTGATGGGTGTAGAGTACTATACTCCCTCCTCACATCATGGGAAATGGGAAGGTCTATCCCTGTACGTGACATCATAGCAGCCTAGTGTTCTAGCGAGCTTGGTGAGTTTGCAGGAGAACTGCTAATTTCCTGGACACGCAGATGAGAAGGACTCGTGCTGGCAAACTTGGCGCTTGAGTGGACTCGATTCGTGCTGGCGAGTCATGTAGGCAGAACTGGGCTCTTGTCGGCAGGCTCGATGATTAAAATGAGCTTGCTTGGCTCTTCTGCGTGCATGTATACCCATACAAGCGGGTTTTTAGGTTTTCCCGTTATTAAGGTAATTTTTATAGCCTACAGTGGCCCGTCGTCATCAACAGATGGCTTCAACTCAGATCCTCCTATGCTAGCCGGGTCGGAGAAGTCAGGCTTACACTTAGACTGCGGGGTATGTGTCCGAACAGGTGTTAAGGTGGGCTCTTCCTTCTCCTTATCGTCAGATATCGTAATGATTTTGGGTCTCGATGGTCTTCTTTTACGAGCGATCTCATACCAATCCACCTCCTCGACAGTGAGAGGTCTCTTCCCAAAGACCTTAAATTACGATGCCTAACAACCGGGGCCTCCTCGAACTGCACAATACAACAGAAAGAAGTTAGAAATTTTTGACCTAAAAGGTCAAAATTTTTCTAAGTCTTGAAGACATACGGCCTGCGAAATGTAGACGAGCTCCATCATGCAAGCGAGATGACAAAGCTCGCCTGTCAAACAGATCTCGCCTGGCAAAGGCAGAGGCTCGCCTGACGAAGATCGGAGCTCGCCTAACAAAGCAGGGCTCGCCTAGCAAAAACAGAGCTTGCCTGCGCCTGAATAGATGAAGCTCGCTAGAAGATGAATAAGAGTCTGTTCGTCTTCAGTTCCCTGGACTTATCGTGGTGAGTTTCAACCACGCCGGGGGCGACAGCAGCAACGTTGGCAGCGGAGGAGGAAAAAACTTCCTTCTTCCCCTTCGAAGCAGACACCTTCACTCTTAGGGCCATGGCGAGTTTGAGGAAGAATGAGGATGAGGCTCTGGTTTTTTGTGAGAACTCGAGTGGAAGTTTTTCAATAGCACAATAACCCCCCGACAAGGGAGACGAGTGCTTCATTTAAGCGAATCTTAATGGCTGAGATTCACCAGCTCAGTCGAAGCGAGCGGCTCATATCGCCTGCACAGTTAGATTCGATAGTTCAAATCGAACGGACGTGAGTGAGGCGAGACGTTCAGAATTCTGCGTGAACGGCCAAGATCTGGCGGTTCGAGCACGATCTCTCGTCGAATCGACGGTTGAGATCAAGAATGCCACTAAATCCACTACTCAGATTGAGCGCGTGACGACGAGGCGTTGCCTTAGCTGGCAAGCGCAAGAGCTCGCCCACAAACACGTGGCTCGCCCGCCACAGACTTAGACCTCGCCTGCAAGCAAGAGCTTGCTTGCATATTTGGAGCTCGCCCACCACCCTCTTGAGCTCGCCTGATGTTTGAGCTCGCCTGCCAATGGCTTGAGCTCACCTGAAGACTCGAGCTCGCCTACACTTCGTCGAGCACGCCTGAAGAGCTCAACTCAACCAAATGGTTCAAATTGGCCCAAACCAATGAGTAGTGATCCTCTTCATTCAAAGTGTTCCAGACCACATACAACCATATTTAGGTCTGAAAACTTTGAAGGGGGTTTTGTAGGCAATAAAAATTAGCTTTACATAAGAGCTCAAACCTCACCCATTCGAGTTCGCCTGAGAGCTCAAGCCAAAGCTCGCCTGCGTGCTCAAAGCAAGCAGAAGGCCAAGCGAAGCTGGCTTGCATTGCTTGACTTGCCAGCACAAGTCAAGCTCGCCTGCATTCAAGAGGATAAGTGAAGCTTGCCTGCATTGCTTGACTTGCCAGCACAAGTCAAGCTCGCCTGCATTCAAGAGGCCAAGCAAAGCTCGCTTGTTTGTTTGACTCGCCTGCACGTGCCAAACCTCACCAATCTCGCCTGTTTGCTCGACGCCAACACGAGTCAAGCTCGCCTGATTTTTGAGCTCGCCAACACGAGCTCGACCTCGCTTGAACGCCTTGCTCGCATGTACGAGTCAAGCTTGTCTGTAGTGAGTTCGCCTGCACAAACGCAGTTTGCCAACGAACGCCAACTCACACGCTTGAGGGGTCCGCCAGCCGGCCCCGCTTGTTCGCCAAGCTCGCCTGCAAGCTTGCTTGAACGTTCAAGCAGCACTCAAGCTCTCCTACAAGCCTGTCAATCTCGCTTGAACAGTGCAAGTGGCTGTTTGCTTGTGGAAGTAGGCTTACCCACTTCCCACGTCCTGGGTAATGAGACATGACTCCCATCACTCCTATAGTGGTCACATCCCATAGCTATAGGGGAGTATGCTACTCCTTATTCCTATTGGTGGTCACATCCCACAAATCAAGGGATGTGCCATGCCATCCCTTACCTATTTATAAGACCTCTTTGCCAACATGAAAGGGATCAGTGAGGTTTAGTTCAGCAGAGGCCTATCTGGAAAGGTTCGGCTGGCAAAATTTTTTAAGAAAGCTTGGCATCTCCAAGGCTCTTCAAGCAGAGGCTCTCTCATTGGCTTGCTTGGTAGAACTTTCCTAGCTTTTTTCTTGGATTGTTGAAGTAGGCTCAATCTGAACGCTCAAATTTGAGACTCTTGGCTCTTTGCAAACACTTGTATATTAGCCTTCTCCAAGCATTCGATTTTGATAATCATCAAGCTCGGGTATTTATCGAACTCAATCACCCCGGAGCTTCTACTGCGTACTGAAGTTCAACCGCAACTTCGATCAGATCGTCCAAGCGAAGCAAATTCGAGACAAGCATCCAGGGAGGCGTCCTATCGCTACCGAAGAACCCACGTTAAACAAGGAGATCCCTTTCTCCGCTTCTGTTGTAAATCTTGGATTTCATTGATTTGTAATAAATCATTCTTATCAATACAAATCTCGCATCGAGACCCAACTTTTACCCACCTACAGAGTACCCTTAAAACTGAGAATATTTGTCAAATCCCTCTTTCATTTAAATAAAGCTCCCCCATTCTACGTAATAATTAAGTTCTCAATCTTATACAATACTCTCTATCACTCAAAGAACCTACCCATACTTCACTCATACAACGACCAAACTTACAAGTACAGTTTTGCAGTTAAACCCCTCATACTTAAAGTTTTGCATGACACCTCGTATTAGACTTCCTAAATGGACCAAGACCCATATTATCCATATATCACCTTAAAAAAAGAAATTCTAATTGTAATCAAATATTTGATAATCCTAAGTTTGAGCATTATAATTCCCTCCATTTGTTCAGACAAAAGATACATAAGATTATTCTTAAACAATTAACTTTTCAAACATGGAAAACCACTGACCTTGTTAAACAGAAGATATGTACAACATTCTTGAGCAATTAGTTTCTAAAACACACGTGAACTAACAGTGTTAATTTGATAAATTTCTGCCAAGTATTTTTGGGGGTTTAGTTAGAGTTTCAAAGGTAATAGGGGTTTAGTGTTAGATACTCAACTTGTTTGGGGTTAATTACCCATATTTTATTTTATAAAGATACTAGATTAGTTACTACATGTGAAAACCTTATATTTATTGAAGAATAAATTAATTGTTCAAATGAGTTTGATATCATTGTCCTTTATATGTTTAGTTTGGATTTCTATTTAGGGGGTGTTTGGTTTAATTTCTACAAATTATAGGAAATGTTTTCCACCCAAAATATGATTTCCTTGTATTTCTTAAAAAAAATTATAGGAAAGTTTTTGAGAAGTCAAAAAGTACTAATTTTCTTATTTTTTTTACTTTGCTTGTTGGGTTCAAAACAAGAAAATGACCTATAACTTTATAGAAAATAGCAAGATTTTCTATAATTTGTAGAAATTGAACTAAAGACCCCCTAAATTTATAGAAAAATATCAACTTTATAGAAAAGTGTCAATGTGATGTCAGATTTCTGGGTAATTTTCGCCCATTTTGAGAGAAAATTGATTTTTATAAATTTTGGTACTTTTTTATACTTTACAGAAAACATTTCTGTAACTTTTTTTAAACCAAACACAATTTACGAAAATTTAGAGAAATTTTTAGTTACAGAATTACCATTGTCAGATATTTTGAGAAAACTTTTTTATAAAGCTGTGCAACCAAACACCCCCTTAGTGTCTCAAATTGTTTAATGTAATATTAAATATATAGGACAATATCTCTTAACAAAAAAGGTATCCTATTTTCTCTTTGACATAGCAAAATGAGGTAGAGGAACAAACTTAAGTATGAAAAACGCAATAAAAAGATCATTCACATGCATATACTCAAAGAAATATACTATAGTTGAGTCAAATAGTTTTTGATGATTGAGTAGATATAATAGGGTTTTTTCAATATTAGTCCATAAATCTTTTGACATTTAAGCACGTGTCTTGCACGTGCATAAAAACTAGTACATTAAGTAAAGTCTCAAGAGCAACATTCACTAGCTAATTTTGAAATCCGTTTGAATCAAATAATATGCCCTAACCGCCCAACGAAACAGTTGTTCGAGATCGTAGTTTTACAGTATTGCCCCTGGAACCTCTCAGGTGTTTTAAATAGCACTCGCAGCTATCAAATGTTTTATAAATTAAACCCATCGCCATCGGAGGCAATCACCAACATTCGTCATCAAGAACTGACGAAGAGTTTGCGCTAATCACCAAGAAATCATTTTGTCAAAGATTTTCAAGGTGAGTTCTCCTACGTTAAGAGTTTGCAGATTTTTTTTCCTCTTCAAACTGTGAGTTCTGCTGTCCTAAGGGTTTGCATTTCCTCCTCCATTAATAGTTAGCACCTTAATATCAAAGATTTTCAAGTTCTCCTGAATTGAAATTTTCTTTGCGTGTTGTTTTTTTCCTTTTTTGTAATTTTGTTGTTCTTGTTTTTTCCCTTTTTTGCGTGTTGTTTTTTTTTTCTAAATGAAGTTTCTTGAACCGTGTACGTGTTTTCTCAAAAGCAAAATGCAGGTTTCTATAAGCAACAAAAAGATTTTTGTCTAAATGAGTTTCCATTTGTTACTCTTTGCTTTATAGTTTTCTTGATTAAACGGTTCTGTTACGTGTATTTGTCATTGTATTTGCAGTAGCCACTAGCCAGGGCTGCACGCTTGTACCTCATTATTTATATGATCGATACTCGTAAATAAGTTGGAAATACTCAGTGCCTTTCATCCATCACGATAAAGGGGTTTGCTAGTTCTAGTTATAACCGACACTTGTAATCTACGGTCAAGATAGTTATTAGATATATTATATACAATATGGAAGGTTTTGCTTGGTTAGATTAATAATTCTTATATTTCTATGGAAACTCAACTCTGGTTCAGTAGTTATTATAGGTGGCAAAGTGGAGAGTTGAGGTACCTGATAATGTGTTATATGCGTCTGTTGACCTCTTTTTTATTTGTCATTTCTTGTATTGGTTGCCAAAAGAAATGGAGGTTTTGTTACCGGATATGATTTTGTAAGTAACGGTTTCGTGTAGTAGATAGGTCAGAGTTGAGTTTATAGTAGATTCAGCAGCCTTGTACTTTGATGGGGCAAGAAATCGTCCAAATTCGTAAAAGAGTGTGCTCGTAGATTGATCGAAACCTTGTGAGTAGAACTGTAAGATTGAGTAGGTTCTAACCTTATCAGAAGCGTAAATTAAAAAAAAGGGAGT
>BQKN01001055.1:309550-341673 GCA_022839385.1 Asparagus kiusianus
TTTTTTTTAATTTACGCTTCTGATAAGGTTAGAACCTACTCTTAATCTTACAGTTCTACTCACGAGTTTTCGCTCAATCTGCGAGCACGCTCTTTTACGAATTTGGACGATTCCTTGCCCCGTCAAGTACAAGGCTGCTGAATCTACTATATACTCAACTCTGACCTATCTGCTACACGAAATTGTTACTTTCAAAATCATATCCTGTAACAAAACCTCCATTTCTTTGGCACTCAATACAAGAAATAACAAATAAAAAAGAGGTCAACAGACGCATATAACACATTATCAGGTACCTCAGCTCTCCACTTTGCCGCCTATAATAACTACTGAACCAGAGTTGAGTTTCCATAGAAATATAAGAATTATTAATCTAACCAAGCACCTTCCATCTTGTATCTAATATATCTAATAACTAGCTTGACCGTAGATTACAAGTGTCGGTTATAACTAGAACTAGTAAACCCCTTTATCGTGATGGATGAAAGCCACTTAGTCCTATTTCCAACTTATTTACGAGTATCGATCATATAAATAATGAGGTACAAGCGTGCAGCCCTGGCTAGTGGCTACTGCAAATACAATGACAAATACAAGTAACAGAACCGTTTAATCAAGAAAACTACAAAGCAAAGAGTAACGAATGGAAACTCATTTAGATAGAAATCTTTTTGTTGCTTATAGAAACCTCCATTTTGCTTTAGAGAAAACACGTACACAATTCAAGAAACTTCATTTAGAAAAAACAACACAACGCAAAAAAAGGAAAAAAACAACACGCAAAGAAAATTTCAATTCAGGAGAACTTGAAAATCTTTGATATTAGGGTGCTAACTATTGATGGAGGAGAAAATGCAAACGCTTAGGACAACAAAACTCACAAACTCACGCTTTGAAACTCATGGTTTGAAGAGGAAAAAAAATCTACAAACTCTTAACGTAGGAGAACTCACCATGAAAATCTTTGACGAAATGATTTCTTGGTGATTGGCGCAGACTCTTCGTCAGTTCTTGATGACGAATGTTGGTGATTGCCTCCGATGGCAATGGGTTTAATTTATAAAATATTTAATAGCTGTGAGTGCTATTTAAAACACCTGAGAGGTTCCAGGGGCAATACTGTAAAACTACGGTCTCGAACAATTGTCTCGTTGGGGCATATTATTTGATTGAAACGGATTTCAAAATTAGCTAGTGAATGTTGCCCTTGAGACTTTACTTATGTACTAGTTTTTATGCACGTGCAATACACGTGGTTAAATGTCAAAAGATTTATGGACTAATATTGAAAAAGCCCTATTATATCTACTCGATCATCGAAAACTATTGACTCAACTGTAGTATATTTCTTTGACTATGTGCATGTGAATGATCTTTTTATTGCTTTTTTCAAACTTAAGTTTGTTCCTTGACCTCATTTTGGTATGTCGAAGAGAAAGTAGGATACCCTTTTTGTTAAGAGATTATGTCCTATATATTTAATATTACATTAAACAATTTGAGACACTAAATAGAAATCCAAACTTAACATATAAAGGACTATGATATCAAACCCATTTGAACACTTAATTTATTCTTCAATAGATATAAGGTTTTCACATGTAGCAACTAATCTAGTATCTTTATAAAATAAAATATAGGTAATTAACCCCAAACAAGTTGAGTGTCTAACACTAAACCCCTATTACCTTTGAAACTCTCACTAAACCTCCAAAAATACTTGGCAAAAATTTATCAAATTAACACTGTTAGTTCACGTGTGTTTTAGAAACTAATTGCTCAAGAATGTTGTACATATTTTCTGCTTGACCAAATAAAAAGAATCTATATTAATGTGAATTGATATAATTTTTTCTGGAATTTTTTTCTAGATTTTTTGTTTAACAAGGTTAGTTGCTTTCTATGTTTGAAAAGTTAATTGTTTAAGAATAATGTTATATATCTTTTGTCTGAACAAATGGAGGGAATTATAATGCTCCAACTTAGGATTATCAAATATTTGATTACAATTAGAATTTCTTTTTTTAATGTGATATATGGATAATATGGGTCTTGGTCCATTTAGGAAGTCAATACGAGGTGTCATGCAAAATTGGAAGTATGAGGGGTTTAACTACAAAACTGCACTTTTAAGTTTGGCCGTTGCATGAGTGAAGTACGGGTAGGTTCTTTGAGTGATAGAGAGTATTGTATAAGATTGAGAACTTAATTATATATATAGAATGGGGGAGCTTTATTTAAATGAAAGAGGGATTTGACAAATACTATTCTCAGTTTTAAGGGTACAAGAACAAAAAACACAGGACTGAATAGCGCTTCGATTTCAAGTAATCTAGGATGATTTTTACTATTTGCAATAGTGGCCTATTTGTTGCCACAGTCAACATTTCAGACATGAGGGATAGCATTCAGAACGTCGCAAGAGATAAAGTCAGATTTCATATAATAATTCATATGCAGTCAATTGACCATTCTAAGAATGCTAAGCCTTTCTTCATAGTAAATTTTTTGCTTAAAACCAATGAATTTATACTATGATCAGCTAAACAATTTGATGTCTAAAATATCTAAAGCCTACATGGACTAAAAATATGCCTTTTATTCTTAGGATAACAAAAATATTCTAAAATAAAAAAGGATATTGTACACTTACGTACAACTAACCTAAAAAATATAATCTTGCCAAATTTAAATCACAGCTATAGTATCCCATGCTGCAATATTGCTATGCTCCTATTATATTACATTACTACAACATTGAACCAATATGAATCTGTGGGAAATTTTTAAATCTTTAAAGAAATTATTTATAATTTTTGTATTTTTAGGAACCTATTTATAGTTTTTGAAAATTTTAAGGAGGTAGCGTGTAATTTTTGAAATTTTAAAAGAGTTGTTAGCAAGTTTTAGATTTTAAAGGATTCATTTATAATTTCATATTTTTCAGAGGGGTGTTTGTGATTTTTGCTTTTTTAGTTTTTTGTAATTTTTCACATTTTTCAAGGGATAGTGTCCAATTTGTTTTTCATAAAAAAGTGAAAAGAGAATCAGGAATATTATTATTTGACTTTTAATAGGGGTAACTATATGTCACCCGACACTTTTAAGTACTTCCCAATACCCTGCTAGTTGCATAACCATTTAACATCAAAAAAAT
Organism: Asparagus kiusianus; assembly: GCA_022839385.1. Classification (NCBI taxonomy): domain Eukaryota; kingdom Viridiplantae; phylum Streptophyta; class Magnoliopsida; order Asparagales; family Asparagaceae; genus Asparagus; species Asparagus kiusianus. The sequence continues at coordinate 312,708 of BQKN01001055.1, forward strand.
CACAAGCAACCAAAAGATATAAATAATGATTTTTTTATTTATCGCAGAGAGGTTTCTTGTTCATTATAGTCTTGTATAGATGATGTTAAGTTACAGGTTTCTAAAAAAGTTTTGGAAAGTTTAGGGGCTTTCATGGAAAATACCCGTAAGTTTTAGGATGTTCTATGCAATTTACTCTTTGAAACTAGAGGGAAATCTCTTTACTTGGCTTGTGACATACATATAACACTATCCAGAATCAAGATATAGGATTCAAAATATTCTTTTTTAAAAAAATTTAAACGCATATATTGGTTCTACATGCATATGATAATTGAATAATATACATGCGTATTGATTAAACAATCTAATTTAATCTAATAAGGAGAAAATAACCAAGACACATACCTGTTGAAGGAGATGAAAGTGCTGTAAAAATTATTACAATTTCTTGATCTAAAAAAAAGATGAAACATACAAACATACAATATAATTAATTATCTTAAAATAATCTAATCTAATCGAATAAGTAGAAAATAACAAAGACACAATAACAAAGACACACCTATTGTGGGAGACAAAAGTGCTATGAAAATAATTATAATTTCTTGGCTTATATATCACTAGTAAAAAATCCAACATCCTAGACGGAATATCCTAGACGGAATATCCTAGACGGAAATGTTTCTGTCTAGTTTGCTATTAAACTAGACGAAAAATTTCCGTCTAGGATATTCCGTCTAGGAAAAAGTATCCTAGACGGAATTTTCCGTCTAAAATAGCAAAGTAAACGATTTTAGTGTTTTAATTTTTTTTTAATTTTAAATGGGACTAGCATCCTAGATGGATTTCCGTCTAGGATGCATCCTAGACGAAAATTTTCAGTCTAGGATGGTTGTTCCACAAGAGTGCGTCCTTCCCTTAAAAATTTCATTCCCAAATTCTGTTTCCCTGCCTAAATTCTCGAACTCGGAAATAAAACCCCCAATCACCGCCTAAATTTCATTCCTAATTTTCGTGACTCCGAGGGACAACCTCCCCAATTGCCGCCGCAAGTAGATGATGGATCAGTTCATGCGCCTCCACCTTCTCCATCCGCGTCGCCACCCTCCTCTCCGACCCTCACCCCCACCTCCACCCGGCCCTCAACTTCAAGCTCCAACGCTCCTACTCCTCCCTCCACCGCCTCCCCCTCTCCCTCCTCAACCTCACCCCGACCCCTCCCTCTCCCTCTAATCCTCCTCACCGGACCCCCTCCTGAACTCCTATGTCCTCTCCTCCGCCCTCAAGTCCTCCCCTCTCCCCATCAGTCGCACCCTCCACTCCCTCGCCCTCAAGCTCCTCCCCCTCTCCAACCCCTTCGTCTCCACCTCCTTCCTCGATATGTATTATAAGTGTGACACCTTGGAAGATGTGTGCTTAGTGTTTGATAAAATGCCTGAGAAGGACGTTGTTGCTTGGAATTCAATGATTGCTGGTCACGCAATGCATGGACACAGCCGGTGTAAGGTATTTTCTACTAAATATTTCTAGGAGTTAATGTACACTCTTATATGAGGTTAATGTTGACAAAAATTGGAATTAAAAGTCATACATTTTTAGGAATTAATGTAACTTCTGATTGTCAGCTTATGGGAGTTTAATGTCAACGGTGTTAATTTGCTGAGGTAAGCGACAAGTATCATGTTATAATAGTTTTCTTGTTGTTCCAGGAAAGGCAGAAGACTATCTCAATGAGAGTAGAACTGGACTTCGTGATGGAAAGCTTTGTTTGGACTCAAAGGTACTCGTTCCCTATAGTTGGAGTAGAAGCAGAATAGAGTTCTATTTAGATAATAATATTCAACAAGCTTAATGAGGGCTTAATTAATTTGTTTGCATATATGTTCACGGGTGCAAGATGAACAATATATGTAAGGCAAATTTTTTATTAGAGGTTAGTTAAATGGAAGCAGGATTAGATAATTGAGGTCTATGGATTAGTATTTGAAGTCCAAGGGTATTTTTGTCTACCAGACTATTTTCACGAACTCATGCTTATACATATAACATTGTCCTCAATCAAGATATAGGATTAATAAATACTTCTTAAAAAAATTTTAAACGCGTATATTGGTTCTACATGCATATGATAATTGAATAATATACATGCGTATTGATTAAACAATATAACGTGCTATACTTTTAGGTTAACGTGTTATACTTACAATATAACGTGCTATACTTTCGATATAACGTGCTATATTTTTAGGTTAACGTGCTATACTTACAATATAATGTCCTATACTTACAATATAACGTGCTATACTTACTCCATAACGTACTATACTTACGATATAGCGTGCTTTACTTTCGATATAACGTGCTATACTTTCAGGTTAACGTGCTATACTTATAATATAACGTGCTATACTTACAATATAACGTGCTATACTTTCGATATAATGTGCTATACTTTCGATATAACGTGCTATACTTACTGTATAACGTGCTATACTTGCAATTGACAAATAACAACAGTAATCATGTGTGTGAGAACAAAAGGAGCAAAGAAAATACAACATTGCATATCCTGGAGATTGACAAACTATATATAACATTGCATTTCCAGACAAACTATACAACATTGTATATCCAGGATGTTGATAGTGATGAAGTAATCAAAACTCTAGCATTGAATCAAGTGAATATAACAAGTGAATATAACATAATCAAGTGATGAAGTAATAAGAATTCTGCCACAGAACTTTGCATTTCCAGCCAAAAAAATCAAGGACTTAGAAGCCTGCAAAACTTTGCATTTTCAGAACTTTGCATTTCCAGAACATACAACTTTGCATTTCCAGCACTTTGCATTGCCAAAAACAATCAAGTAATCAGAACTCTGCCACAGAACTTTGCATTTCCAGCACATACAACATGCAAACAATGGCTATAGTGGCTATAATCTAAGTTAACCACGGAACTTTGCATTTCCATTAATATCAATGACTTAGAAAAGCATGCAAAACTTTACATAACCCAGTAAGTTAACCACAATGGCTATAATCTACCACAGAAGACACAAAACACCATGGATTACATAATCAACATATATTTATACAAATGCTTTACAAATCAATTTCCAAAATATAGATGTACACAAAAAATATTGGATATCACAATTGGCATCTAGCATCCGTGGAATTGGTCTTAAGGATCATGTTGGTTGATTTCCTGAAAGCAAAATATAAGCGGATCAAAAGAACAATAGACTGAATATAAGCGTTTCAATGAACATTACACTTATAGAAAATATACATTCAGATAGAAATAAAGCAACAATACAAGCTCTATGTCTTGAACAATCCTTTTGGTCAATTGAAATTGGTTGACCGGAAACGAGGCTAAAGATGTACGCTATTAAGAACACCCAATAATCCAAGCTACTACAAGTTCAAATGTTTACAATATCAATATAACACTCTTGGCCCGCAATATACAGTCTCTATATGAGTGTTAGCACATACGAAAAACAACAACATATGAATAAGTCGAATACACTTACGTTGTTGAGGTACATCAACACTTTCTACCTCCTGACAAGAAGTAATGTCTATATTCCAAGCATCGGGAATGGTAGAAATAAGCCTCACTCTAAACTCACTAACATCAGACATATACCCGCAGATGGAAGAATAATGATAAAATATTCTATCATTTACAGAGAATACCAACATATATTAATGAAACGAAGTTAGGAGTGGGAAAATAATCTTATCATGTTCTTAGAATCGAGCTGTCGTTATTGGCTTAAACATTCGATCCATACTCGACGAGTAATTTTCATTGATGCATCTCCAAAACCATGTCAGTCATACCCAGAATCAAACTACCACGATATCATAGGCAACAACAATTTAGAACTAATATTAATAGAACCAATGATGATCCATCTCCAATATGAAACTTATCAACATCATCTACCACATCCTAGAACCAAAACTAATCATGTTAACAACAAACCTCATCTCTCCCTAATTAATGAACCCAGGATCACATAATTTTTATAAATTTATCACAATATCTCAAATTTTCAATTCCGTCCATCACCTCCAAATGAAAATGAAATCAAACTTCATCCACATAAAAAGAAGTTCCTATATCAAATTAATACAGAACCCATCTCAACCTATAAAATCCTCACTCAATATATCAATCAAAATCCAACCCATATTTACAACATGCAAGGCTGGCACAAAGTTAAAAAAAAATCAAATTAGATCTTACCCAATTGAGCAAAATCAGCTTGACGGCAACGGCAACGGCGAGGTCGACGGCGGTGGACGACGACTGGGATGGGTGAGATCTGTTTTGACGACGATGATGACTTGGACGGTGGACGACGGGCGGCACGGCGGTTCGTGGTCGACACGACGGCAGTGGGCGACGAGCGACACGATGGCGGTGGGCGACGCGCGACACGATGGCGGTGGGGGACCGGCGACACGGCGGTTCGTGGTCGTTTTGGGAATTTAGGGCTCGTTTTGGGAATTTAGGGCTGAGAGAGAAAGGGGAAAATTATGAGAGAGATTTTGGTTTATATTTGGCAATGAAAGGGGTATTTTTGGTTTTTTTACCTTCATGGTGTATAAATACAAGTGGTGAAAATATAGTATTTTGGAGATTGGGTTTAAAGATAAATACAAAAAGTGAATTGGGCTTAAAGATACAAATAATAGTACTTGGGTTTAAAGATAAATGGGAGTAAACAAATGGGTCTAAAAGCAAAAACCCCTATTAAATTTGTTATTAATATAGTGTATATAGTTATTAAAGTTAGTTCCTCATGATACCCGGGATAGGATGTTTTCTAATATTCCTATACCCGTGATAGTTATTAATATAGTGTATATAGATGTTGTTAATTTCTATAGCTATATTTTGTTCGGGAATTTGTTATATTAATATAGTGTATATATTTATTAAAGTTAGTTCCAAAATAACAACATCATTTCCAATGTATATAGATGTTATTAATTTCTATAGCTATATTTTGTTCGGGAATTTGTTATTAATATAGTGTATATAGTTATTAAAGTTAGTTCCAAAATAACAGCATCATTTCCCATCATTTAATTAAATTTGAAAATTAGAATTTGATTATAGATATGGTAGTTCAAACTTTATAGGGATATATTGTCTAAAAAAGATTTTTCCGAATTCGTGCTTTTAAAGGGAGTATGATGTCATAAGTTCTGAAGTAAAGAGCCAATAAATTCTCAGATGGTATCAAGAATTTCCTAATTTCAGTACTCTTGTTTTCAATAATAGCTACTAGCCTGTTTTACTCCACCCTGCATTATTGAGAATATTGTTCCAAAATAGGTATGGAATACTTCAAGGCTAAAAGGTTGTAGAGAATATGTGACACATAACCGTAATACTTATTGCATTTCTCTGACAGAGATGGAAATTGTTACATGTGTGCATATAAATAACATAAATAAATATGAAAAGATTAACGTAGCCTACAGTGTCAAACTGTAAACTCGCAAGATAGGAAACATATTCATATTGGTAATTTGACTGAGATGTTTAAGATTCATGAATCTGATACGGAACTATATGAATCAGATTTCTGATACAGGACTGATACAGTGTAGCAACCATATATTATAAATGCTGACAGTTTAGAAACTAGATGTCCATCATGCGTCATCCTCATCAATCAAAATGTATTCAATGCACCTAAACAAATATGCATATAGATGAGGAATTAGAATGAGCTATTTAACGAGGACGAATTCGCTAAGTCGTATGTAACACATTTCTGATACAGAGCTGATTTTGCATCAGACATTTCAAATGCTAAGAAACCACTAATAGTAATCTACTGTAAGAAGTAGTCTGAAGTTTAAATTAAAATGGTTCCCTAAAATTTCACATATTTTACACTTTGATACCGACTGACTACAAACCCTTCGAAAATCTGTTACCATATAGGTTTCTGGCTATCCCTCTGATGGTTGTTGCTAGTCATTTACTAGTCTTTCAGAATAAGGTAGGAATGATCCATATAGGCGGAGGCCAATGTAAGTGCTGTCCAAGATTGGGTATAGGCTTCATGCTCCCATTCTTCACATCAAACACACCCATCTCACGTGGCTCGTGTTCGAGGTTGTCAAAGTCAAAGTAGACGTCGTCTGTGAAGTAGATGCAGTTCCCTCCAAGCTCAGGGAATTTTGTTGCAGTGACGGAAAATGAGGTATTTGAACCAATGAAAAAGACATTGTCCCCGAGATCCTCCTCAGGGATGAATTCAGGGTTATCCGCGTCGAGCCTAATGGCCATAAATGCATTGTAATATAGGCCCTTGTATAGCATGTATAGTTTTCCGTTCAAGGACTCTACCAATAGTTTGGTCATGCCGCAATAAAATCGTATTTTCAGAGTGGATTTGGGACCAGACGTAAGGTGATGATGGTCCCATACATGGAGTACCCCTCGTACATCCACACCATACAGTTGTCCTTTGTGGGGTATGATATCCGCGATACTGTCATGACATGCTCGTGGCAATGAAGTCCAGCTATTATCTCCAGCTTTCGTGATTGCCATGTTACTAAAATCATCGTCCTGCAGCCTAAAAGGGTTGTGGAGAAGAATAACTGTGAAATCACCGCTACCATCAGCAGAAGGAGGCAAGGACAGGATTGCCTTGTAGAGAAAATAGCGACGGTCAGCCTCTACGTAGTCGCAGACATAGGGTAGAGTGGTGATAGAGGGGAGCTGGATTTGCACTCCGGTTACCGGATTCAAAAGATGCATCTCTGACTTGTCATAGACAGTTACGAGCCAACCGTGAGAAGATCCGATGCACACGCGTCTTCGTATCTCTGGAAGAGGGAGAGGGATGCTGTAGGTTCGATTTTCAGAAAAGCTCAAGAATTTAGCACTAATATCGTCTTCGCCGGGTAGCATGAGCCACGGGGAATCAGGCTTCGGGCGCCAGGCTTTCTCCCTAACGGCTTGGTTCCATGACTTGCAAACACGTACTCAATCTAATGTGATCCGGCAAGGTCAACTTCTGGAGGATCAGCCCGAGGAGCTCCGTCGGAAGCTCTGCACAATTTTTCTCAGCCATATCGTGGCAGGTTTTCTGTCGTTTGAAACCAGCAGCCATGTACACCGTTGACAGTAAATGCGGTGTAGCGGAAGCCTAATCGAGGAAAATAGTTACTTGTTCACGTACGAGTGAACGACACAGACCCTGAAAAAAAGAAAAACCTTCTGATCAATGATAATCAGATTATAATTTTAAGCAAATTCAATTGGTTATATATATATGTAGCTGCATATGATTTGATTAATCCTATAGTGATTACAATTAAGAGGTTTGTTAATTAAATCACGCTCCTGTACTTGGGATTAGGATTAGGAATACGAGGTTTAACAATTTAATCATGATATAGAAGTTCTCGAGCTTTACCATCTCATTGCAACGTTTCTTCTTCTTTCTCTGCTCTCGATCTTCAGAGCCTTTTCGTGTAATTTTCTATCAGCAGGGTATTTGTTTGCGGATAAATACATAAGATTCTGTCCTAATACAACAAGGACTTGAAATAACCGGAGCCATATTTGGTAAGTATCATTATTAACATGTCTGAATTCTATATCAGGAAACATTGGCGTGATTTGAAAATTAAGGGTCGGTTTGGGTAGGCAATTGTATTAGGTATCCAGATCCGATAAGGTTTAAGTGGAAAGGCTTGTTTATCGGGTCGGGTAGAAAATTTAACGGGGTCGGATTCAAACCGTCCCGTCTGTTATTGCGTTGGACCGAGGTCGACCCTATTGAAAAATTAAATTATTTCGCAAAGAACACCCGTATTTTACAAGTTATAATGTTATAACCCATCAAATTCATTAATTGTTTTAAGGGGCTGTTTGGTTCGTTTTCTAACTCGGTGGAAAAATTTTACACCGCCTCCACATCAGATTTTTCGTGGTCACGTAGGATATAAGCTTTCCGTTGGTTTTTTTCCCATCTTTGATTCGCTAGGGTTGAAGAAGGGAAACTCGGTGAAAATTACCGCCACATCAGATTTTTTTTCTCTCCCCCAATTCCTTCCTCAACCTCGTGAAATCGATGAAAACTGCAGCCACGTCAGCTTTTTGCCATATAAACAAAAGTTTTTCCTTTTTTTTTCCATGCGAACCAAACACAAGAAAAATAAATACATTGGTTTCCCACCATTTTTTTGTGCGAACCAAAGCGAAACAATCTATTTCTTGAAAAATTTTGGAAAACTCAAAACTTGTGTTTTTGTACATAGAAATGCATTTCCCTGTATCTAGGAAACGAACCAAAGAGTCCCTAAATAACAACCTACTAATACACAAATCCATTAGTTTGCTTTTAGTTTAATTAAAGGTGTAAAATACAAATATGAAGATTTGAAGGCCTAATACAGAAATGGGAACTTAATTTCCATATTAATCTTTTAATCTTTAATATTTTGAAATTTAGTTTCTCAAATGATTGAAATTGATATTATAGGTCCCTCAATTGTCAAAACTAGTCCTCTAAATCATTGACACTGCTATTAGGCCTCCAAATTTTATAAACTGTTTCGACCAATACCTTCTAACAAGAGAAGAAGTAGTAAGACGTAAGAATTGGTAGAACTAATCAATACCTTCAAGCAAGAGAAGAAGTAGTAAGACGTAAGATTTGAGGGATTATGTTTAAAATACTAAAGATTTGATGAGGCTGATATAAAGATTTGATAAGAATAATACCAAAAAAAAGGAATAGAATCTGTTATAACATCAATTAGCCTAAGTATTGATCGTCCTCATGAAGCCGACATGTGCCGGATCTTAGCATCAATGATACCAGCTCAACCCAGCCAGAGGTGACTCGAGTCACTTGGGCACTCGACCTTCCAAAGCCAGGACGAGTTGACACCAGCTCTCATTCGACCCATCATTCGAATCAACCAACCTCATTCACTCGGCTGTACTAGCAACTTGCGAGGCCGACTAGAAAGGCGGTACTTATCGTTCCTCTTGCAAAGCCGAATCAAGAGGCGGTTTGACCTTGAAAGTGACGCCAATAGCTATCCATTATCATCATCATGAATGCCACGAGTCCTCATGACTCATCACACACCATACCCCCTCAATCACCCTCATGTCCAATCGAGGATGACTAATTGCCTATGCGGTCGAAACCTGTAAAGATATTTGCTAATCCAGCTTTTTGCCTGGATTCAGCCATAGTTACATTTCTACCCCCACTCAGCTAGGTATAAATGGGGGTTCATCAGCCACTGATCAGGGGCTAATCCTGTTGGGTATGACCGTTTATGAACCTTGTTTAATAATAACAAACCCCTAATCCACTATGAACGTTCTGATTTGTGTGTTGGGTTGTGCATGTTGCAGGTTGTACGGAAAAGAATTTTATATATATATGTGTGTGTGTGTGTGCGCGCGCGCGCGCATACTATTTCCAAAGCCCAAGAAATTTTGTTTTACAAGATTTCCGTAAGGCCTAGTTCAAAGTCTGCAGGAAAAAACCCACACAAACAGGCCCAGCTAAGATTTTCTGTGCATATCTCACCGCTACAGACCACGTGTCTCCGATCCGTTCAGCCTTGCGTCGATCCAGCGGTGCGCATCAAATGCGCGTGATTTCAGCTGCAAGCAGGCCCCACCTCACATGGGTGCGCCATTGAAGTGAGAGAGAAAAATAGGCAAGAGACCACAAGAGGATATTTCAGCCAATAATTGCGTGCCACGTGGCATATGGAGTGCAGAAAAAGTGGTACAAATACAGAGTCTTATACATGTATGTGTACAAAATGTTTGATGAGTGTTTTGACTTTTCTATGGCCCCAGATTGTGCCACATGTTATATCCAAGGGGCAGATTTAAACCCTAAGCAGATTAGGGTTAGCAAAGCCTACTTAAAGGCTGTTAATGACGGTAGGGAGTTAGATTAACAAAAAAAGAGAGCAGAATATAACATAATTCGCAGATACTCCTCCTTGCGCAGACTTTGCTAAAAAATTCGTAGAAATTCACAGAAATCTCCGTTTTGTGATCCGTCAGAAGTTGTGCAAAGTAGACTCAGAGCCGGACGCGTCAATACCAGTTTTACAGTGAGTGCTACTTTAGAAACTACCAGACCGGTGCTACAAAGACAACAGAATACGCAGACCCTCCTTCTTGCACAGACTTCGCTCAAAAATTCGTAGAAATTCACAGAAATCTCTGTTTTGTGATCCGTCAGAAGTTGTGCGAAGAAGACTCAGATCCGGACACGCCAATATCAGTTTTACAACAAGTGCTACTTAAGAAAATTCTAGATTGACGCGACAAAGACAACGTTGAGCATCTCTAAAACTTTGTTCCTTTTATTTTATTCGTTGTCGATCTGTATTGTCGTTTTCACTTATTTTGAACTCTAGATCTATTTTAGGTTGGTTTGCGTACTACGGGGTTGTAGTTCGTGGAAATTGTTAGTAGATTCAGTTTACATAGTGGCGGTAACCATCGAATCGTGTCGGGGAGGAAGATTGCGGTGGGTAGTCAATCTTATTGCGTGTAAGGGGTTGTGAAACTGTTTTGCTAGTGATTCTGGTTGCAGGACGTAGGCGTGGGGTCGAACCTGGGTACATCTATGTGTGCTTTACATTCTGCATTACTTTCTGCATATTATAACTGTTTGCGTTTGTGATTTAATATATTTGCGTGGTTGTTTGGCTAAATTAAAAATTTATAAATTGGTCATAGCCTATTCACACCCCCCCCCCCACCCACCCACTCTAGGCTATTCCTCGATCCACCAGATACACCCGTATCAAGAACAAAATGTAGGACATAACTAAAATAAAAAATTTATAAAATAATTAATATAGAATTTAAATACAGTAATAATAAATTATGTAAGGATATCATTGGAACAAAATCCCAAGACTTGTCATTGCATACAAGGTGTATAGCTTTCTGGGAAAAAGAAAAATTGGATTGTTATTTAAAAAAAAATCCACTTCCTTCAAAACCCAAAGTAGGTAATAGTTGCCACAAAAAACCCAAAACAATTCAATATACAATTTTTATGTCGTATTTCAATGAAAACACCAAAGTGCCCCTCCTCCTTTCTATACTCTCTCTCTCTCTCTCTCAAATGCCTGCCTCTTTAAAAAAAATCTCACAAATCCAATCAACTCTCTTGGATTCTCCGCTCCATGGACCACCTCATCTCATGAACGGCCTCTCCTTTGTCATCTCCATCCTTCTCATCCTCTTCCACTATGATATTTGACACTAACTTCTCAATTAAGATTTGTTATTTAGCCTTAATGATTGAAAATAGAGGATATTGAGAATTTTGGAGTAGGGTTTTGGTCCTTTTGGATAAGGGGAGGTTTGGTTGCACAATTTTATAGAAAAGTTTTATCAAAATGTCTGACAATGACAATTCTGTAATTAAAAAATTTATGTAGATTTCCGTAAACTGTGTTTGGTTCAAAACAAATTTACAGAAATGTTTTCTGTAAAGTACAAAAAAGTACCAAAATTTACAGAAATTAATTTCCTTTCAAAATGGGTGGAAATCACTCAGAAATCTGACACCACATTGACATTTTTCTATAAAGTTGGCACTTTTCTATAAATTTAGGGGATGTTTGGTTCAATTTCTACAAATTATAAGAAATCTTGCTATTTTCTATAATGTTTTGAGTCATTTTCTTGTTTTGAACCAAACAAGCAAAGTAAAAAAAAAAGAAAATTGATACTTTTTGACTTTTCAAAAAAATTCCTATAATTTTTTTTAAGAAATACAAGTAAATCATATTTTGGATGGAAAACATTTCCTATATTTTGTAGAAATTGAACCAAACACCCCCTAAGAGCAAAGTTAGAAATTTTTGGGCTGGAGAAAAGATGAATCGGTGTAGTTAAGAAGTTGGTAAAAAGGACAAATTGGGTCACTCTAGTTACTTATAAGTTAGTTCTGAACCTTATTAGTTATTAGTTGTTAAAGTTATGAGTTATTTTGTAAAGCAACCTTGCTATTTAGCACGCAATATGGATGCCCAGCGTGCCACAACAGGGTGGTGGGACCCATGTCTGGCTATGGGTCACACCACCCTGTTGTGGCACGCGAGATAGGCTGGGCGCCCATCTTGCGTGTCAAATGACATTTTCCTTTGTAAAGTCATTTTTTAGTTGTTAAACTTATGATGTAGTTTTTAAACTTATTAGTTAGTTTTTAAACTTATGAGATACTAACCTAGAAGTTTAACAAGCCTAACAACTAACTAATAAATTTAGAAACTATTTTTTTTGAGTTTAATAGCTAACTCACAAGTTTAACAACTATATCATAAATTTAAAAACTAACTCATAACTTTGAAATCAACAGTCTAACATCTAACTCATAAGTTTAATGTCTGGCTAATAAGTTTAACAACTATCTCATGAGTTTAATAACTGACTAATAAGTTCACCCCTTGAAAGTTACAGAAAGTGTAAATAATTCCAAAAAAATGCAAAAACCCCTCTACAAAGTTTCAGAAATTGTATGTAACCCAGGAAAGTTGTAAAAACTCCCAAAAAATTGCAAATAACCCCAAAAATTACATCCTAAAAAGTTTCAGAAATCGCAAATGACTCCAAAAATTATAGAAAACCCCTAGGATGTTTCAAAATTTATTATTGACCACCCAAAAATTATAGAAAACTTCCAAAATGTTTAATAACCGACTAATAAGTTTAACAACTATCTCATAAAGTTTAATAATTGACTATAAAGTTTATACCCTTGAAGGTTATATCAATTGTAAATAATCTCAAAAAAAAATACAGAAACCCTCCAAAAAGTTTTAGGAATTACAAATAACCCAAAAAAAGCTGTAAAAGCTCTCAAAAGAGTTTAAAAAATTACAAATAACCCCAAAAATTACATTCTAGAAATTTTTAAAAACTGCAAATGACTCCAAAAATTAAAGAAAACCCCTAGGAAATTTCAAAATTTATTAAAGACCACTCAAAAATTATAGAAAACTTCCAAAAAGTTTTTAAAATTGCAAATAACCCCGTAGAAATTGTAAAAACATAAAAAAGCTTTGGAAATTGCAAATAATTAGGTAAAAAAATATAAAAAAATACCCTAAAATTTTTAGAAATGACAAAAAAAATCTACAAAACCCCTCCAGAAAGTATTTAGAGATTTTGGGGTGTTGGTGGTTAAGCTTAAAAGAAAAGGGGAGAGAAGAGAGATCAATAACTTGGCACCGGTTATCTAATATTATTTACTGAAAGGGATACCAGAGTAATTATTTTTTTGAGTCCTAGGATGAGTTGGCACTTGGGGGTTTTTGGTAAGCTTTGGTCTCTTTTTTGTCCACGTCGAAAAAATTAAAGGGCTTGGGCCTATAGAAATTGGGGGCCTAGAGGCAAATTTTCCTTGTCATATTCATAATTACTTAAAAACAAAAACAAAAGCACGTGTTTCCTCTCTCTTGGGAGGCGAGGGGCCCATTCTCGTTCCAGAACCAATCGCGAATAAACACCGTTCCCAAGCCCAACAACTCCGGTATTATAAACTCACGTGCAAAGCGAGCCCAGCGTCAAAATTACAAATTGAACAATTTTTCACTTTAGATCTAAACTAAGTTTTAATATCAAAATCGACCTATTTTTTTTTTTAATTATCAAAATCGACCCATTTTATGCCACGTCAGCTTAATCACATTTCTTAATTAGTCGGGGTTGCCAACGCCGACTGTTTAGAAGCTGTTAAACCCTAATTAGAAGCCTCAAACCCAGTTTTTAATCCCTTAAACAGTCGGGGTTGACAACCCCAACTAATTAAGAAATATGATTAAGCTGACGTGGCATAAAATGGGTCGATTTTGATAATTAAAAAAAAATAGGTCGATTTTGATATTAAAACTTAGTTTAGGTCTAAAGTGAAAAGTTGTTCTTACAAATTACCCAAATTTCAAAAATTATTTCCCCAAGAGCCCCCTCCAGTTCAGTCTTCAACCCGAAGTATCCTAAGCTATGACCATCAAGATTTCCTCGAATTAACTCCACCCCAGAACCCTAGAACTCCGCCCAAAGGACGCCATGGGTTTTCAATTGGGATCCGATCCCGATCCCCAGTCAGTGGTCTCGGCCACCCTCTTCACTGCTCTCATCTGCGCTTGCGTCAGCATCGGGCATCTCCTTGAAGAGAGCCGGTGGATGAATGAATCCATCACTGCGCTCGCCGTTGTAGGTTTCATAATTTTTTTTTGTCTTGGGATTTGAGAGATTTTGATTAGGGTTTTTGATTGCAGGGGCTTTGTACCGGAGTGCTGATACTTTGGACCAGTGGAGGGAAGAGCTCAAGGATTTTGGTCTTCAGCGAGGATCTCTTTTTCATTTACTTGCTTCCGCCGATCATTTTCAATGCCGGGTAACTTTTATGTTTTTATTTTTTTTTGGAGTGTTGTTTTTGTGTAGGTCCAAATCTGAAATTTCGATTCCGAAATTATATAAATTTGTGTCTTTGGATGTTATGTAATATACATTAATTTGCTTATGTACCAAGCAGAGAAAAGTTAAAGAACTTTACAAAGTTTCTGAAACTTTGTTTGTCACATCATGAAATCCATAGGTGAAACATGTTGAAATTTTCGATTTTTGCCTCCAAATAATTTTCAGATTTTTAATTCTGAAATTGGAAATTTGGATTTGGATCAGTAGCATCCTTATTTTGGGTGGTACCTAGTAGTACTTTAGTTTAACTTGTTTTTTAGGTAAAATTTTCATGCTAGTTATGAGAATTTATGACGCCATGGTTATGACATCGGCATTTGATAAGATTTGACTTAGAATGTAGTTGAACAAGGAGGGATTACATTTGATAATTTTGTAACCTTCACTTATATTCGGGAATCTGATTTATTTTTTTGTTTTCCACCAGATTCCAGGTGAAGAAGAAGCAATTCTTTCGGAATTTTATGACAATTATACTGTTTGGAGCAGTTGGGACATTGATGTCATTCATGATAATTTGGCTCGGTATGTTCTTTACATTTTTGTTTTCCATTTTTTTTCATGTGTTGTCTTCATGTTTGAACTTAAAGCTAAGGATTGAAATAGAAAAATCAATGTTTAAATACTAGAAAAGTCAGTGTGCGTATGCAACATTCTTTCAGCTTTGTCAAGATTTCCCCTTTTTTTTGTTTTTTTATTATCAGTTCTTTATGTTTTTTATTGCCTTAAGGTGAATGCTCATTTTATGTTTGTGATTGGTGGTTGAATGGCCTGGTTGATGCTCATACTCATATTCTATTTTCTACACATATTGATTTAGAACTTCAGCTGAATTTGCTCACATTTATCCTACAAGAGGTGCTTTAAAAGGTAAAAATTGAAACGAAGAGGATCCAACCGTTTTTCTTGTATTTCTTTTATTTTTGCTTTTTGGAGAATGTGGACGAAGCCTCTTAAGTGAGAGCACCAGTAGAGAGCAAGTAAATGACAGTCATTTTACAAAAAGCTACCCCACGAAAAGAGAGTTCTAAGGAACACATAATTAATACACATCCCAGAAAATCAAGTAAAGTACTACTAAGTTTTCTATCACCCATATAAGTAAACTAAACATCTCAGTCTATATAATAACTATCTCAACCCCTTAAAACAGTCCTTGTATGGGAAGAAAATCTTACTTCCCATTACTTGTGAGAACATATTCTGCCATGAAGTTTAAAAAAAAGAGTTAATTGAATAAAGCCAGACTACTCCTTTTTTAATAGAGAAAATCTGTCTATTATATTCATTCCATAAAAAGCATTTAGTGGCCATTCCACATAGATCTTACTCATGTCTTATCTCTTTTAAATGTTTGTTCTTCAAGTAGGGGACTACCAGGAAGCCCTGCTACTTGCCAATCTAATAGAAACCTAAGTTGATAAAATCATATCCATATCCACACTTCAAAAATAAAAGGAAATGTGACTTTGCCTCAGTAATGCACAACTCACAAATAGGATCTTGATGACTACCTATAAGTTCCAACATATTTTCTGTCTTCAATCTGTCTTCTGTAGCAACCATGTTAAAATAATTACTTTAAGGGGAACCGATTCCTCGATATATGTTTGAAGGAGCAAGAGATCCTTCAAAGCGGAGTAGTATATAACAGGCCGTCATAGATATTCCCAGATGGAGCTGACCATCTTTAGATTTTCTCCATCAGTCTATGTAGCAAATTCTGCAGAACTGTTAGTAAGTAAATTTCAACCACCTAGTTCCCATCTTGTTTCTTTGTATGTTAATATGCACTCCCTCATGTGTTAGAGGGCATCCTAATAGTCAGATAATGTCATTTCTTTGGGAAACTGGTTCCCGCAATTAACATGGCACAACACCAAGAGTACAAAAGGAAATATATTCTGCATTCAATTCTAGCCATTAATCACCTATATTATTATATTCTCTCTCTCTCTCTCTCTCTCCCCTCTCTCTCTCTCTCTCTTTCTCTCTCTCTCTCTCTCTCTCTCTTTCTCTCTCTCAAAAAGGATTTTTTTTACCTCACATCAGTAGTTATATACTTTTTGGCACACATATGCTTTTATTTAGGTTTCGTTCTTTCTCATGAATATTCAAGTTTGTTCACTGAAAATTCATTTATTTTTTTAATCTTGGAAGTGTTTCCTGTAGTTATGATACTACTTAATTCAAGTTGTACCTATTATGCCACCTAAATTCAATAAAGTGAACTGTGGTCTTAAATGTACATTATGGAGAAGCCAATTTTTGGAGTTTCTGAAATCCCTTTGAGAATTTACTTTCCAGTGATGGATTTCTATATTGTGGGCTTTTAGCAAACTAGAAACTTATACATCTATGTTGTTTTATGTATGCATCTATGCACTTTCATGCCTTATGCATCGTATACTTATACAATTTATATATGTATGCCCATATGTGTTCACAAATATATTGGTAATCAGGTGCCCGTGGATTATTCAGTAAGCTGGGTATAGGTTCCTTGGAAATTAAAGATTATCTTGGTAAAATCTTGTTCTACATGTCAATCTTCTTCCAATGCAGTTTTCCTCAGTTTCTATTCCTATCCTTTGGAAACTTATTCATGTCTTTTAGTAATATGTTGCAGCGATAGGGGCAATCTTTTCTGCAACCGATTCTGTTTGCACCTTGCAGGTTCTATTTTCTTCTGAGATGTGGGTTACACTTGCCGATTATATGATGACTTCTAACTTTGATGGAAATTGATTACTGGATAAATAGGTGCTTAATCAGGAGGAGACACCTTTACTTTATAGCTTGGTGTTTGGTGAAGGTGTTGTCAATGACGCTACATCGGTGGTACTATTCAATGCAATCAAGAACTTTGATCTCGTTCACATCGACTTTGCTAATTCTCTGCAGTTCGTTGCAAACTTCATTTATTTATTTGCCACTAGCACCTTCCTTGGAGCATTTGTAAGTTTCTCGAACCTCACCTCCACCACCAACAAGCACACACACATACAAACACAAACATGTGTGCTCTCACACGAGGGACATTTCTTTTTTTTTTCCAGCTAATGTTTGCTTTCTTTTTCTGCAGGCTGGTTTGTTTAGTGCTTATGTCATCAAAAAGTTATACTTTGGCAGGTTTGTGTAGCCTGAAGCTTTCCCTTTTTTTTGTTGCATACTCATATGTTTTTGCTGCAACATATTAGAGTTGAAGCCTTTCTGCAATATTTTCCTTCCCATTCTATGATTTGAGATGTGAAACAAAACAGAGCTTCTAAATATTAGCTGCCATAGACTGGTTTGCTTATGCTGATTTCTGATGTTGTCTGTAGACTTCAAATATCACATGAAATTTTCTGGAATGACTTTGATTTTATTTTACTGCTACTTTCTTTCGCCTAATTTTAAATGTGAAACGACAATATCATGATTCATGTTATTTTGACTTAAAAGGAATGTGGCTGATAATCCTTTTATTCCAGGCATTCTACTGATCGTGAAGTCGCCCTTATGTCACTCCTAGCTTACCTTTCGTATATGCTGGCTGAAGTATGCTTGATCTCCCGTCTCTATTCCAACTACTTTTGATGTTTTTAATATAAATGCTGAAACATATAACTTATGTTGCAGTTATTAAACTTGAGCGGTATCCTGACAGTATTCTTCTGTGGAATAGTTATGTCACACTATACTTGGCATAATATAACAGAAAGTTCCAGAGTTACCACTAAGTATGTACCTTTTCCTATATGCCCTAGCATGCTGCAAACTGCTACTAGCAGTTGGGAGACTCTATATGTGATTATTAAAGCTTATTTATGTGCTTTTTTGTGCTAACTTTTTACAGGCATGTTTTTGCTACATTCTCATTTATGGCGGAGATTTTCATCTTTCTTTATGTTGGCATGGATGCATTGGATATTGAAAAGTGGAGGCTTGTTGAAAACAGGTTTTGTCTTCATCTTAGTTCTTGATGATAATTATTAAACTCGTAGAGTCTTTTGTGAATCAAATTGAGAAGCTTATTTGATCCCAGTTTGAGATGAAGCATTCATTAAAATATCCATTTACCTTTTAGTTATGGTTGCTGTGCTTTATGATATAAAGTGATGGTTTTGATATCTTAAAGTGGATCTTGTATTAATAGATCTGAACTAAAGGTGACTCAAAATATATTTCTGGTGAGATCGCCTAAGTATGGAGATCTATCATGGTTTGACTAGTCAATGCCCAAAAAACAAATGAGCCAGATAGACTTGCTAATAGGTTTATATGCCACATAACTAGCTAATAGGCTTTTACCCCACAGTTAATTCACCACGGAAATCCTTACTGGATTCTTGGATCTGAACTTAATCATCTATTTGTATAATCCATTGCACTGTGGAATTGACCTAAATTTTCTCACCCTTCTATTAGGTCATCAAATCACCCTTTGAACTGGATGAGAGACACCCTAGCTAACCTTCAGTTATCCTCAATTAACCCAAACAATCAACCTAATAGGCTTTCACCCCACAGTTATTCACCACGGAAATCCTTATCGGATTCTTGGATCCTAACTTAACAATCTATTTGTATAATTCACTACACAGTGGAATCAACCTAAATTTATCATCCTACATAGTGAAATCAACCTAACTTTACGAAGTCATGAAATGACCCTTTGAAACTGGATGGGAGACACCACAACTAACCTTCACTTATGCTCTATTAAACCCAAACGAACAACTGGAGATGTTGATCGAAGTCACAATCATGGTGGGAACCAAGTCACTCTTAGCAACTGCATACACTAATTTCCTCCTGGTGCCTTGGTCAGAACAGGGCACCACGTTGTTGGCCTAAATAAGCTGTGAACCATGTCAAAAGCAACACAGTATCTATGTCAAAGACCCAATAAACCATAGCCCATGCTTTTAGCATGAATCATGTGATCGAGAAGGTTGAAATTCTGGAACTTGT
This sequence comes from Asparagus kiusianus, assembly GCA_022839385.1. Classification (NCBI taxonomy): domain Eukaryota; kingdom Viridiplantae; phylum Streptophyta; class Magnoliopsida; order Asparagales; family Asparagaceae; genus Asparagus; species Asparagus kiusianus. Next base: position 332,190 of record BQKN01001055.1, read on the forward strand.
TTCGGGAAAGGTTTATTTACCTGTTGTCTTCTTACAAGGGCAGTTTATTATCTTGTCTTCTATTCGCTGTGTGTTAAAACTTGTATGTGTATGTTCTACCCTATGTATTCGCACTGGGTACACGGTACACCACAGATGTAGCTTTTCATCTCGAGCGAGTTCAAATCTGAAGAGACATGATTCAAGTGTCAAAAGATTTGGGTCAGCTGTACTATTGGAGCTGGAGGATCCAGAATATGACATGCTAATCACTTTAAAAGACAATGTAAAATTGTCACGCCTCGGATCCAAAGGGTAATAATTGGAACGTGACTCGGCCGACAATGCAATCATTTGGCCATGTTCACGCCTCTAGGTCATCTTGTATACATATATATATAGCAACAACTACACTACAGAGCATATAACTACGACAACACAAGAAATGTATAAAGAAACCAAAAAACAGAGTTCAACTACAAGACCACAACTATCCAAAGAGGAAAAGAGTAAGAAAATTAACATCATAGTCTAGAAGGCCACATTTGGCTCAAGGAAAAGTCTAAATCAAATAACTACCTAAACCAAATGAAACGGAGGAACATATAGGATAAATGGTGATCACTGCTACTAAGCATGTTCCTCAAAATACTTTCGATCCTACGAAGAAAGAGCAGCCCCCGAGTCTGGGATGCACAAACCCCAGGGGAGTCAGAAAACTCCCAACAAGCATGTAAAATGAAGGAATTGTGCTCGTGTAAGTGTACGTGGCAGGTATAAAGAAAAGATAAAATCTCAATTAAAGGTAATAAATGAAAAATGTTGATTGTAGATATCAAGATAAAATCTATCACGAGACACAAACGCATTATTATTTTAGATGTTATTTGAATTAGAGGAGAATGTTTTCACGTATATAAATCGGGTTCTCGTTAACCATCCTGGGAATACGGTTTCAAGTCAAGTATTGGCCCTTGGCCCTTGTATGTATAACTCGAAATATCAGGAATGCGCATGAGCCCGCTTATATACACTTTATATTCTCCGCCTAATTCTCTTTTATTAAATCTCATCTTTATCTGTTTAATTTAAGTGACTGTGCATGAAATATTGTGCACTAATTACAATATTACCGTCGAACGGTTTCCGTAAAAAAAAAATAAAAAATAACCGAGACCCAGAACATGTCCACTTAAGGTAGGTGCGTTTTTAATCAACACTATAATAATAATAATAATAATAATAATAATAATAATAATAATAATAATAATAATAATAATAATAGTGGTAGTGGCTACTATTCGTAGTAGTAGTAGGTAGTAGTAGTAGGTGGTAATGATAGTGGTAGTGGTAGGTAGCAGTAGTGGTAGTGGTAGTAGTGGTAGTGGTGATGGTGGTGGTAGTAGTAGTAATAGTAGTAGTAGTCAAGAGTACCTCACACTGGGATATCGGCATCGAGGGTATAGCCATGCCATCATAGCACACTTATGAACCATATTTTTTTGACGGAAGTCGTCTTCATACACAGTCGGTCCTAATAAATGTCATTAGATGATCGAACATAGCATTAGGTAATCCAATAAGCATCAAGAGATCAAACAATATCATCATTTATCATAACAAGAGGGGAAAATAAAAAATTAACATACTTGTTTAGTGTCACAATGGGTCAAACATGTTTGATTTGATAGCCTAGAAATCTACAAAATTGGTTTTTAGTGAGCAGTGGCCCGAACGGGTCTGAAATTTGAGTTATAGACCTAAACAGGTCTGGTATTTGATATTGGACCCTAACAGGGTCGGGTTTTAGTTTGAAACCCGATCCAAAAGAAAACTTCGAGAAAAAGGAAGGCAGTAGGATTTGAACCAAGGACTAAGGACTGATTGTGTAAGTTCCTTAACCACTATCACCAAACACTTGAGTTGCCGACATATCTACAGAAATGTTAACATCTGCCACCTGCGGATTTCCTATAGGAAACATAGGAGTATGTGGAAATTAACGCTAACTACAAATGTATGCTTTATGAAATGTATGCTTTATGAAAACTAATAGATAAGCTTTACACTAGCAATCAAGGTATGGATCATAAAAAAACTACGAGGAAAATGTACCTATACATGATTTAGAAAAAATATAATAAACAACTAAGCTTATAAATCAAATAAAAACCAATATAAATTTTTTTCTATACACGATTTAGAAAACTATTTTTTTAATTTTTTTGGTTAGGATCTATGGGGATTTTCTTCCTTTTATTTTATTTTATTTTCGGTTACGAGAAGACTGCGGATTACTCTGTGATTTCTCTGCCCGAAGCCCCCAGGGGGGGGGGGGGGGGAGTGAATAGAGTAATTGCTAATCTAATCTGATTTTAATGTCAAATTAAAACCTACTTAACAATATCCTAGCAATATGATGTGTACAAGTAATATATGCAAGAATATAGAAATAAACAAAGGGCGATATAAATGTAAGACAAAATACAATATGAAAATATACAAGAGAAAGAGTGCGCCAATGCCAAACTCAAACACAAACAAATGATTACGGAGTTTGGTCGACCCACGACCTACGTCTCTGCTCTTTACTCTCGAGGAGAATCTTCACTATATCACAAAAATATTACACAATCGGTTTTCAACGCTCACCGATAAACGTTTACAACTCTCACTATTACAATCACACAACACACTTCTCTAAGTGTTGACCTAGTCTGTATCACCTTCCACAAGTGATCGGAATTACAACCTCTCCTTAGGATTTACTACCGACGTCACTCTTAAAATTAACCTCGTCTCTCACTAACCACTTCTCTTAAGTGTCTGTGTGTATTACAATGTGTTCTTAACAATTTAGCACAAGTAAAGATAATTTGTTTTCTAAACAAGATGAGAACTAAATGTAAGTTCAATCAATCACACCCACAATCCAAATTATACAATATGTAAAAATAACTTAAGCTTAAGTGGTTGTGTGTGAAAAATTACAAGTATTAATGAAACTAAACTCAAATTAATCTAGCAAATAAATATAATAATTAAAATATGAACAAGCTAGATAAATAGAGTTTAGAAAACTTCTTAAACAAAGAGATGTAGAAGGTTGATGATGAGCTCCTCAATGTTAAAAATCAAATCCTTCTCTTTGTGAAACTATCTTCACATAAACAAACTTGAAAAACCCCTTGAAACACTTAAACAAACTTGCCAAAAACTTGATTTAAACTTTTCTTAGTTGAACTTTGCAAATAAAATCAGAGGGATATATATAGGTTCTCATTACAACAGCCTAAGCACAAAAAACGAGGCAAAAACTAATAAGAAATAAGTTTTGGAAAACTAGCCGTTATTTTACAACAACCACATATTCGGTCGACCGGTAGACTTGTGTCGGTCGACCGATGGGTGCCTATCGGTCGACCGATACAAGTGTGTCGGTCGACTGAAAAACCCTGAGAACTCAAATGCTGAAAACTCTTTCTGGTCAGTCAATCGGTGTCATGTATTTGGTCGACTGGAACAGATACATGAGATTTTCCTGGAGCTGTTTTTGCAGAAAATTTGATTTTGAAAAATCAATTAAACATAACAAATTGACTCTAAAAATAGTAAAATTTTGGAAAACATTTATAACCATGAAGATGAACATGTAATCGAAGAAATTTTTGAAAACGCTATTTCCATTTGTGAAAACTCGTCATTTTGCAAAATTATCAAAAATACGAGTTCGTAAAAACTCTGATTTTGACACAATAAGTATATACAAGTTTGAAAACACTTTTAAGTGGATTAATGACGTAATAAAAGGTATAAAATATTATCGTCAAGTCAATAACTCAAAAGCTCTATATTTTGCAAACCGTTCAAAAATATGAAAACGTTAAAACTTGATTTTGATAAAATTTCTTCAAACAAGTTTTGAGGCACTTTAAAATAGATTGATAGACTTGAGGAAAGATATAAAATCGTATTGTTAAGTCTATAATCCAAAACGGCGATAAATCAAAAAACGATAAATCAAAACAAATGTGTATGAATTTTGAGCTCTAAGTATAAACACACAAAGTATAAACCTAAAACACTATACCCAAGCAATATGATCTTCAATAAGCTCGCCTTGGTTGCGGATGAAGCGATATTAGATCTTGACTTGAAATGCAAAGCTTCATTCTGAATTCCTTTCAACCTCCTTGATATCGTCGTTAAGCTTAATTCCATCCAACCTCCAACTGAGGATTTTTGTGTAGAGTACCTAACAAGAAAATATAAATACTCGACAAATGTTGTTAGGAATTTTTTGTTAATCATCAAAACTAGATTAGATAGTAGGCTCATAAACATGAGACCTAACATTCTCTACGTGAGAAACATGTGGACATGGTAAGTTGAGATATCCCTTAGAACTAAGGTTATTATTAATGGGCTTATTGGGCCAGGGTTAACAACTAATGGGTCCTTAGGGAAAGAAAATCAATTGGTAATACCTTGGGTCTTAACCATATCTCAAGCATAAGTTAATCTATAAATAAATTTATCCTGTAATCTAATCTATAAATAAATTTATCCTCTAATCTATGTTGCATGCAAAAAATATCTCAGTCATTACGTCAATCTTTTACCTTGTGAATAACAAATGGGAAGTTTGAACCATGGTCAGGAAGCACTTATAGATAGCACACATACGGATTTCTCTTGCAGATTGAATTGTGTTTCCTTAGATAAAAGCGGAGAAGACCTAGAATATGTCATGCTAACTATTTGAAGTGTCCATAGAGTAGAAGGACCTTTAAAATAGTAGGTTAACCATACCATTTTGGGTTTAATTTTCTCATGGCTAACAAAATTGTTACCAACATAAATATTCTCACTTTCATCAGCATAAACATAAAATGGTAGAGGTTGACTGCCAGTAGATGGGGAGAAGTTATAAATGGATGCGATGATTTTTGTTGCAACGCTCAGACTAAAATTGATAAATCTTGTTCAAGTTGGTGTACAAAAAAATTCAATTGGTGCAAGGAGGGTTTTAAATTGGGAGTACAGTACATCCAGCTAAATTTGTTAATCATAAAAGGTGAGAATGCCGACACAATTTGACTATAATATGTAAATATGTAATCCTTTTTGTACAGACCTGGCTCCAGATAGATTAAAATGTTAGCTGAGTCTTAGTAATACTTGTGTTGAAAAATGAACTTGAAAATAATGTCTTAAAGGTAATAAAATCATCACGGAGATCTGTCACAAACTTGATTAAGTGGTTTAGGAGTACTTTGTTTTCTGTGCTAGTTTATACAGGTACCACTTTTCAGTATTTTATTTTTTCTGGTTTCTTTTGTTTTTAGGGGATTGAGAAACTATGCGAAATTTGAAATAGGATTTTATGGTGCAACACTGGTAGGCCTTAAGTAGTTGACTATGGTTGGCGGCGGCTTCGATTTGTTCCATTTTAGCGGACATATGTTCACCCTATTTTATTAGCTACAAGCCAATGATATTATATAGAATGCATGTTTAACTATAATATGGATAAAGTACAAAGCCAAGAAATGTACAACTTCAATTAGTTCATGAAATAATCTTTCTCCAGTCGTTCAACAATTTTATCCTCTCCCTCTCTTTTTTTTTCCTCTTAATCAGTGATATGGGCCAAGGCCCCTATTTTCTCATATATATGCATACACATCATATAATGGATGAGATTATATAGCTACTTGTCACATCCAGCATTATCAACCTTGTCGACACCAAATAGTCTTGTACATGGCATTTTTACTATAATCTATATTACTTGGGTACTTCTATCCTGAAACTGTACCTACACCCCACACATGTCGGATGCCGACTCATACTGGACACTCCTTTAATACTTCTCTCATGTATCATACCTGTATCAGACAATAACTTTCTTGAATATATATGCTGTTAGAGTTAGTATATTAAGTTATGGATATTCAGGTATAAAGCTGTATTGGGTTAGCTATCCATATTCATCTTATCTCTTGTACAAAGTTTATTATGCTCATGAATAATACTATCAAATTAACCCTCCAATTTTATAACATAGTATCAGAGCATCACGTTATAATATCCTAATCTTCACTCAATCCTAGTCGTTCATCTCCAGATCAAAGTAATCTCAACCATCAAAAGGGAAAAAAGTAATCCTAGCCCTCAACAGTCTGCTGACGCCGCCTCTTCTACCCACCAGCTTTGACGGTCTCCGGTTGCTGCAGTCACCGCTACCTTTACCTGTAGCGGCTGCTACACCACTGATGATTGCTGTAGCAGCCGTCGCATTTGACTGCTGTAGCTGTTGCAGTATCTTTCTTCTAGACTCCTGTCCCTTCTCAACGACTCAGAGAGAATTTGGGTATGCTAGCTTGCTCCTATTATCCTATTAGGCGAAGAAGATTGTGCTTGATACATGTGTATCAGAGCAATACTCGATCCTAACAACTTCTCTCATCTTTCTATATCTTGAGGTCATCGAGGGGGTTTTGCATGACCTTCATGCTCTCCTTGGTAGTTACGACAGTATCTTTGGCTTCTACATCATTTGATTGCTAAATCTTTGCTGAGCCTTAATAAAAAAAGCCTTCCTTAAAAAACCTAGCATCAAATGGGGAAAATGTCACTGTTCACCAATGGCCATTGATGAATAGTAAGCCACGTGCGCTGTTCATTGTGAACATTAGCCCTCTTCATCCTCTTTCAGTGGTTAGATGCGAAAGTACATAGTTGACTCCACCGTTGCTTCTACTAGTTGATCGGCCTAGGGTTTCAAGTGGCTAACTTGCCTAAGGTATTTTTACTGGCTCACCTGTCTAAAATTTCTATTGGCTTACCCGCCTAGGGTTTTTATTAACTTACTCGTCTAGGGTTTCTACTGGATATGACTATGCCTTTTTGATCGCTAACGTCTTCAAGTATTGTGGGCAAAGATAACACTACCAAATCTCTTGCAAGTAGTTATTTTATTCTCATTTATAACATGCATAGGCCTAGAGAGTTCACTGGAGAGCCGTAATGAGGATTCTAGCTTTCATCCAAAGCTTCCCTGGAAAAGGTTTACTATACAAGAAGGATAAACATGTACACATTTCTGCTTACTCAGATTCAAGTTACGCAGGAGCTAGAGGAGACAGGAAGTCTACGACCGGATACTGTACTTTTGTGGAGGCAATCTTGTCACCTGGAGAAGTAAAAAAGTAAGATGTGGTGTCTATCTAGTGTAGATGCTGAGTATTGAGCAATAGATCATACTACATGTGAGATGATATAGTTGAAGAATTTGATGAAAGTACTTGGTTTTCTTCAATCGGGTCCTATGCCTATGCATTGTGATAATCAGTGTGTCATCTACATTGCAAAGAATCTAGTTTCTCATTAAAGGACTAAACAGATAGGGGTGAACTGTCATTTTGTACGGGATAGTGAAAGAATTGATACGCACCCGTTCTAGTCGTTCTTCAGAGCAAATGGTGATATATTCAACAAGGTAGTGTCTTCCAAGATTTTTTCTCCTTGGTGTGACAATTCGGGCATGATAGATTTCTCCAGCTTGAGAGGGATTGTTAGAGTTAGACCATATTTGGGTTGCGTATTATTTTGAGTTAGTGGCCCTTTGTTCTTTAAAATAAAATAGTAACATGTTTGGTTCAAAATTTTAGGGGATATTACGTGGGACTATTTAGTCCATTAAAATGCAATAGTTCAATGATTTAAGACTAAATAATGGAGGGAGAGGGGGGTTATTATAGTCCTACGACTATTTCTCATTCGTGATTAGATCTAAAATGACATCATTACCCCTTAACTTTCTAAGAGTTATTAATATTTTTCATTCCCAATCATTTCGCTCATCCACTTTGATTGCATATTAATCATCCCATTTGCGTATCCACACTTTGATGGCTTATACACATTAATCATCCTCATTTGCATTTTTCCTAAATCTAGATATTTGTTAATACCTCGATATTTGGAAAGACCTTTTGCCAAAATAAAAATGTCTAAAAATTATAAAACATCCCCAAAGAAATAAAAAATTACAAAGAGCCCTTAGTCTAAAAATTACAAGCAACCACTTGAAAAAAAATCCAAAAACTACAAATAAAAATGTAAAAACAAAAAATTTACAAATAGCCCAAAAAGTTGAATTGCAACAACCCTTCAAACAACACTTGAAAATTTAAAAATAACAAACAACCCTTCTATAAATTTAAATATTAAAAATAACACCCTGAAAAATTAGAAAATTACAAACAACCTAAATTTCAAAAGTTACAAGTATATCCTAAGAAGTTTGGAAATTACAAACAACCCCTTTAAAGTTTGCAAAATTACAAAAAAATGAAAAATATGAAAATTACAAACGTCCCCTTTAGAAATATGAATTACAAACAATCCCCTAAAAATCTGAAAAATACAAACAAGCTCTTGAAATACTTCACTGGTATGTAGAGGGCATTGCGGACATTTACTATTATGTTCTAATCTTATACTCCTTTATAATGATAAGTTCTGAAACATGATATAGGTAATAGAGGTGTAACAATTTGATCTAAGCATATTATTAAAAATTTAACTCTTTATAGTCCGTTGGATTATTATATCCAAAGGCTATAGCAAGTTTAATTAATACCGGGATTAAAAAAGTCTCTAATCCAAACATAGCCTTCGTATATTAAGTTATGGATATTCAAGTATAGACCCATATTGGGTTATCTATCCGCATCCATCTTATCTCTTGTATATAGTCTATTATGCTCATGATAATACTATCAAATTAACCCTCCTATTTTATATCATATGCATACATTTGTTCAAATGTATACTCAATTATATAGTACTTATTTCAACTTAAAACACTCACCCTACTTCTTGGATGTTTATCCTACACTTTCTGAAACTCGTTGGATGAGTTCGTTTCAGTCTATACCCAGTTCAGAACTATGATTTTAAAGTTTGGATATCTTGTTTGAAAATCAATAGTTTTCCAATTTATAATCTACATAATAAAAAAACATAAAAATGTCATGAGAGTTTCGTTCTCATAAAATAACCATAATAATAACGACAACAAAACATTGATCCTAAAATTTTGGGGTCGGCTTTCCTATGTATATCCTCATAACATGTGAATGAAAAACATTATTGATCTTATATAAATTACTAATTTCAGTATATGTATAGAGCCGTGTCCCCGTACCTTATCTTTTACAAACTTCCGTGTCCCATACCGGTACCTGTACCTATGACCATTCAACTTAGACTGTAAGTCTGTAATACATGCTAATTTTTGGAACCACCAGGTAACTTTCTCAGCTCTAATGTACCCATTTTCGCCTTCCATTTTAGCAACATCAAGTAAGTAAAACTCCAGTGAATTACATGTGAAATGCTCATCAGCAACATGTAGGGTGCCACTGCTATGTCCAACATAGTTAACCTGTAACGCCCCGCTCCGGAATCCCGGAGTCGGTACGCTATTAGATCT
>BQKN01001055.1:341683-395356 GCA_022839385.1 Asparagus kiusianus
CACGCTTAACTTTGGAGTTTCTAAGAGTTGGGTTCCCGAAAAGAAGATGCATCTTGGTGGTATGAGTATTCCAATCAAATCTATCAATACTAATCACATCACCCTCTCAAGGGTTGGGGTATTACAGACTCCCCCACTTAAACTCGCAACGTCCTCGTTGCGCCAAATCATATCATCCAAGACCGTACCATCCGTGTGAGATTCTAGAGGTGGCTCCTACGACCTCAAGAGGTGGCTCCCGCCCTCTCGACGTAGCACTTTGCGTCGCATAGCACTTAGCTCTCATAATTCCGGTTGGCTTGACTCTGATACCATTTGTAACGCCCCGCTCCGGAATCCCGGAGTCGGTACGCTATTAGATCTGATGGACTGGCCTCACAAACCACCACATGTCTTTTCAGCACGTTTTGTCCTCACTCACGTGCTCCCTAGAAAACTTCCCAGGGGGTCACCCATCCTAGAATTTCTCCAGGCCAAGCACGCTTAACTTTGGAGTTTTTAAGAGTTGGGTTCCCGAAAAGAAGATGCATCTTGGTGGTATGAGTATTCCAATCAAATCTATCAATACTAATCACATCACCCTCTCAAGGGTTGGGGTATTACAGAACCACCTCCACCAGCATTTGCCAGAATAATTATAATATTTAAGTTCTTTTCTTTTCTTCTTTTTTCTTTCTTAGTTTTTCTTCATTTATTTTTTTTCTTCATTCCTTTTATGGTGTAACTTATTTAAAGCCTTATTAGAGAAATCTCTCTGTAATATCCTATGCTTGTTTAAAACCGTGAAGTCAAGATTCTTAATAAGGTAAAAAGAGGTTTAAACGGATAATAGGCTTGGACGCTAAGCAGCTAGCTAGGCACTCAGGGGGCAACTGAAGTGGACAGTTCAATTGGCAGTTTAGCTTACTCTTTCTGTCTTTTAATTAATTTCACATGTTTCATATTGTTAATCAAATATGTTATTTTGGTAGCTTAAACATTTCTCTCTTTGATGTGCAGTCCTGGAAAATCGATTGTTGTGAGCTCAATTCTAATAGGTTTGGTTTTGGTTGGAAGAGCCGTATTCGTTTTCCCACTATCTTTCTTGATGAATTTAGCTAAAAAGTCACCAAATGAGAAAATCTCCTTTAAGCAGCAAGTTGGTGTTTGACATCTTGGTTATTTTGTATTCTTCGAAGTCTTCGGAATATTAACTTAAACTATCTGATTGACAGGTTACAATATGGTGGGCAGGTCTTATGCGTGGTGCGGTATCAATTGCACTTGCTTACAATCAGGTTACACAACATTATCTTTCAGTACTTATCTTTTTCTTTTCTTTTCTTTTTCTTTTTTTCGGGTTCATTTTTTCAGTGTCCGGTGTTTTTAGTAAACAAGCAGTTAATACTTTTCAGTATAGGAGTATCTAATGACATAATATGTCTTTTGTCTGTACTCAAAACATGCACCCACACGTGTGCGCCCGCACACTCTGTGCTACACACACAGTGAGCGTATGAGCTAGCGCTATATTGTTTCCTAACTTTTTTCTATGCTCAGTCCTTGTTGTAGAAGAGAGTGTTTCTTGCTTTTCCATGATCAGCTAACAATCAGAGTTCTTTATGATTATTTTCTTCATAATAGGTTGCTATAATCATCTTAATCAGCAGAAATTTCTATTGATAGTTGATGAACCTATAAGCCTTAGGTTAACTACGATATCTTATCTACAGAGGAGGATATCCTTCATTATATAAAGTTTGGCCACTCTGAATATTAAAAACTAACTGCCACATGAAAATGTCTGCCACATGAAAATGTTTTTAGGATCACATGTTTATTTAATACTTACCAAATATGATTATGATAGTGCTTAATAATTCCTATTATGATTATTTTCTTCATAAGGTTGCTATAATCAACTTAATCAGCAGAAATTTCTATTGATAGTTGATGAACCTAAATGCCTTAGGTTAACTACGATATCTTTTATCTACAGAGGAGGATATCCTTCATTATATAAAGTTTGGCCACTCTGAATATTAAAAACCAACTGCCACATGAAAATGTCTGCCACATGAAAATTTTTTAAGGATCACATGTTTATTTAATACTTACCAAATATGTTTATTTAATACTTACCAAATATTATTATGATAGTGTTTAATAATTCCTATTATGATGATTTTCTTCATAATAGGTTGCTATAATCAACTTAATCAGCAGAAATTTCTATTGATAGTTGATGAACCTTAATGCCTTAGGTTAACTACGATATCTTTTATCTACAGAGGAGGATATCCTTCATTATATAAAGTTTGGCCACTCTGAATATTAAAAACTAACCGCCACATGAAAATGTCCGCCACATGAAAATGTTTTAAGGATCACATGTTTATTTAATACTTACCAAATATGATTATGATAGTGTTTAATACTTCCTAGTACTAATATGCAATAACATCTCTGAAGTCAATAACATGTGAAACAGTTCACATGAAAGTCTTAAAAGTGTATTGATTAAACTTTGTTGTTTTGCTTATGATATCTCTTATGCTTTTGCATTTTATAATTGTCAGTTACTGATATTGATATTATGGAAATTTGTCTTCAGTTTACAACTTTTGGTCACACCCGACAGCGTGGAAATGCTATCATGATCACGAGTACCATTACAGTTGTTCTTTTTAGCACAATGGTACATAATTTTTGTCACTTCTCTTATTTTTTAGTCCGCTCATATTCCCCTGCTAGCAATGTTATTTCTTCAGACAAGGTGTAGATACTAAAGATGAAGTTGAATAGTGTATATATAAGATGCATTTGTATAGTGTGTGTGTGTGTGTGTGTGTAGATACGCACACGCGCATATATTTGCTTCTGTAGCCTCCCACACCCAAAGTCTATCCTACTTGCAGATTTATAATTTATCCCTACATTCTTCCACATTGTTCCGCATTGTTTTTTTGTACCCTCGCATTTAACACCGCTAAAGATTCATAGGGTTAAATTAGCAAATATGCAGATTTAGAGGGTACGCTGCAAAAGATTTGGGTGTTAGCCCTTGTTATTTGGGAGAGAGGGAGTATTTTCCTTTTTTTATCATTTCCCCTTCTCTGTTGAAATTTTAGCTGTGTTAAATGAGAAGTTCAACTCAAAAGGATGTAGGCTAAATAGGAAAATATTCAGATTTAGGTTAAATAGGAAAATATTCAGTTATACCTTGAAATTCTCGGCATATCTCTGTTCTTTTCGAGAATCTTGAGCTATATCCATTTTCCATCATCAAACAGGTGTTTGGGTTGATGACCAAGCCTCTAGTCAGGCTCCTACTTCCTTCAAGCACAAGACATTCCAGCAGCATGTCAGAGCCTCCAACTCCCAGTTCTGTCCTCATCCCCCTCCTTGAAAATGTACAGGAATCTGAGGTCGAAGCTGGAGGTGGAAAAATACGTCGACCGCCAAGTCTCAAAATGCTCCTCACCGAACCAACTCACACAGTCCATCATTATTGGCGTAGCTTTGATAATTCTTTCATGCGCCCTGTTTTTGGTGGGCGAGGATTTACACCCTTTGTCCCTGGCTCGCCTACTGAAAATGGTGTGAGTACCGTACTGTGAGATTTTTGGGAATCACCGTTATATATTGTTATTTGGGTATTCTAGTTGTTAATATTGTGTATAGAAATGAGTCAGTTTCACGTGGAATGCCACGAGTATGGTTTGGCTTTGGTTATCATCTAGAGCGGCTTGCGTGGTTTTTGTAAATTCATGTAATCGGTCACAGATCATGATACTAAAATGCAGCTCTTTTAATTAAAAAAAGAGAGAAAAAAAAGAAGAAGAAAAGTTACAGTTTTTCTGTGAAATTTGTGATTTGGTTCTGTGCAACTTCTGCCTTCCTAGATGAAATGGCTGGTTACCAGAAGAAATATATGTGGTTCGAGTTTTCTGTACAAAAGTTGTTGAGCTTAATCTAGAACCGTGATAAACCTCTATGGACTCATTGAATTAATTGTTATTGTTCTTAAATTTATAAATTGTTTGGGGCTTATTGACTATGTCACTATGGAAAAGTGAAGCTTACATGAACAGTTTCATCAATGTTTTCTACGCTTATTTGACTGAAAAATGCCTCAGGGACCCTGCATGGGACATGTGAGGTGTCGTCTCCCTATCCCGTGATGCGCGCGCATCACGGGACATGGAGGCGATACCTCACATGTCTCATGCAATGTCCCCTATTTTGAGGTCCTTGTAGCAACACTCGAAATTGGAAATAGAAACGAAACAGGGGGGAGAAAATATGGGCTCCAACGTTTGGCTTTTGAAATGTGGAGTCATGGTAATCACGTGGCCCCATGTCCTTTGAATGAACAATTAAGAGGGGTACAGCTAACAAAGCATGGCAAGCAATGAATTTTTTTGCATGCGTGCATACTAGGGGTGTTAACGGAGTGGATACGGCTCGGATATGACACTTATCATATCTATATCCGCTTACCCATCTCGGATACGGATACAGATACAGATATACGTCGGTAAGAAAAATTCATATTCATATCCGCCAAAATCGGATACAGTTATGGATATAGATGCGGATATATAAACGGATATGCATGCGGATACAAAAAGGATATGAGAAAACTAGATAGTATTCAGAAAAATATAGTCATGTGATACAAAAAGAGTTCGTTAATATATTCATTATGATTGAAAAGCTAAGATTAGACATCTTGATCGTCAAAATTAACCACAAATCCATAATCTAAGAATCGAAACTATCGTAAGAGTATTACCAATATGTATTTAGATATTTTCGGATACGGATACAGATATTTCAGTACAAAACCATATCCGCAACCATATCCTATCGGTAATAGATATGAGTAACCATATCGTATCCTAACGGATACGGTTACGGATATTTCCTCGGATACGGATACGGTTTGACACCCCTAGTGCATACCCCTTAACTCATTGGCGTTTACAAAAATATCCCCTACATTTTAGTATTTGCAAAGCTAACCCTCCAATCATCAACTTTGGGGGAACCCTAAGATCAATAAATAATCAAATTCGTGATGAAATTTTTGACTATTTATTGATAATTTTTACATTGCAATTATAAATTAGCTTATCAAAGTTTATAATTAATTTCTTTGAGGGTATTTTTTTTTCAGAATTGATTATTTGAGGAGTAGTTTTACAAATTTTGAGATTTAGAGGGTAGGTCTGCAATTACCCATAATTCAAGGAGTATATATGCAAATAACCCTAAATTCAAACGTTTATGAATGTTTGAAAATTTTCAATGCAACCTTTTTTTTTTTGGGGGGGGGGCGGGGGGGGGTGGGGAGAGAGCTTGGGGCAAACAACCAAAGTGACTTGATGAAAAAAAATAACTTAGGCACATTGTATTAAAATTTCTCCCCTAGTCCGTACATACTCTTAAAAAAAGCAAGAATTCTGTTTGAAAATAAATAATACGAGAGGTTACCTAAAAAAAGGGATACACACACGTACACACAGAGATATACATATGCACGAACTAAATGTAAAAGAATGACAAAATGGTCAGATTGGTATATTTTGTAGAGGCTTGGTAACATGTTGGTATATTTTCTTTTAGTTTTGTTAGATTAGTGTATTTTGTAGACTCCGGCGCCATATAGCCCTTAAATTTGGCCGGAGTTACTGTTCCGACCACTGCTGATGGGATTTTCTGCATAAAACCCCTCATCAAAAATTCATCCTGCTCCTAACCTTCCCCCTCCCCCTCCTCTTCAACCTCCCCCTCTCCCCCTCATCCTCTTCAACCTCCCCCTCTCCCTCCTCCTCCTCATCCTCTTCAAGCACCATCACAAGCATCATCTCCATGCTTTTCCCTCAACAGCTTCAACATGTTTCCATTCATCTCAACAAGAAGAACAAGTCGTAAAGTGTGTAGTTGCAACAAAACTCACTCACATGATTTGTAAACTAAAATATATTAAATACTCATCAATAACACCACAAAAGCTAACCTTCACACCAAGTAACCAAATTTGATCTTAAAAAACACCAAATGCTTGTCCATTAAAGAGAAATTACTGCATAATGACAAAAAATCAAACAAAGAGAAGGAGAATCAAGTAACAAACCACCGAATTGGACTCATCGTCATTATCCAAGCTATCCTCAGTAACTGCATCGCGATCCACATCACTGATCCCCTCAATCTCCATGTTTCGTCCATCGACAGTGTTGAGATTGTGCAGCGAGCTCTCAATGAACGAATTCGACGACGAGGAGGAGGGGGTTGAAGAGGAGGAGGAGGGAGAGGGGGAGGTTGAAGAGGATGAGGAGGAGGGAGAGGGGGAGGGGGGTTAGGAGCAGGATGGGTTTTGATGAGGGGGTTTTATGCAAAATATCCCATCAATAGTGGCCGGAACAGTAACTTCGGCCAAATTTAAGGGCTATATGGCGCCGGAGTCTACAAAATACACCAATCTGACAAAACTAAAAGAAAATATACTAACATGTCACCAAGCCTATACAAAATATACCAATCTGTTTTGCCGTAAAAGAATGAAAAATACAGTAAGACTAAATATTAGAAAATCCCCTTAACTTTTGATGATTATCAAATAAAATGGAATCTTTTTGCCAGAAATTGACAGCAAACGTGGATAGAAGGTTTTCTAATAAAATCTTAAACTTAAAAAGGGATTCTTTTATATTTTGAGTTATATGAGGACGCGTTTGGAACGTATTTTTTGGGTGTTTTTTGGGTGAAAGCCTGACAAAGTGTTAGGCTTTCACCCTAAAACGCCTCTTTTAGAGGTGTTTTAGGGTGAAAGCTTAACACTTTGTCAGACTTTCATCCAAAAAACCCAAAAAAAAGTTCTGTCCAAATGCGCCCTGACGCCTCGTTTGGTATGCGGGAATGAGGTGGAATGGAATAGTCATTCTCACTTCTCATTCCTTCCTACCAAACACACCCTCTTTTTTGAAGTTGGAATGCTCATTCCCACTTCTCATCAATTCCCACTTTATGTGGGAATGAGCATTCCCAATGAAATGATAGGGAATGAGCATTCCCACTTAAATGAGAATCAATAAAATATACAATTTTAAAATACGTCCATTCTCACTTCATTTTATAAATTACACCCAAACGTGAGAATGAGAATGACTAATCCATTCTCACATTAATTCTATTCCATTCCTTCTTCCATTCCATTCTCATTTGAGTCCATTCTCGCGTACCAAACGAGGCGTGAGAGTTTCTCTTGATAACCATCCAGCGCAAAGGGGATTTCCTGATGGTCCAAAGCATTAGGTAAATGCCACGTGTCAGTCAAACGTTGTTCAGTACCAACCTTCACAACCCGCTACAGGATTCACTACCGAAAAAATACTACAACCACGAACAAAAGCCACACGACAACCAAACTTCTTATTTGTTGACACAGCTGTAGCGCGTTCACTATTATCAGCTGATCACAGCCTTTCGTCGATGCCGACGAAGCGAGTCTCACGATTCCCGTGCCACGTGGCGCTAAAGCAGGAGGGTATTTCGGTCACACGACACTTTTTCTCTCTCTTCTAGAAAGCCTTTCGATGTTCACAAAGCTCTCTCTCTCTCTCATAAGAACGGCGCCTTCCCTCCTTTAAATACGGCCACCGCTCTCTCTCTCTCTCTCACCCACGCTCTTCGTGCTTGTCGCCATTTTCTCTCTCTAGAAATTCTCTCTCTCTAATGGCTTCCATCGCCGGAGCTTCGGTCTCGATCGCCGCTCGGCCGCGGGTTTCCCGCCAGATCAAGGTATCAGTTGTCTCCAATTGCTCTCCTTTCTACGATCTGATTGATCTCAGTTTCTAGGGTTTGGGACTTGTTTTTAGCTTTTTGATTCTTTCTCGAATGGCGATCTCGTAATTTTGTTTGGAACTAGAGTGGTGTTGTTAGCTGATGATTTTAGCGGTAACTGATGTAAATTCGGATTAAGTAAGGGGGTTATTGAATTTTACTTATGTATATGGTTGTCAAAATTGTGAAAGATGTTAACTTCGATCTCTTTCTGTTGTTTCCTAAAGGGTAAACCTTTTTTTTTTAATTATAAATTTGTTATAGTTATGGGAGAAATTCTCGTGAGAGAGCGAGTAGATCAGTTTACTGATGGGTCATTTCGATTCATTATGTTCGCACTGAGATTGGAATTTCCATGGTCATATTATCTATGCGAAGTTGCTAGTTGCTAGGATTTAGACCCTCTCCAATTAGGTGGTTATCAGAGAGTCTTCAATTCCTCCAATTATTGTTGTACGATCTCAATTCAATGGATGAGATTAGGCCACATTGAATTACACTATTGTGATAGTGGTTTTTTTTTTTTAAATAGTGGTTTTCGAAAAGTAGTGGTTTTCAAGACATTTTATCACGTAGTCTAATCTCGTCCCTTAAATTCCAAACGTATGACAATAATTGGAGGGCTTGGAGACTCTCTAATTACCCCTAATTGGAGAGGATTGGAATCCAAGTAGAGTTTTATGGAAGTTTAATTATACTAAGTGTAACTTCCTTCTGAGTTCAAGTGTTTAGAGCATCTCCAACCAAAAAACCCAAAATGGTATAGTTTTTACACCAGGTTGGTGTAGTTTTTACACCAAATTACTATTCCATCTCCAACCCATTACACCACATATTACACCAAAAAGAATATTCCTTTTATTATTCTTATCTTTTAACATTTTTATCTATTTAAAATATTTAACAAACTATATAATTATATAATTATATAATACATTATTTCGAGCATCTTCATCCTTCTGATGATAATTTCCCAGAATACTGAAATATTGTTTTAGTTTATGTTCAATGTTCTATTTTTCTTTAATTAAAGTATTGCAATTAGTGTTAATTTTTAATGTCCTAATTTATGTGTAATTTTTTTATGTACTAATTTTTAAGTTTTATTTTTTTATCTAAACGGTGTAGTTTTTCTTATTTCTTCATTTGGTTCTAGTATTATGAAATTTTAAGTGTTTGGATTAAATTATCTATTTTTTCCATTGTTGAATTTTATTTTAATAATTATTTTATACTCTAATTTCATTATAATGTTAATACAAAATAATATATATTATTAATACAAATATAAATAACAAAAGCAAAAAAAATTAAAAAAATAAAGAGCTGCGCCAATGCTACAGTGTTGCGCCATTCCTGGTGCAAACACTGTAGCAGCCCGCGGTGCAACACTGTAGCAGCCCGCTATTTTAGCAGAGCAATTAGCACTGCGTTGGAGGGGGCAATCAACGCTAAGTTGATGTTTTAGCGTATGCGTTGGAGAGGCCCTTACATCAGCATTGATGTTTCCAGTTTACAGCTTATTTAAGCCTCAAACTCGCAGAGGAAAAGAGAGAGAGGTGGTCCAAAGGGTGATGTTTTAGTGAACAACCATCGCTAATGCAAATCAATTGAACTTACGCCTCGTTTGGTACGTAGGAATGAAGTCAAGTGAGAATGGAATGGAAGAAGGAATGGAATGGAATGTATGTGAGAATGTAATGGTCATTCTCATTCTCTTGTTTGGATGTCTTTGTAGTATGAAGCTAGAATAAAAATCTAATTCTCATTCCCATGTTTGGTGTCACTAGTTCACAAGTGAAAATGAAATCTCATTTTCTAATAATGCCCTTATAACAACATAGATTTTTAATAAGATAAAAATAAACATTAATGATAATAACTAAAAAAATTTATTTATGCATATGTTATATTAATCTAGGTATGTATTATACTAATGCGCATGTTATCGATCAGGTGTATGTTTCGTTTATATTTTTTAAACAATTCTTACTATTTCTGCATATGTTATATTAATCTAGGTACGTGTTATAATAATGCCCTTATACCTCTATATATAGTCTAGACATGATATGGTTTTGATAATTTTAATATTTTGGCCAATTTCTCAGCGAGAGTTTCCTCTTTTCATAAATATTGGGTCAAATATTTTTCAATCAAAAGTTGGATTTATTGTTGTGCATGAACCACAATCAAACATGTACGCAATTAGTACATATAGTTCTCTATGGTGGGAAAACAATAGCAAAAGTTCAAAAAAAATATAATATGTTGGTGAAAATAACAGACTTTAAACATTGATGAATAAACAAAAAAAATTGATTGACCAAAAAAAAATATTGACATGAAAGAATTTCAATCGGCAAATAATATATAGTTTCAGTTGTATCTGTTTTTATATTAAATTGTGTTGCTCCTATGTTGAGCAATTATGATATAATAGGCTAATGAAATATGTACCGCTAGTTTTAATTAATATGCTACTGAAATATATACCACTAGTTTTAATCCTTACTCCATAAAAAATTTCTATTGTTCGAATATAATTAGTGGCTGAGAGAAAATGAGAATACGTAGTCAAAAGCCATGATTTTTAAATTGATTCTTATTATTAATAGGGGTATAATTGAAAAAACCCTAACTAATTTGATTCTCCCCTTGAATGGGAATGATCATTCCCTATCTTCTCACTTGGAATGCTCATTCCCACAAAAAGTGGGAATGATCATTCCATGGGAATGGTCATTCCAACATCTAAAAACAAGTGTTGTTTGGTATGAGAGAATGAGAAGTGAGAATGACATTCCATTCCACCCCATTCCCGCGTACCAAACGGGGCCTTATGGTTTATGGCCCTGACTTTAGCTTCCAAGCTGAGCTTAGAGTTTATAACTAGGATGAATAACCTGATTATAGCATTTTAGTACTTGAATTTCAATTTAAGTTGAAAGTGGATAAAGTTTTCTCAAGTCAATTGAAATTCCATGGCAATGAGTTGAGTTAAGAAAAATAGATTCATGTTTGTTGAGAATGAATTTTGGTTGCAAATGAAAAGAGAAAGGGGTTGTTGAAAAGGTCAAAGCAAACAAGTCAAAACAAGTCCAAAAATATAAAATCTGTCTTAGATTGTGACATTAGTTGAGTGTGTTTGAGCTGAAGTCGCAGCTATTTGATGGTGTTTTAAGGTTAAATTTCATTGCAATTTGATTTTAGTTCATATTCCATCTAGTGTCTTTGGTTTTAAGATGGATTTACTAGAAGATTCATATTAGTGTAGACATGCATTTTTGGGTACATCATTTCCTTTGCCCTGCCACACTATTAGTGGCACTGGAAGCATGCTCTCCGATTTTCATTTGACTATTAATTGTGTGAATTATTTTGATAAGGAGACCCTTTGATATAGAAGATTTCTATCATTTGCTGCTTTTTAGAAGCCATTGCTCTCTCTGTGGTTCTCTATTTTTCGCAAATGCTTTCATCATGTTCCTAATTCCCAACCTATAACTTTATTTCATTCATAGTGAAAATAATAATGAAAACGTATTTATCTATAAATAGTTGTCTTCACTTATAAAACTTATCCAGCTAGTACGATGGGTGAATTACCAATCATTTATCATAGGTCCATTCTGACAGATGTACAAGGTGCAGTTGTTGAGGGAGAAAATGGTTTTATTTTTTGCCATACATTATTCTGGGTCAAGTGAATAAGTGTGTGCTCGCGCGTGTGGGGATGTGGGCATGGCTCAGGTATGGGTGCGAGTGTGTGGGTGGTGGTTGTGTTTATACATAAGTATGTATCTCTTACTTTCCCTTTTTTGCTTCTTAAGAGGGCCCACTTAGCCACTTATCTTCTTGTTTGCTGAAATTTAACTCATTCTTGTTTGCTAATTATGAACCTTGTCTAAACTGCGATATTAGGATGTTCTGAAGCATGTCTTATTTACTATTCATGTATTAGCAACCTGGGTCTTTTATCTCATAATAGCTATAATCATATTTCATTACTGATGCAAATATTTTATCACTGGCTGATGTGCAGGCTGTGTATGGGATCTCTGGTCTGAGGACAGTTTCCTTCAACCAAAGGAAAAGCTTTTCTTCAATCCGCATGCAGCCAGCACGAATGCGGTTCCAGGTTTCTTGTGCTGTATGATCCTCTCACTGCTGATGTTGATAGCTTTATATATTGAAAGTTTATCATCTTAAGGAAATAGTAATAGATTGATGTTTCATACAAGTGTTAGGTGAAAAAATTAGCATTCTAACCTGATGTTACAATTTTCAAAAAGATAAATTAGTCTTGCCTCCTTTTTCATCTTGGGTGATAACATATTCCCCAATTTAGTGTAGCATACATACATTTTGTTCCCTTAGTCTTGTTGCCTTATAGCACGTATATATTATTCTTTTGCTCATACTACTGATCACGTGGACTTGCTTGCGTAACAGGCTAAACCAGAGACGCTGCAGAAAGTTTGTGAGATTGTGAGGAAGCAATTGGCACTCCCTGATGATTCTAACGTCTCTGGTGATTCCAAGTTTTCTACCCTTGGAGCTGATTCCCTTGACACGGTACAAATCAATTCTTTTGGGCAAATTGGGTCTGTTATCTTATTAATTTGCTGCACATAAATTGCTGATATGTTTCACGACTCTAAACTAAGAGAATGCTTAGGTAAAATAGTAGCTAAATTACTATAAACTGTCGGCCACCTTAACATCATAACACTAATAGTGACTAACCGTAGATACTTTTAACTTTTGATTGATAAAGCCTAGAAGTATACACCTGGTAATTGTTATGCCCATGAAGGAAGCCTCCGTAGTTTCACCTTAAATAGAATTTATACTAAACCGGAGCCTGTTTGGCAACCACTCAAAATTAGACCAGCTTCAAACCTGGACCAATTTTGAGAACAGTTCTGATCGGGAAAAACTAGGCCAAAGCTGGTCCAGTTTTTCTTAGCCCGAAAAAGAGGCTTTAAACTTGTACTATTTTGGACCACCTTATTCACACTTCAATATCCACAGTTACACTATTTTATAACTTTTGATACCCTGAAGTTCTATTTTGACGATTCGACACCCTTATCAAATTGACATTAGTTTGACAAATTGATATCTTAAAGCCCTAACTTTGTTCTTCACTTTCCCCAAACCCAACTAAAGAAATTTGGTAAGAAAAATTGCAATTTTCTATGTTAACGGGGTTATCAATTTGTCAAAATAGAAGTTCAGGGTATCTAAGTTAGGAAAGGGCAGAACTGTAGGGTTGTAAAGTGCAAATAACAACATGAATAAGCCCAGAACTAGGTAAATTATATTGTTCCCTGGTTTTGCTGCCACCAGGTGGAGATTGTGATGGGACTGGAGGAGGCATTTGGGATAAGCGTGGAAGAAGACAGCGCCCAGAGCATCACAACGGTGCAGGATGCTGCTGATCTGATCGAGGATCTCGTCGCAGCAAAATCCGCTTAAATTGAAAGAGAGAAAAAAAAGATGAAATGAAAAAAATTTCATCTGACCGACGTATTAGCTCATAGTTTTCGCGTGTTTGCTGTCAGCCTGTGTTCAAGTTGAATGTCATAGAAATGCTTGGTGAACTGCTGTGACTCTTTTACTGCTGCCTAGAATTAAATTTGAAAGGTTTTGGTTACGCACGGTGCGTTACTATGTCTATTTTTATAGCTATGTCCTGCTTCTCGGATGACTTTTTGGTTGGTAAATATATTAGTTTTTGACCTTGGATTCGCTAGGTGTAGTAATCTTGACATTTCCCATGAGTAAATACCTACTGTACATTAAAATGTCGAGCGGGGGGGGGTCCGTCCTCATTCAAACCATGCCCTCGAGCTTGCCCATCTACTTGCTATATTTTTTACTATATTTTTTAATAGGACCAAACAACACCTAAATGTCTTATAATCACAAATTAATTTTTATTAAAGTGCATGCTCCTTGTGTTATACAATGGAATTTTCAGCAATTGTTTTCTCTAGACATCTCCCAATAACAGTTTCTACTCGTATCATTTGTGGCTGGGAGCTGTGCTGATTGAATTGCCATCACACTCTCTATAATAATGTATCAAAATCATGTACTTCTTGTGATTAGACGCTCGCAAGAGTTTTGTGTCAGGAATCTTGAATCTTTGATCTAGCCAAACTTAATTGAATTCAAGTTCTAAGTTCACATCACAACAATTAATATCATGAAGTTTATTAGGACTTTCACAAAAAAAAAAAAGAAAATTGTAAATCATTTTTATTAGATAAGTTATTTCAAACTTCGAATTAGCTGGAATTCTTCTAACAATGTTAATGACCGTTGAAAGTCTAAAGTTTCTCATTGTCAGAGTGAGTTCTGTTGTCTCTATTTTTTTTTTTTTTGCTCATTTCAGGAGGACTTATGTCAAGGAATTTGTTATTTTGCCAGTTTTCAATATTTGATTCTAATGAAAGATAGAATAAAAACTTTTTCCAACATCAACATCACAGTGAATGAGAGTAAGTGTAGAGAGTGAGATGTGAAACCAAAGTATAGCCACATGACTGATGAATACCTGTAAAGAGGAAGTGGCACAAAGAGGACCATCCATTATGAATCATTTAACTCTCTCTTATCTCTTCTATCGTCTGTGACTCTGCTAACTTATATCACTCTCTCTCTCTCTCTCTCTCTCTCTCTCTCTCTCTCTCTCTCTATTATTGGTTTCTCTCTGCTTGCCCCCCCCCCCCCCCCCCACACACCCCAACCCATCATAACAAAGAAGAGAAGGAGAGGGGGAAAATTCAAGGAATTCACACTAGTTTGTCATTGTGACAGTTGTCTATAAGGTATATGTATTACTTCTCTTTATTTACTCAAACTATATCTAACTAATTTCTTCTTTTAGATTAAATTTCTTTATCTTTTACTTTTTTCCTACCATTTTATAAGGTATTCGAATAAATCTACTAGTTTTTAATTTTAAGTCATGTTATGCGTGAATTGATGAAATCACTTCTGAATCTACGTAACTACCCTTTTGTTTATCTTTTACTTTCTTCTTATCATTTTACAAAGGACTGGAATAAATGTAGTAGTTTTTAGATTAAACTAGTACGGTGTGCATGCGTGCGTGTGGACATTTTTTTTATATTATGAATTTTTTTGAGACGATCCTTGTGATTGTATCTTTAGCATTACTAAAACCTTAAAAAAAGTAACAGATCATCATAAAATATGTCATAAACCTCCCTTAAAATTTATTAAAAGTAATTGTTAAATTGTTTTTGTAACTTCCTGGAAGAGAGGCACTTAAATAGCTTTTAGTGTATGTTATGTCCTCCAAAAAGGGAGAAAGCAGCGAAGTGAAGGAAAGTAAGCATGAAAACTGCACTCATACTTTAGTTTCAATCTTCAAGCAGTCTGAGCCTTATTTCTCAAAGTCTTTCTTAAGATCTCATCAGATCATATATAGAAGGAAGCTCAATAGTGAAAAAGGGAAGATAGTCTAAAGAGCTCCTAAATTTGAAGTCATCTTTTCTAAAAATTTCGTCCCTTTTCTTATTTTGACGACAAAACCCCAAAATTTTGCCTCTCTTCTAAGAAATCCCCAAATTTTCTTACCTAGCAATGAAGACGCTAAGTTGTACCTCTCTTCTAAGAAGCCAGCATGTTGGACCTAAGATGCAAGCCTAGAGGGGGTGTTGGGGTCGAGAGACGCCCACACTGCCGCGGAAGCTGATCAACCCCGAGAGAAAACAACCAACACAAACAATACCGAATACACAGAAAACAATAAGTAACTCAGACGAGACAACAGATTTACGTGGTTCGGCAAACTAGTTGTTAGAAAAGATGACTACATCCTAACACAACTTTTTCTTGTTAGGTTAGTAGTTTTATTGTCAAAAAAGAAAGCTAGGGGCTTCTTATAAAAGAAAAGTAAAACTTGGGGGCTTCGTTTTTAAAAATACAATTGAGGGCTTCTTAGAAAAGACACGTAAAACTTTGAGGCTTTGTTGTCAGATAAGAAAAGTTGGAGGTTTCTTAGAAGTTGGAGGTTTCTTAGAAAAAAAATATAGAACTTAGTGGTTAGAAAGGAAAAGTGAAGAGCTTATTTAAATAAATAATAAACTATGTTCTCCATCAAAGTAAGTACAACTACACATCATAATGCAAATGGTATCTGAACAATGATTTTTAAGCATAAAATGATAGACTCAACTCGTATAAGAAATATATATACCTTGAACATGGAGTTAATTTGCGCATTGTTTCGAAGTAAAAGAAAAAAAAATCATAATTTTATAAACAATTGTTGTTATAAAATGAATTAAACTTATATTGTTATTAGTTAGAAAATAAAAATGTGATTGTGAAAAACTCTAATTTCCTGCAAATGATCATTAATTTCTTATGGTCATTCCTTGTTAGCGTGTTTTTTATACCCTGCACTGGGGGTAAATTGAGACAAAAAGGTTGAGATTTCCAATATTACACATACTAATAATGCAGTTACCGATCAAACTGTAATTTGAGAGAATTCATTGAAGACAAAGCATGTTTTAAGTGTTAAAAAAAGCATGTTTAAATGAGCTCAAAAGTTTTGTTCCGAGCGACATTTACCCAGATATTAATATATATTCATAAACAACAATGACAAAAAACCTCACCTTTTGACTTGATTGATAGAAAATGATCTTATAACTAAATCAAGTACTGAAATGAACATTCTGCACGTCTTTAGTATCCTATTTCGTCAATTAGAATTTTTGAATAGTCGGACAAAGATTGAAAAAAGAAGGATGTTTTCTCAGATGACTCCACATATGTACATAACTGCCAAATTATTATTGATAATTTGATTAGATAAATTAATCGTGGCTGCTGCAGATGGGGTCTGTCATCAGTGCTATTGTCTCCCCCATCATAGACTCCGTAGTCACTCCCTCAATCCAACAAGCCAAATATTTGCTCAACGCTGAAGCGATCGTGACTGATCTTAGGGAGGCCTCCAAGGAGCTCAGCCTCACAAAGGGGGAGGTTCGACAACAGGTTGACACCGCTAAATCGAAATCGGATGAGATCGTGCCCACCGAGAGGGTGAAGACGTGGACGATGGACGTAGAATCCAGAGAAGCTGATATATCAAAGATCGTCGAAGACTACGATAATAGGACGATGTGCTTCGGAGGTCGCTGCCCAATGAACTGTTGGTCGAGTTACAGGATCAGCAAACGTGCGGCCAGGGAGGCCGAGGGAGCGAGGCAACTTGTAAGACAAAGGAAGCAAAATTTCGATGGCGTGACGGAGAGACGTGCTCCACCTATCCGAAGGCTGCCGACATTAACGTCTGATGCTACAGCGGATTCAACCGATTGGTACCTAAAGATGGTGTTTGGTTACCTGCAGGACGAGGAAGTAGGAATGGTGGGGATATGGGGTATGGGGGGCGTGGGCAAGACCACCCTTCTCCAGAAAATCAACAATCATCCTGATGTCGCTTCCGCCGGATTCGATTATGTCATCTTGCTTGTTGTATCTGAGGACCTCGACCTTGACAGGCTTCAGAAGCAAACGGCTGAAAGACTTGGGTTGACTTTGGAGGAAGGTACATTAGACTCTCGAGCCCAAGTGTTATATCGATACTTGAGTAACAAAAGTTTTCTTCTACTATTGGATAACGTATGGGATCCTCTAGAGCTTGTAAGGCTTGGGATACCTCTTCCCACGCATGGCGGCAGCAGCAGCAGCAGCGGCACTGTACCTAAACGTAAAGTTCTGTTTACGACTCGATCAGAGACTACCTGCGAGCAAATGATGGCCTGCCAGAATCTTAGTCCCGGATGCAGGAAGCTGATAAAAATTGAATGCTTGAAACAGGAAGAGGCGTGGAATTTATTTTTACACAACGTCGGTGAAGGCACAAGAACTGTTATCAGCACAGACAAGAGGGTCTGCAGCCGTGCGGTGAAAGTTGCCGACAAGTGCGGCGGTCTACCACTTGCAATTGTTCTCATCGCTCGGGCGATGTCTGCTAACAAGACTTGGCAAGAATGGGAGGTTGCTGTCAATTCTCTGGAAAGGATTGGGATTCAGGAGATGTGGAGCAAGGGAGCAGCAGACCCTTTCCCTCTCTTGAAAGTCTCTTATGATCGCCTCCCCAGCGATAATGAAAAAAACTGCTTCTTATCTTGTGCTTTATGGCTAGGAGATCGGGCTTCCATGGAATTCCCCCTCATCAATTTTTGGCTCAGCTTGAATGTTATAGGCGATTTTGGTGATCCTACAGAAAGCTACCACAAGGGCTATACCATTCTCCAGAATCTCAAAAGAGCTTGCCTGTTGGAGGAAGATCATGGCCTTTTTTTGGGTATGGTAAAAATGCACGATGTTATTCGCGGAATGGCTTTATGGATAATATCAGAGTGCAAGAAAGAATGGGTTGTTATCGATCAAGCTAAACGAAAGAACGAATCAGATGGAGACGGCGCAGGGTGGGACTCAAGGGATGCTAAAACGATTTGGTTGATTCACGGGACGCAACTGCCCCAGCATCCCGATTGCCCCACTTTGTCGGCCCTGATTCTTCGGGGGAACCATATTGCTATGATCCCTGAGGGTTTCTTTCAAAACATGAACGCACTCACGTGCCTTGATATGTCAGATAACAACATCAGTGAAATTCCTGCAGGTGTCGGACGGCTACTGCACTTAAGATACCTAGACTTAAGCTACACTTCCATAACTTTGCTGCCCATTGAGTTGGGAGGTCTGATCGAATTGAGGAGCTTGTCAGTGAATTTGTCAAAATCTCTGAGAAGCATCCCTCATGGATTGATACCGAGATTACGAAAACTAGCGCAGCTGGAACTATTAGGTAGCGCGTTTAACGCATGGGGTACTGAAGGTCAAGCAAGCATCGAAGAATTAGTGCTCTCCGGGATCACATCTCTATGTATCGATGTCACAAGGCTCGACACACTGGAGCAACTCTCCAAAAATCGGCTGTTGTCCCTGTGGAGGGTCGATATTAGAGAATTGGTAGGCGTGACAACCCTCCCACTGCGATCGCTGCTTCGAAACGGCAACACAAGGTCCACCCTTCTCGACTTGTTTATCTCATACTGCGAGCACTTGGAAGAAGTAGATATAAGCTGCCATTCTGAAGAAGAATTCGACAGCTTGGAGCGATTTTATGTGTATAGAAATCCTGCATTGAAGAAGATCACGTTCTCTGGTGGATCACTGCTTCGGAACCTTCGTCAACTGCTTCTTCTCTCATGCGGCAGGCTGAAAAATGCTACATGGATTGCGCACCTCCCGTACCTTGAATCATTAGTAATTATGGCATGCAATGGTATGGAGCATGTGATTGCCGATGAAGAAGACGATAACGTTGCAACAAAGAGGGGTGATATTGAGGCAGAAATAACGCTGAAATTCTCTAAACTCAGAGCAATGCGTCTTCTACGACTACCAGAGTTGAGCTCGTTCTCTACCCGTGCTTTTAGCGCCCCTCTATTGACTGATGTCCGTATTGAAGACTGTCCGGAGTTTGATGCGTCACAAAAGGCTGAGCTGATGTCGATTTGATGCGTCACAAAGGGCAATTGCTTTGGCCTGTGAATGTGGGGGCCACATGCACGTGAACAGTGAACGTGACCACTGAACAGAAAAACACAGTTTGAGTTTAGCGCTGAGAACAACGGACAATTCATGGGCCTGGAAGACAAATCATGGGCCTGGAATTTTTCGTCCTTTATTTCCTAGTTGTGAAGACAAGAGGTTAACAACTTCTGAGCTTTTGTGTATTTCACTCTACTCCTACTCTTTTATACTCACTATTGATTGAAAATATACCAAATAAATAAATAAATGTAATGATGTAATTGTTCTGAAGTATTATTAACCTCTTTTACCTAGGCCAATATTCTCAATATTTGCAAGGGATAATTAATATTCATCAGTTAACATAGTTTTTGGTGAACGCAAGAAGCTAAATTATTGATTGTAAATCTTGAACTATAAAATTATGGAAATAATTATAAAATCATGTCAAAAACACGTGGAGCAACAACGCTAGTATTCACATAAATATGATATATTAACCACTAAAAGTATCTGATTGCTCTTAAACAAGTTTGGGATCGCATATTTACCCATTAGTTTATATCAAAATGACCGTATTAGTTGTTAGTCATGCAAGGAACTCCATCCTAGCTAGTGAAACTATATGAAATCCACCCCACATCCCACCCAAAAAAGAGGATTTCACAAATCCTTAAATATAATACTTTTTTATTATTTGGGGATTTGATATTCTAAAATTTGGTTTGAAACAAACAAGTTTTATGGAATTCTAAAACCCAAAAAAACCCACTTTTTGATCCTAGAATTTGAAATCCCACCCAAATGCCAATTTTTTTTTTCGAAACAAACACCCCCTTACTATAAATAGGAACGTGTCTAGGGTTTTTTTCTGGTTGCATGCAAGGGAAAAGAAAAAAAATGCAGAGGGGAAAAGTCGACTGAGAAAAGTCGGCTAATAGAACAGAGGCGCAATTGGCTAGGACGTGCAGAGGGGAAACCGCAGACTCTTTTCGGCTGTGCAAGGGTTTTGTGCATCCCTTTTGAGAGAGAAATTGTGAGGGATTTGAGAGATTATTTAAGGGTTTTATTTGTGGGGTTTTATGTGATTGTAAATTGTGATGCCCCAGGGTTCACACAAGGCTGTAGTCCAAGGTGAAACCTGGATTGTCAAACCTGTCAAGCACCAACCACTATACTACAACATGTTTCATCATCACAATCATCATCTCTCTAGTGAAATCAACAAATAGGTAAAGGTACAGACAGACAAATAATAGAAGTAGAACAAAATCAGATATACACAGACGAAAAATCAATAAAAATCAATAATGAGCCCAACTGAAATAGAATAGAAATATCTCTGAATATCTGAACTAGATCTCAAATACAATGAGTCAAATAAAAGCTCACTATGGCTCTCAGCCTCTACAAAATAAAATACAAGTCTAGAGTCTGAAAATAACAACTAAATGTGGAGTTCGGCAATAACTATAAATAAAATATCTAAATGGAGTTTATGAAGAAATCTCATCGACCTGCGACTCTCCGTGCGTCGGACTCGCTGCCTGAAAGGGGGAAAAAACAACGAGCATCAAAGCGCTAGCGATATCATCTCCACCTCTCCCCAGGGAAAGGGGTAGGAATATAAGAAAATAGAGTCAGTACATATAAGTATGAAATCATTCATATAACTCTAACTGGAGATTTGCACTTAGGAATCCACAATACGAGAGTTAGTACGTCGAGCGAAATAATCCAAACAAGGAAACCCTCATGTATATACCATGTTTCAAATTGTGACTCCCTAAATACAAATTCCAAACTCTATGAATGAAAAACAATAGTCAAAGAAACATACTCCAACCCTCAAACATACAGAATAAATATCTCATCTCGAACTACCCTCGAGTAGTCGGTTCTAAAATAAGAGGATCCCATCCAATTTAAAAAAACCACTATAGGCCATATAGTATATGTAGGTTGTCTAAAATTTACAACAGATAGTGAATTCTCATTAAAGTATTGGAGATGGGAAATACAATCAGACGATTTCCATATCAACAATTTGATGACGAAAAGAGTTACGATTCGACAACTTTCATATTACAAGGAGCTAAGACGAAGAATACAAGATGACAATCTTCGTAAACGCTCAAATCAGAAGAGACTACAAGTTGGCAGCTTCTTCGAATATCGTGTGAGATGAAACGCAATTTTATCATGGCATTTCAGCCTGAACGCAAGTCCTTATTCTGCGTTACACGTCCAAAACACAGAATCAGCTATCAAGAACGCCCAGGATGGCGTTTGACCTGTTCAAACGTGTTGAACGGTTCTGAAACCGTTTCCCCACGATTTGAGGGATTATAGCCCCACTTCAGAGTAGATTAAGGGGACGGTTACACCCCTTAATCTCTCTATAAATACAACAAACTCAACCGAGTTCGAGAGGGACAGAGAGGAGATCGGTTTGGTTGGTTCATATTCAGAAAATCTCTGTTAGAGAGAGATCAGTTCTCATTCTTGAGAGGCGATAATCTTTAAGCCTGATATTTGGCCTGATAACCGATTATTCGGTTTAAACTAACTCTTTTACAGAGTTATAACTCATTTAGAGTTTCTTAACTCGTTAAGAGTTTAAAAATACTCATCACTGAGTTCTCGTCTACGTCAATCAAGAGGAAGATATTGTGTTCTAGCAAGATGAAGTGTTCGGATCGTCAACGGGATACAAGATTCAAGCTCCCATCGCTACTGTGAAGAACCCATTCTTAAACAAATGAGAGAATTCACATAAATTCTCTTCTCTTTTGTAATCAGGAAATTTAAGTTGTATTCGAGATTGAGAGAGTTGTAAACATTCTTTTTCTAAGCAAGTTAGAGAATAAAATCAAATTCAATTCTTTCATTTTCGTCTTTACAATTTTCCTACCAACAGTATATACCACAATCTCAAAGAATGTACCCTGCTCACGGGTAACCTAACATGGAAGCAATGATACGAGTCGCCGTGTGAGCACCTTTGATCGCAGAATTATCAAAGGTGGGTTGAGAAGAGGATGACAGAAATACAATCACAATTCAGTATATGGCGAAGGAAAATACCTTCTCTAGATTATGAGTATGAAAAGATTACAATCCCTCTCTCATAATCTCACTAGAATCGAGAATAAACTCTTAATTCTCTCTAAACCCTAATCCCTCTCTCTGAGATCTGATTAGAAAATAATCTCTAATTACCATCTGAGTAATAAACCCTAGAAAAGTAGTGTTTCTATTTATATCAAATAGAAATCCTAAACAGTCCAGGAAAACAAGCCCAGGCCCAAAAACCGCATCGCGGTCGACCGCAGAGACCATCGCGGTCGACCGGACAGGAGACCCGAGGCTGAATATGCACTACATGGTTTTGGTGGTCAACCGTAGAACCCATCACGGTCGACCAAGAAAAGTCCAGAGACAAATCTTGACCTTGTGCACGTTCGCGGTCGACCGCAGAGCCATGCGCGGTCGACCGGACAGTAATAAAATCCATTTTCCTGTCTTTTTCTGAACTCTTCGACTTCGCCACCTCCAACGACTTTGTCCGCGACTCCTCTACACTATTCTCAAGATACCATAAAAATCATCTATCCTCAAGTTCCCATGAGGATCGCTAAGCTCCCGAAGAGAAGATACACCTGTATCATGAGTCTCCCCTTTAGGAACTTGAAGTCTCGTTCAAGTTAGAACTGGAGCTGATGGAACTCGTGAGCCCCTCCTTCTTTTCTGAACCACCTAGCCTTGCAAGGAAACTGGTCTCGACGTCCGGTCAGAAATAACTCATTCATCTCGCGTCTCGTCGTAGTCACCGTTCGCTCCAAGTTGCAATTCTTTATCGATGACTTTCTTAGAAGTCTAATGCACAGCGAGACAAACTTCTTGCTTGCATTCACTAGCCTCTTCGCTCGCGTCACCGTCCCCAAGCTTATCTCCCTCGGAAGAGATGCCGAATGAAATATGAACTTTTCACCGCCTTTGGTAAATGTATACTTCTGAGCCCGCCTCTCGTAGATCGCTGTATGTGGGAAAATTGCAATAAAGAGAATAAAAGAAATTTGACTTTGATTCCTTTAATCTCGGTTACAATCCGATTACAAAAGAGAAGAGAACGAATTTGGTTCCCCCCTTTATTTAAAACTGGGTTCTTCTCGGTAGTGATGGAGTGCCTCCTTCGATTGTTCGCGTCGAATTTGCTCTCCGTTGACAATCTGACCGTCTCTTATCTCGTGGGAACGATGAACTTCTGTAGAAAGTTTAATGGGTAACTCTTTAACGAGTTTAAAAACTCTGAACGAGTTATAACTCTGAACGAGTTATAACTCTGAACGAGTTAGAACTCTGTGGATAGAGTTGTTAGAACCGTAGATTCGGTTAATGACCAAGCGGATATTCTGCTGTTGAAGAATCATTTCAGATTTGATCTTCTAAACTTGATTTGAAAATCCTATCTCCAAGGATTTCGTCTCTCTTGCCTCTCTTTTGCGGTTGAGATCCCGAATCGCCTCCAAACCTGTGTGGTTTTGATGCTGAGAAAAAATCCCCCCTTTGCTAACTCTTCCGTTTCAAAAAGCCAGCCCCCCTTTTTTACTCAATTGAGTTTGTTGAGTTTTTATAGGGGGATAAGAGGTTGTAACTTCCCTCTAAATCCGCTCCAAAGTGGGCGTGATTTCCTCAGATCGTGGGAAAACGGTTCTGAAACCGTTCAACTCATATTTGAATGAGTCAAACGCCCACCTTGGCGTTCAGAATCCCAACTCCGCGTCTTAGAATTGAGACGCGAAGTTGGGTGTTGACTGAACACCAACGAACGCGAGGGTCGCTCGCGTTTTGCTTGCTGCAGCTTGGAAACGCTGAGGTCGGGTTTTGATTAAACCTCAAGGACACGAAGGTCGTTCGCGTTTGACTTGTTGTAACTTGGAAACGCTGAGGTCGTGTGCACTTCCAGAGTTGTAATGTGGGGATGACTTCCGCGTTTTAGAAGAAGTTGGTTAACTTGTAACTTCTTCTGTAAAGTGTTGCAAGGACCGTCGTTCAGTAATCCTCGCTTGAGTTGTTGTGGGGTGTGAAAGTCATCAGATTGTAACTCTCACTGTTGATTGTGAAGACCACTGAATAGAGTTTTCATCAGCTATCGGAAGTGTCGTTGAATTGTAACTCTTCTCGATCTGTGTGAAAAGTCCTACATTCGTAACCTTCGTTTGTTGGCACGAAAGCTATCTGATTGTAGCTTTCATTGTTGGAACTTGATGAGAATCAGTGAATATTTGCCCACAGCTCTCTACCAAGCAACTCACCAACTAAGTCCAACCTTTTATTTCTAAAATTATTACACTGCTCATCAGCATCTCTAATAGTTGCTAATATAATATTGGTCATGTTGTTGTCGCAACCATCAAGATCAATCATCTCAAACATGAGGTCGTGTTTGTAGCAATTAGAAATCTCTTCTGTTTTGATTGTAAGGATGAATTCTGCTTCTTGATTTGAAGGAACCATTGTCTCGTAACCTTGTGGGGATCAGCTATCTATTGTGATTTTTAGACAACCTACAGAACCCCCTCCAAAGTTTTCGAAAGTTCGCGGTTGACTGGGACGAATTTTCGGAATACTTTGGATCCCAAAATTTCGTGGATTGATTGTTCACTCCGTCTGATCTGAAGACATCGCGAAACTGGTTGTCGGAATATTGAAATTCTATTTCCTCGAACCAAACAAAACTGCTTTTGAGCCTTGATGACACTGAAGGATGAAGCTCGCTCCAAATCGAGTCTGATGGTTTTAGCGTTGCTGATTGTAATCTGCTTACACCTATCTGATAGATTCCCCAGTGGAGTCACCTGTTGCTTCTTGATTTTGGTGACTTTGGTGGCTGACCTCAATTTTTTTCTATTTATTTGAGGCCCTGTTGATTGTAACGCGTAGGTGAACTCTGTGCCTGAGAGTTTGAACGCGTAGGTGAGCCTCGCGTTTGGAATTTCAACCAACTCGAACGCGAGGATCGAGTTTGGGCGGGATTCTGGCCTCGAATCCCGTCCGTTAAGATTTGACAGCTCACAGCTGTCTATAAATAGACCGCTGATGGTCAAATCAGAGTCATTCGACTCTTCTTGAAACTCTAACGAAAAAAATTTCGTTTGCATCTCCGGCGAGAACTGTTCATCTCTTTCTTCGATTGAAATCCATGACACCCAAGAAGGTTGTCCCTCGTCCCTCCAAATCCGACGTCGCCACGGCTCAGGGGTCGGCGCCGTTTGCGTCGGCCGGCAGCGCTACTGTTCAGGCGAACATGCCGCCCTCACTTCCTTTGATCGTTGGTGAGTACGACCTCCATGGTCATTAAACTTGCTTCAGCAAGTTCCGATCTTTGGATCAACGAGGAAACTCGTTTCGATAACGCGGGGCTGGACTCCGTCGTTTGGTATTTTTGACGAGGAGTTCGACCTCCGCGTCTTAAATTCTTGACGCGAGGTTCGACTTACGCATCTGAGATTTTTGACGCGAGGCTCGACCTTCGCGTCTGATCTTTTTTGACGCGAGGTTCGACCTCCACGTCTGAACTTTGTTGACGCGAGGCTCGACCTCCGCGTCTGAACTTTGTTGACGTGAGGCTCGACCTTCGCGTTTTTGGTCTTCAAGTCGAGTTCGACCTCCGCGTCTGAGATCTAACTTTTTCCTTTGTTTTTGCAGTGCGTCATACTACTGAGCCTCTTCCTTTTCGCCATCATTTTGGGCATGAAGGTGGTGTAGACCCGAATATGACATTCAACCTACGCCAAGAACTCCCAGTTTTCCAAATTAAGGATAAGAGTCGTGTGGAATTAATCACCCAAGCTTCTCCTGAGACCCTTAGGATATTGGTTACGGACGCTCGATTTGAGAACCCGAGCCGCAAGCCAATAGTCAAACCTGGATTCCTCTTCAGGGATGATGTTGACTTCGAGGCCAGCACTGCTTATGATGGGGATTACAAATGGCTGCGGAAAGTTAGAGAATTCAACCTTTTCTTACCCAATATGGAGAGGATGTTCCCCATATCATACTTCCAGTGCGCTTCCATCCCAAGGCGTATGGAGTGGCCCCTGGTTAAAGATCAAGATGGAGTTGTTCTCGGGACCCTGACTTTCCAAGGGGTCTGTATGGTTGGTTATAACCGACTGGTGACGGCCTTACGGCCAGGATTGTTTGCCAAGGAATACCCTATTGGCGAAGTGGCTAGTCCAGCAAACACCTTTGTCAAGAAATTTTTGGCCAAGAAAGGAGAATTTCCCGCGTAAGGATTTAGAACTCCTGGCTGGGTTCATTCTCCGGTGACGGGGTGGTGGACTCGGATGACCAAGTTCGTTTTGGACGAATTGAAAGCACCTCTTGCTCGAGTTGGCTTGCAGATTCCTATACGGGCCACTAGGTTCGGGATTGTTCAAAGCCACTTTCATTTCTTCTCCATATTGGAGAAATATAATCCTGAGACTTGTACTTTCTTCACCCCTGTGGGGGAGTTAGGCTTCTCTCTTCATGAGATGCATGAAGTCTCGGGTCTCCTTCTTGGGGATTTACCGTACAAAGAATTTGTTCCGGGATCAGCGGAACTTAAAATTTTGAAGAAGACGAGCCCTGAAATTTACTCCACCCTCTGGGAAGTCATGTGTCACTTCCACATCTGTATGCAGCAGACAGGGGCTCGAGGAAGCGACATTAAACAAGTGTCTTGGGCAGAATATTTATTCCAGAACTTGACCAATAAGGGAGCCTCAGTGACTAAATTATCTGTAAGCACTTTGGAGGAGGTCCAAGCCCGAATCGACGATGCTACTTCCCACTACACCAATGAGGCCAAGGAAGATGTTTTCCCAGCTCATACGGAATTTGAGAGCTTCCACTACCAAGCCTTGCTTCCTATTTCTGACATGGCGCTTTTGGCTGGATACTTAATGCTATGGCTCAAGCGGTGCGTCGTTCCTACCAGGCTAATCGATGCTCTTGCTGTCGAGGTGATCTACCCTGCTGTTCTCTTGGCGCATGGGAGGCTATTGAATCTTCTTTACGCCATGGTGGGCCGTTTGCAGAATGGACTGCGGGAGTTGGCCTTGGATTTTGTTGATGTTACCGAGGTGGAGTCTGGGGGCCACAAGACTTTCAAAACTCCCAATCCCAGGGTGCCGTTACCGTATACCTATCTGATGGCTTGGTACGTGCTCCACTGTCCTCCTCTAATGAGTGCGGCCTCTCCTCTGGAAAACTCATTCATCTCATTCGTGCAACGATTAGAATCTGCAAAATGGGAAGGGGGATATATGGTTAGAATTTGCCAGATTTTGTCGCGAGACACCCACTACCATATATGGCGTTGTTTCCCCGATTTTGAAGGCGGCGTCTATGGAGCAGAATATCAGGACGTAGCAGGTCCTAATGGATTCACTCAGCTGAGCGGGGGTGTTTTCCATTGGCTGCTCTCTATCAGGCCAGGCTATTTGATCTTCCGACAAGGCGCTCACTGTTTCCTCGAGCCCTACCAGCCCTATAGGTTCGCCCGCTAATTTGGGTATGATCAGTTGTACGTTGGGAACCCTCGTCCTCAGCTCTCAGCTGTGGGCAACATATACGAAGGGGCCAGGGCTTGGTACTATTCTGTGGCAGGTTGTACTAAGGCGACCTTCAGGCTTCCCCACAAAACACCCAACTCCTATACCTCCATAAGCTTCTGCAATTGGTATTTCGCCACTGCCCGGACTCCCAATTACAACTTGAATTCATCTTGCCTGAAAGATATTAGGCATATGTATAATTCAAGGAGGGGGTCAAAGACATCTCGCTTGAGAGGGATTGATGAGTTCCTATCCATTGAGAATCAGCCTACTGGACAGGAAGAGGAACAAACAGCTGAGCCTGTTCCAGGGGAGGAGCAACAAGTGGTTGAGTCTCCCACGACGAGAGCGACGAGGAAAAGAAAACTCTCTACGGATGAAGCCGGCCGATACGATAAACAGATCCGTCGGAAGCTGATGGTTGATCCTCCTCCCCCGAAGGGCCAGCAAAAATCCAAGTTGATGGCTGACGCCATCAGAGCTGTTGAGGATGAAGAATAACAGGAATCTTCCGTTGCAGGCCTGCCACATAGAACTGGACTTCATTCTCATGGCCCAGCCTTATCAAGTAAAATTTGTTCTTACCATCCCCCGAAGACGAAGAGGGCGAATTAATGGCTGCAGATGTAGAATCTGCTCCAGTGATGGACCTTCCTAAGTCTCCTGCATCGGAACCAGGGGGTCTCGAAGAGAATCCATCCCCTCCTCCTTCAGTATTAATGTCATAAGCTGGTGATTTAATTCCTAGTCCTACAACGGGACTTATGACTAAACCGGCTACTGGCACAAATCTTCCTGAACCTTCAGCTACTCGGGATGATGAGGAGCGAGTTGATTATGAGGGCTCCTCGATTGGTGATGAAGGTGACGAAGATAGAGGTGAAGAGGATGCTAAAATTAGCAAAGTGCCAGGTAACGGTGAAGGAGACGATGGCCATGATTCCATGGATGACATCACCACTTTTGACGATGCTCCCAAGGCTCCATCCGATAAAGCATCTGGTTATACTCCTTTCTATCTCACCGGTAAGCTCGGTTTATTTCGACTTCTTCCGCACGCTTTTTCTGCATTCTGACCATTTTTTCGTGCGGGTTCACCTACTCCTGGGACTACTACTACTACTCCTTCTTCAGAACAAGAACTTGCGCCGGCGTCGACTCCTTTACCAGAGAAACATTTACCCAGTTCACCCATAGCAACTGCTTCACCTGTAGCGTTGCCTGAGACTATTGTTGTGACTCCTCCTTTGGAACAACAGCTCGTGCCGGTGTCAGCTCCTGCGCAAGAGCAGCCTCTACCTGCCTCATCTACTATAGCTGCTTCGCCTACCACCTTGCTGAAGATCTCGCTTACTCCAACAGAGGCACGACCAAGCACATCTCAGGCAAGGGCGATGATGGCTTTGACCTCAAGCCCTTCATAATTGAATGTTTCTACCGCTTCTGCAGCTTCGGCGCCAGGATCCCCTGCACCAATTTTGATGGCTAGAGGGCCGTCTTCGGCTGTGGTTTCCAGTCTCGCTGACGCACCCGAATTTCTTCAGATCTCTCTGGTATATCTAAATAGCCTTGTGAAGACGGTGGTTGAATACATGGTAAATGGCCGGGGAACTTTGAACTCCTTTCGACCTCTTCTGGAGGTAGGCTTGAATGGAGTCAGGAGTGTGGGTAACACTCAATGGTTTGAGCGTTGTTCAGAAATTATTCTCAGTTTGGAAGAGCAATTACAATGCTTCGAAACATTAGGCCACAAAGAACTTCGGCCACAAATCATGTCAACTTTGGCTTGTCTTCAGGTCGCAGAAGCGGCTCGTCGAGAAGCGTTGGAACGAGACTTAGCTGAGAAAGAGCGTCAGATCGCGGAGCTTCGTGAGCGTAACATTCGGAAGCGAGCAGAACTAGAACGCTCAACTGCTTCTATGAATTCGCTTCGGGACAGACTTGTTGAAGCTGAAGCCGAAGTCCTACGATTGAAGGCTGAACTTTCCCGCGAAAAAGGCATTGTCAATATCCTTAGTACCCAGAATGCAAGTGGTACTTTGGAATATCATACGCAGGCTCAAGCCCTAGAACGGGCCAGGAACGAAGTGGCGGCCACCATCATACCCAGTGAGGAGGAACTCTGAGCGAAGGCTGAAGCCATGGTGCGAGCTACTCACGAGGAGGAGTTAGCTGAAGTTAAGGCTCAGCTTATCTCTTTTGATTTGATGCGTGAGTAAATTTGGTTTTTGTAATGTTCTTTTGACAAGAACAAGGTTGTTTTGTATCACTTTCTTCTAGCTCTTGAATAAAAAGTGATATTGGTCCCTCATTGTTTCTTACATTTGTCATGTTTTGATTTTAAGTAACAAATCACGAGAAACGCCCAAGGTGTATTCATGACTTAGCATAGATTTCCAGGATAGCCCGGATTTAGAAAGTTTCCTTTATTATCATTTAAGATAACTCTAGAAAATTTCAAAATATTGGGGATAAATGTTGAATCATTCTCCCGGAACAGAGCTAAAGAGTAGAATTCTTCCTGTGTTATTTTGACTTTAAACACTGAAAGAAGTCTATAGGCGTCAGAGGTGTAATTTTAACTTGGCGTGGACTTTTTTCCTGTGGGGAGATTCCGAACTTTTCCTTATTATCACTAAGGATAGTTCTGAAAAGTACTTAGTCCATTGGGGATCTTATGAGAACACCTTTTATATGGCGGGATAAAAAGGGTTCAAATAAGAGAGTTTAAACTGTTAGAGGTGTGAGGTTAACATAACAGAAAGAAAGAAAAAACGTTGCGATCGGAGCAATTTTGAGGGCTTATCACTCTATTAGAGAGAGTCGATAAGTTGGTTTTCATCAGAAGTGTAATTTTAACGTGACGGGAGAGAGATTGCGATCGGGGCAATTTTGAGGACTTATCGCTCTATTGGGGAGAGTCGATAAGTTGGTTTTCGTCAGAGGTGTAATTTTAACATGACGGGAGAGAGATTGCGATCGGGGCAATTTTGAGGACTTATCGCTCTATTGGGGAGAGTCGATAAGTTGGTTTTCGTCAGAGGTGTAATTTTAACGTGATGGGAGAGAGATTACGATCGGGGTAATTTTGAGGACTTATCGCTCTATTGGGGAGAGTCGATAAGTTGGTTTTCGTCAGAGGTGTAATTTTAACGTGACATCTGTAGGGAAAATGTTTTTATGTCTCGCTGGGGAGAATTGCTAAGTGTGTTGTCATCAGAGCGATGAATTGTGATACTTGTGATTTGAACAAGACTTTGGGGAGTTCTATTATCCCACTGAAAGGAGTTGATAAACTGGTTATTTATTGCTCTGTTGAAGAGAGCTAATAAATTGACAATAGTCTGAGGGATTTTAGAGAATTATCGTTCTGTTAACGAGAATCGATAAGTGGATTCTGACAGAGGAGTTATAGCCACACTGGTATTTTGTGTCAGCTAAACTTAAACTCTATAAGGATGATGACTGGCTGGGGTGTAATATTAACCCAATGAGGACTTAGATTCTGCTGAAGAGATACAGAGGTTTTGATTAACACTCTGTTAGGGGGGCTTATGCCTTTTAGAAGAATGGCAACGCTAAGATGACCTTCGCGTTTGGGGTTCACAACGCGAGGTTCAGGCCTTAGTGACGCTGGCCTGAGCCTTGCCCTTTGGAGTTTGAACGCGGCAGTGAGCTTCGTATTTTGAAAATGGTTGGGATTCTTTCCTAGAATCCTGTGCCATCTCAACAGCTTGACGGCTGTTATAAATAGACCTGAGTGGTCACGTCAAGAGTCACTTGACTCTCAGAATTTTCGGCTATTTCCAAGAACGAGAACTCTTGTTTGATTTCGGCGGGATCTCCGACGAACTCCGTCTCCCTCGTTCAAAAGCGTTTCCTGTGATCGACCGTATCGATGGTACCTCGGAGAATGGGTTCGAGCTCCAAGAAAGTCGTCGGAGCGACTTCCGAAACGCCACCGGTTGAGGACGTCGGCGGTGTTCTTGTTCGTGCGGGAACATCATCGTCGCTACCACCGTCGCAGGGGCCTCCCTGTCGTGGTGAGTGTTGACTGAAATAACTTGCCTTGGCAAGTTCTCTGAAAACCTTAGATGGGTTCTTGATAACGAGGAAGATGACTCGTTTTGTCGTTTGATGAAAACGCGAAGTTGGGACTCCTTGTGGGCCTTGACCCTCGCGTTTGAGTTTTTTTTTCAACACGAGATTCGACCCTCGCGTTCGGAGTTTCTGACGCGGGGCTCGACCTACGCGTCTGAAATTTTTAACACGAGGCTTGACTCTCGCGTTTTGGGATTTCTGATTCTGTTTTTACGTCAGTAACTTGTTTTCAGCTACTACTTCTGCTTTTGATTGTGCAGTGCTTCTTTCCGAACGTGACGCTTTCGCAAGAGCACCATTTTGGGTATATTGGCGGACCTGACACAGATGAAATTTTCAGTCTCCAAAACAGAATTCCGCTGTGTACTCTCTCTGACTCGGAGAGGACGGACATGATTAAATTCCCCCGATGTTCTACTCTCAGGATTCTGATTACTGACTTAGACATGGAGACTCCTGTCGGTCGTGCTCATTTTCCCAAACCAGCGTTCATATTCGGAGATCGAATACCCGTTGATGATCACCTCATACATACAGAAGATTCAAAGTTATTGCGGAGAATTGATAATCGCTTCTTCTTCCTTCCAAACATGAAGATGATGTACCCACTCTCTTACTTTTTGAATGCAAGCTGTCGTCGGGGTTTGACCTTCGACATAGTCAAAGAGAAGGAAAATGTGTTGCTTGGATCTGGTCGGCAGGCTCGCACACAAATCGGGGGGTAACTCAAGGGGTTGAGACCCGGCTTATTTGAGAAGAAGGATCCCACTCCAGAGGTGCCATGTCCCGCGAATATTTTTATTCACCAATTCCTTGCAACTCAGGGTGAATTTTCTACCCAGATGTTCAGATCCCCTGGATGGGTTTGTTCTGGAGAAGGGGGTTGGTGGACCCGCATGATTGACTTCGTTCTTGAGGAACTTAAGGAATCGCTCGCTCGATCGGGTCTCACGGTTCCCGTGTCTGCTACCCGACGGGGAGTTATGCAAAGTTATCACAATTTCTTTGCTATGTTGGAGAAATATAACCCGGATAGCTGCACGTTCTTCACACCCATAGGGGAGTTAGGTTTTGCTCTTCATGAGATGCAAGCAGTGTCGGGGTTATCGCTTGGAAAAACGCCCTACGAGGAGTTCATCCCCACCACCAAGGAGCTTTCCCTATTGAAAATGGCTCACTTAGAAATTTATGCTACTTTCTGGGAGTTGATGTGCCACTTCCACATATGTGCCCAAGTCTTTGGGATGCGTGGAGGGGGCATTATGCATACCACGTGGGCAGAATACCTTTTTCAGAACTTGAACCGGAAAGATGTAGTCGTATCTCGTGTTGTAGCTATCTCTCCCAAGGACGCCAAAGCTCGAATTAAGGCTTCCAATGCTACTTATAAAACAGAGCATGCAGAGGATGATTTTGAGGCTGGTGTCGAATTTGAAAGTTTCCACCACCAGGCCACAGTCCCTATTTCTGACATGGCTCTTCTTGCAGGCTTCTTTATGGTTTGGTTGAAGCGGTGCGTAGTACCGTCAAAACTAATTGAGGCAATATTAGCTGAAGTTGTGTACTCAGCTACCTTTCTAGCGCATGGGAGACCTGTGAGTCTCCTTACTGCTATGGTCGGCTGCATGCAGAATGGCCTGAGGATGTTGACCTCAGAACTTCTCAGCGCTTCAGGAATTAAAGCTACCAAGAAGAAAGCCAGGAAAATTCCTCAACCACGTATACCAGTGCCGTATACGTATTTAGCGGCTTGGTTCGTGTTGCACTGCCCTTCATTGATGACGGGAGTATACGAGGGTGATGACGCTTATATTCCCTTTGTGCAGAGATTGGAGTCGGCCACGTGGACTAATTCTTATATAGTCAGGGCTCGACAACTCCTATCCCGGGAAGACAATTACCGGATTTTTTGTTGCGCTCCTAACTTCGACGAAGCTGACATGGAAAATGCCCTCTTCATGGACTTGCTTTTTGAGGTCTCGTCTTCTTTGGAAGAGGGAACATTTAGCTGGCTTCTTATGATCAGGTTAGGCTACCTGGTCTATCGCTTGCGGGAGAAGTGCATCATCGAGCTTTATATGCCTTCTAGATTTGCTAGGCAGTTTGGATATGACCAACTTTACGTTGGCAATCTCAACTCGGCCTTGGCTCAAGTTGGGAATTTATATGAGGGGGCCCGCGCATGGTATTTCTTCTCAGCTGGAGGAACTCACGCGCACTTCACTTTACCTAATTCGTCGCCCGGTTGTTCTATCGTTGCCGATTTTCGCAACTGGTTTGAAGAGGTTTCCCAAATCCCTGACTATGATATTTACACCTCCTGTATAAATGAGAT
Organism: Asparagus kiusianus; assembly: GCA_022839385.1. NCBI lineage: Eukaryota > Viridiplantae > Streptophyta > Magnoliopsida > Asparagales > Asparagaceae > Asparagus > Asparagus kiusianus. Next base: position 376,160 of record BQKN01001055.1, read on the forward strand.
TCGGAAGTTGTATCGTTTGAGGAGCAGGTCTTCAAGTACTCATTTGCCGGGGATAGAAGAATATCTATCCTGTGAATGGGTAGCAACCGGAGCCGTTGAAGTTCCTAGAGAGTTGTCCACCATAGAACCTTCTGAAGAAGAGGTTCCTATGGGGATCGAAGAGGGAAAACCGATTGCTGATCTTCCCGAAGAACAAACAACTGAGGAGATTCCTACAGAAGCGCCTGTTTCTGAACCTCGTGTTTTAAGATCTGGTAAGAAGGCTCTGTCTGCTACTGAGCAAGGCGAGTATGACAGGAGGATTCGTAAACGATTGCCCATTATGGCCAAAACTTTGAAAAGGGCTAAGTTGATGGGGGATGCGATAAAATCGACGCGTGCTGCATCCCCTGAGAACAGAGAGGATACTATGCTTCAAGCTGATTCTCCTGGTCTTGAAATGACAACCGGCGGGCGGGAAGCGACCATCTCAGGCTCAGCATCCAGTATGGCCAAAAAATTATTATCTGAAGCTGCGCACACCTCTACTCGCACTGACTATGCCAATTGTTTCATTTATCCGACTGCTCCACCTCCAAGCTCAGAAACTTTAAGAGAGCTCATCGAACAACTAGAGCGTTGGATGCAAATGACTATCGACGTTGTTAGTCTCGGGGATGTGAGCTTCAAGGTTTTTGAACCCCACCTACTAGAATGTCTCGCCAAGATTAGGGGCCAGGGGAATGCATTATGGACCGAGAATTGTCGCGAGGGCATCATTATTCTGGAATATGAATTGGAATTCCTTTCAATGCTGCAGCGTGACGACATAGGGCCAGAAGTGGATCAGGCTCTTTCTCAGGCCAAGGCTTTAAAAGCACAACACCGAGAGGCTCTTCAGAAAAGTCTGTCTGAGACGGAATCTCATATTGCCAGCCTGCGTGGGGAACATCTCCAAGTACAAGGGGACATGGGCAGTTTTGCTGTGGGTCTCCGGGATACTGCAGCAGAACTTGCTCGTGCTGGTGTTGAGCTACCTCAGATAAATGCTCAGCTAGCTGGTGATATAGAAGTCTTAAAAGGGTTAGCCGTTTACTGTGATGGACTTTTCACAGGCTATTGCAACGAACTTGTCGCTGCTGATAAGCTTCGACGGGAGATTGCAGAAGCAACGCCTAATGAAGAGGAGCTCAAGAGCAAGATAACCGAAGAAATCAGAAAGGCTCGTGAGGAGAATATATCAGCGCTGAAATCTAAACTCAAGTCTTTTAGACTGATGAGTCCCGATGCTTAGGATTTGCACTACTTTTGGTGGAGGAATAAATTTGTATCATTTTCCTTTCGATTGTTTTCACTTTTGTATTCAGATTAACAATATTGAAAGGAAATGATATCATTTTGGTTTTCATCATCTCTTTTGTTGAAATCTGGTTCAAGACAATGAAAAGTAATGCAAATGCTGTAAGTGTAGTGTTAACTTAGCATGAAAACGAAATTCTCTTTATTACCACTTAGAATAATTCCGGAAAATTTCAATCGTCAGAGAAGTAGTGTTAACATGACGAAATACAAAACAGAATTACACTATAAATAGGCAACCCCCAGCCTGATTTAGCTGGGGTTTAGGGGGCTACATGATTTACGGGAAGTATCTCTTAAGGAATTTCCTATTAATCGGCATCATGAGCATGTCTCCTTTTTGATTGATGAGGCGATAGGCTCCGTTTGAATAGACCGATTCTATTACGAATGGCCCTTCCCATTTAGGATTGAACTTCCCTTTGGTTTTGTGTGTCATCACCATGGGTCGTCTGTTGGCCAAAACCAAATCGCCCTTTTTGAAAATCCGTTCCTTAACTTTTTTGTTGTAGGCTTTGGAAATCCGAGCTTGATACAACTCGATCTGCTGCTGAGCTTGAAGTCGTTTGTCGTCTAGGGCTTCAAGTTCTTGCAGGCGTCGTTGATGTTTTTCTTCCTCTGTTAGTCCAGTTGTGACTGCGACTCTCAGAGAAGGGATCTGGATCTCTAATGGCAATACAGCTTCGTAGCCGTATACCAGAGAGAATGGTGTAGCTCTCGTAGGGGTCCTCACTGTCGTGCGGTAAGCCCACAGACATTCACTAAGTCTTTCATCCTAGTCACGTCGGCTCTTGGAAACGAACTTTTTGAGAAGCTTCACTATGGTTTTGTTGAAAGCTTCTGCAAGACCATTTGCTGGAGGATAATATGCCGTAGATGCGACACTTTGGATTCTGAATTTGTCACAAAACCTCTGAAACCCAAAGCTGACGAATTATGTCCCGTTGTCGTGAACTATTCACCTCGGGACTCCAAAACGGTAGATGACATGATGTTTGATGAACTTGATTACATTTGAAGTCTTGACTTCTTTCAATGGGATTGCCTCTGCCCATTTGGAGAAATAATCGGTTACAGCCAGGATGAACCGGTGTCCTTTAGAGGTCGGAGGGGAAATCGGTCCCACGATATCCATACCCCACACTTCAAATGGCCAAGATACAGATGTGGGATGTAAATTTCCCGGTGCTTGGTGGATGAAGTCCCCATGAATTTGACGTGCATGATAACGTTTGGCGTAGTCAGCTGCATCTGAGAACATCCTTGGCCAATAATAGCCAATTCGTCGGAGGCGATCTCCTAATTTAGCTCCGGGCTGATGAGCTCCACACATTCCGTCGTGAGCTTCCTTGAGGGCCTCTTTTGCTTCCTTTCGAGAAAGGCATCGAAGCAAAACTCCATCATGTGATTTACGATATAGGATTTGAGAGGCTGCATTGTAATAGAATTGGAGGACCTTTCGCTTGATGGCAGCCGCTTCTTTAGGATCGTCGGGTAAAATTCCGTACAGGACGTAATCGATATACGGAAATTGCCAATCTCTAGACTCGAGCTCCATGGAGGTTGTATAGACTTATCCTGTCATTGTCTTGTCTTAGCTTCCCTCCATAGGAATCTTGGAGCAGTATAGTTCACGTCCAGTGACTGGGATCGTTGTTTCGGCACCTGGCAGCAATGCCAACGAAGTTGCCAATGAGGCCAAAGCATCTGCATAAGCGTTCTGGGCTCGTGGAATGTATTCAATAAAGAATCCTTCGAACTTCTTAGCTTGCTTTAGCACTGCGAAGTAGTACGGGATTAGGTCCTCATGACGTACTTCATATTCCCCTTGGACTTGATTTACAATGAGCTGAGAGTCACCATAAGCCTCAAGATGCTGAATATTAAGTTCTTCGGCAAGTTGCATCCCTAGTAGCAGAGCATTATACTCAGCTACATTGTTGGTACAATGTTCGATTAGGGAAAATCCTCTTGGGATTACGTGACCGTTAGGAGAGACGAACACCACTCCTACTCCTGCGGTAATTGCTCCATGAGGGTTTGCTCTGGATGCACCGTCGAAGAATAATTTCCACACTTGTGTAGATTCTCGAGTGACGCAAGCTTCGGCGACTTCATCGGGCAATTCTTCATACAATTTAGATGTCCCTGGCACCGGATGATCGGCTAAGAAATCTGCCAATGCTTGACCCTTGACTGCCTTTTGGGGCATGAATTGCATGTCGTATTGTGATAAGAGAATGGCCTATTTTGCGAGTCGGCAGTTTAGGGATGACGGTTTTGTCATCAGAACTCTCAAGGGATTCACCTTAGAGATAACGTGAATTGTTTGTCCAACTAGGTAGTGTCGTATCTTTTGAACTACGAATACCAAAGCGAGACATTCTTTCTCGACCGGGTTATATCGATGTTCGGCTCCCATCATGGTCCTGCTTAGATAATAAATGGCCTGCTCTTGACCTTGATCATCGTTCTGGGCCAATAACACTCCTAGAGAATGATCCATAGCCCTTACATATAACAGGAACGGTTTTCCTGATATCGGGGCCACGACAACTGGCGGTTGAGTGAGATATCTCTTAATCTCCTCGAACGCTTTTTGACATTCCCCATCCCAAACAAAGGATACTCCTTTCTTCATGAGCTTCGAGAAAGGTTGGCAGCGCCCCGAGAGGTTAGATATGAACCTTCGGATGTAGGCCAATCTGCCTTGCAGACCTCTGAGCTCTTTGAGATTCTTCGGTGGCGGCATGTCTTGGATGGCGCGCACCTTCTCTGGATCCAGAGAAATTCCCTTGGACGTGACAATAAATCCCAGGAGTTTTCCACTTGATACTCCGAGAAACGACTTTGTCGGGTTCATCTTCAGCTGATGTGTCCTCATGATTTTGAACATTACCTTCAAGTCTGCAAGATGATCACTCTTACGATGACTTTTCACCGCTATGTCGTCGACGTAGCACTCTATCTTCTTACGCAGATGTTCGTGGAAGATAGCGTTCATTGCACGTTGATAAGTTGCACCTGTGTTTTTCAAGCCGAAGGGCATCACCGTGTAGCAATACACCCCCAGCGGTGTTCTGAACGCCGTATGCTTTTCGTCTTCAGGATGCATTTTGATCTGATTGTACCCGGAGAACCCATCCATGAAAGACATTCTTTCATATTCGCAGGTGTTGTTAATCATGACATCGGTGATGGGAAGTGGGAACTCGTCCTTCGGACAAGCTGCGTTAAGATCGCGGAAGTCGATGCATATGCGGACCTTACCGTTCTTTTTGGGAACTGGAACAATGTTGGCCACCCAGTCTGGGTGTTGTTCCTCCCTAACAAAACCCGAATCTATAAGCTTTTTAACTTCATACTCAATTGCTTCCATGATCTCTGGACGAAACCGACGTTGTTGCTGTTTAACGGGTTTTGCATCCGGATCGATGTTGAGACGATGCATGGCCACTTTTGGATCAAGACCAGGCATATCTTCATAATTCCAAGCAAAGACATCTATATATTCTCGGACGAGAGATATAAGGTCTTCTTTTTCGGATGATGATAAATCTTTAGCTATAAAGATAGGCTTAGGGTCAGATTCATCCCCCATGTTGACTTGGATCACTTTATCTTCAGTGGGTAGTTCGCGTTGTTCGAAACGCATATCCCACAAGATGTTAAGACGTTTGATCCAAGGATCGTCGGTTGATTCGATTAACTCTTCATCACCCCCTGCGTCTTCATCTGGATGACTAGTTGAAACCATGTTCACAGTTAAACTTTTAAAGAAAGGTCCGACGCTAACGTCGGATTCCCAAGAAGATGTTTCGGATGAATGATCCCGCCACAAATGGTTACTGATTTTATTTTCTGGGGCAGAGGAAGGTGTGACATAACCTAAGCCTCTTCTGGTTTTTTGGTAATAATCTGGGGGTTTCCCTTCGGGGGTTAAAGACATCAGAATTGGTGTTCGCCTACCTTTCCCGAAGTTTAGACCCTGCTTCTCACCAAAGTCATACCCCATTCGTCTCATTAATTGGACGGAATTAGGTTCATGGTAATGGAATTGAGGAGCTCCATCATTTTCTTCTGAACTTCCTCGTTTGAGTTGTTCGGGTTTAACTTTACCAAAACAGATTGGCTTCTGCCCTTTCCTTTTGGACGGGACTTTGAAGAAAGCCTTCTGTGCATCTTCTACTTCTTCATCTGAAGCGAATGATGACTTGATCGGCAATGTGAGAGATGTCTGTGCACACAATGTGTGCCAAGGGTTGGTACCTGCATTATGATCATTCTCTATTTGTTTATGTTTAGAGGACACATCAGACAAGTACGCCAAAATAAAATCTTCATTAATGCACCATTCACTCTCGCTCGGTACATTATTATTACCCTCATCTTGACCCATTACATCTAGATTCAGTTCCCACGGGCAATATTCTTCAGGATCTGGTTCAATGTCGGCTTCATTGCCACTGTCCACCTCTTCTTTCTCCTGGGATTCCAAGTAGAAAACGGAGTCAGTGTGAAAGTTCTCCACTCCTCTGAAGGGATATTTCTCCGCAATTAGGGTTCGAACTTCTCCTTCATCATTGGCATATTTCATGACCTGATGCAGGGTAGACGGGACAATGCGGTTTGCATGTATCCAGGGCCTTCCTAACAATAAATTATAGGAAGTATCCGTGTTGTAGCATGTCACCTCGGACTTGAGGTCTCCAATTTGGCATCTGAGCTTGATCTTTCCCAGGGGCCGAGTGCTGTTTGCATTGAACCCAAAGATGATAGTCTGAGTAGTGTTCAACCGGTGCATAGGGATTCCTAATACCTGCATGACCCTGTAGGGCATGATGCTGAGTGCTGAACCCGGGTCAACTTGAACACGACTGATTTCGGAAGATCCGATATACCCCGTGTAGTACAAAGGTCTGTCGTGTTTGTGTTTAACCTGCATATCTTTTTGAGTAGACGATATACAAGGTAGACTTCTTGCAGCTTGCAGACATTACAGGCAAGGTTGGTCTTCAGAAGATTCAGGAGTTGGAGCAACTTGCGTAATGAAGCTCTCCGTATTCTTTAATGCTTCAATTAGAGCTTCCTTGGTAGTTTTGGACAACCTCAGAAGCTCATATAGTGTAATTCTGGTCGGTATATTGGCCAGTTGTGCCATGACGTTGAACTGAAAAGGAGTGCTCAATTCTCCGGGTTCTTGGTGAAGATTTCTATTGAACTGAATCTCTTTTTGCTTCCCTTTGTCGACCGGCTTCTTCGGTACAGAACCCCCAGCGTCTTGGGGCTGCTCTTCAGCTTCTTGAGCATTTTGACTGTAGTCTCTCAAGTAAGCTTTCCCTGACCGAGTGTCAGGGTTGTCTCCTGGGTATGCTGCCAGGGCAATCCTCTCTTCTTCTGAATCAGTAAGAGGTTTGAGGTGATCATCACTCTCAGTCACGGAGGGGCTAATCATGTTAGAAGACTTAGCCTTGCCTCCTTTCTTTTTGGACGAGGTGTTCGTCCACTGTTGATCTCCTAGCAGGTCAGGGTGGACCCACATGATTTCTCCTTTTGGGATGGTGAGGGGTATCAAGCCCCTGTCTTTCTGACCATGCAAGTCAGTATTTTTCACATGCATCTCTCCCTTGTAGATGGGAATGATGCCATTTGCAGCTGCCACTGGCGGGAAGTCGCCGAATTGGACCGCTATTAAGTTGGTAAAAAAATTCTATTTATATAATAGTGATGACTAATTATTCAACAAATTTGATTGATTGATACGAGTTGATTTTCTGTTACGATAGATCGACGAAACAATAGCTAGTCCAATAGCTGCTTCCGCGGCTGCAATGGCTATAATAAAGATTGAGAAAATGTCTCCTTTTAATTGACGACTATCAAATATATCAGAAAACGTTACGAGATTAATATTAACCGAATTTAGTATAAGTTTAAGACACATAAGTGCTCTAACCATGTTTCGACTTGTGATCAATCCATAGATACCTATAGAAAATAAATAGACGCTCAAAAAAAGTACATGTTCGAACATCATTGACTAACTCCTCATCAATCTCGATTCATTTTATTATAGTCGCGAACTTATAATAAACTCTTTAATTTTAATAAATGATAAAAAAAAAATTTTCGAAAGATAGAAAGAATAAAAGAAAAAAAAGGATGGGATAATATAAAATTTCTTAAACTTAAATCGCATTATCATACATATTCGTGTAGAAAGATGAATAGGTACACTTCATTTAGTTCTCATTCCTTGCACTTATTAATTACTTAAATATTATTTATAATAGTTTATACTTATCATAAGATATCTTTATAATAGGTACAAATATTAAATCGAGGTACCCAAGCTGAAGCAGCTACTTTCGAAGTAACAGAAACACGGTTTTCTGCTCGGTCTTCAAGGTGAGCACGTTTGCATTTACCAGATTTTGTAAAATATCTTTAAAGACATAACATTTTCTGGTAGGGTGACCCAGGAACCTGTGATAGCAGCAATAGTTAGGATCGTCAACTTTTCCTGCCTCATCCGGTTTCCTAACTTCGGGAAGCTACAGTTTGTTGTTCTTCCGAAGCAGTTGGAACAAATTATCCACATGTTCTTCCTTGAACGAATACTGCTTGGGTGCTCTTTGCTGATTGGGCGCTTTGCCTTGCTTAGTGGGAGGCGGTACCCGCGTGTTGGCGTCAGCTGCCAAAGTCTCCTTTCCCTTAGACCGCTGGGCATTATTCTGGTTACGTTATTGCTGCGGCTTGGGTTGCGACACTTCTTCAGCCTTTACTTGAGCAACAATCTCTTCAGCTTGTTCTCCTTGCGAAACCAGTTGTCTCCAGGAGCGACATTCCGCTACCCCCATCTGAGCCAGAAGCTGGGTCTGCAAGTTATGCATGCAAGTTTCAACCAAGGTTGATTGGGTCATACCTGAAGGGCATCGTAGTGCCATGCTGCGGAATCTTTCGACATAGGTCTTGATAGACTCTCCTTTCCTTTGCTTAGTGGCGAGAAGAGTTGGGACCGAGACCTCTGTGTCGTCTTCAAAGAACCTGGCCAAGAATAGCTTTTCCAGGTCTACCCATTTTTGGATAGACCCGGCAGGCAGTTTTATGAACCATTCAAAGGCAACTCCTTTAAGAGTGCCGATGAACAAGTGGGTCAGGATGGCGTAATTTGCTACCACGTCTCTAGTCTGTGACTTGAAGTAGTAGATGTGTTGGTTTGGTGACCCTGTGCCATCGAAAGGTTGCAGAGTTGGGGCCTTAAACTTTGGTGGGTAGGGAGCTGTGTCCCACTCAGCAGGTGTAGGGTGAAAATTTGATTTCCCGAAAACGGGGAACTTCGTTTGTATTGATAAGAAAGCTTATTACAAACTAATGATCAAATGTTTACAACAGAAGCAGAGGGAATGCCCTCTTTGTTTTGTGTGGGGACTTTTGGTGGCTACAGGATGCTTCGCTCGATGCTTGTGTCGAGTCTGCTTCCCTTGGACGGTTCGAACGAAGTTGCTGGAGAGCTTCAGTACTCGGTAGAGGCTCAAGTTGATGGAGTTCGAGTCTCCGAGTTCGGCGGTGATCGGGGCCTTGAACTAGGAGGGGATGCTGCAGTACACAGATCGTGTAAGGAGCTTGTCATCGACTCTACTGAGAGTCGAGAGCTAATGGTCCAGCTAGCTGATTCAACTATGAAAGGTTCAGGCAGCTGATTCTCTTCTTCGTGACTTTGAAGAAAAGCTGAACTTCGAGGAAAGCTCAACCTGGAGAAAAGCTGAACCTCTTCCTTGTGGTCGGAAGAAGTTCTTAAATAGTGGAGAGATGGCGTGGACACTCCTTGAATCATAGGATATGACCATGTCCTGTCGAGAAACGTCTTGCCGCCCCTCGGTACTATAAATAGTCATTCGAGGGGTTTGTGCTTTATGTCCCCTCATAATTAATTGGGAAGGCCCATCCTTGTATGTGAGGCAACGGCCGCCCACTATTCGAGTGGATTTGACCAGCATAGATGAGTCGCATTTATGAACTCGCAGGTTGATTTGGCGTCTGTCCGATCATTCGTACCATGAGTGGTCATTCGGCGGTCTTGGAACGCTGTGCCTTCTCCTTTCTGATCAGGGGAAATGGTGAAGTAGGTGCACAGTACTCAAGTGGGTCTGGCCAGCTTGCCGAGCACTGGCGGCTCTGGCCCTCGACTCGGATGGGTGAGGTGAACCGCATTTATGGAGGTTCAGGTAGACTTGACATCTGCCCGCTCACTCGTACTGTGAGCGACCATTCGACGGCCTGGAATACTGTGCTCTCTCTCTCCTCTCAGCTCGAGAGGGACGGGAAAGCCTGCTCCAGCACGTGGGGTAGCGGATACCCAGCTGTTCTGACAGTCTTGAGTTTGCAGGCGGATTTGACTGTAACTCGGTCTGGCGAGTTGTGATAAAGGGTGAATTCGCGTGGCTTTGGGCGACTTCCCTTTGCAGGCGGATTTCTTACGAGTCCACGAGGTATTTTTTACTGTCTACAAGACCCCCTTCAAAGTTTTCAGACCTAAACCGGCTCGCGTGTGGTCTGGAATACTTTGAATAAAGAAGTTCTTGGTGAAACAAGTACATTCGGTTTCTTTTAGGATTTTTAGCAAACCCTCAGCTATCAACGGGTTTGATATGCCTTTACCGATTACCGTTTGAATCGGGCTAGCCATACTATTCCCCTCAGTATGATGAGTTGTCGAGTAGTTTCTCTTAGGCTTTGTGCCAAGATTTCTACTCTGACCCCTAGCCGCCTGGGGTGCGGGTCTAGACAAGGTCATCTTGTCGGTTTTGAGATTTTGGGGAAGTCGCTTGTTTCCCAAAGGTGGGTGAACCATACAGGCGAAGTTAAGCTTCGATGGCGGCGTTTAGCCTGATGGCGGATCTTATCAGTGCTTTTGCTAGCGAGACCCCTTGTTTGGGCGAAAGTAGGCCCAGTGAGAGTAGACCGCGTGTTCGCCAAAGCGGTAGGGTTCCGTCTTGTCCCCTTTCGTGATTCGACAGTTAGGCGTCAACTTCGTGTGCCTCGTTTAGATCGTGGCTGTGATTTTCGAATCCAACCGTCAGATGTAGCCGTCAATTTTGGTCTTTTCGATATACTGGGGGTGATCTGGGCCGTTGATCTAGATCGTGTCCACGTCTCCCATTCGTGGGGGTTTCGCCTTTCAAGGGTGGTCGTGGCCACGTGGGAAGTTAGGCCTTTTTAAACGAGCCATCTTCTCCCCTCGAGAGCTGCCGTGTTCAAGAATCTCAAAAAACTTTTTCAAGGAGATAGAGTCCTGCTCCGTCCTTCAATGGCGCCACGATCCAAGAAGTGTATTGCAAAGGGAAAAGGGCCCGGACGCTTTTCCGACCGTCTCTCCGCCGGTGTGCCCCTCCGCATGTCGGAGCCGCATTTAGGTAAGTCGCGAGATCTTCCTGATGACCGCGTGTCGGTTACGGGTGTTGGGTTTTGGGGAATGAGTGTCGCTCCTCGTCCTGGAATTTCGCCGTCCCTTAGTAGCCTCTCCGATTTGGGGTTAAGTTAGCCCTATTTGCCTTTAGAGGGTGATTTCTGTCTCCTCGGGCGAGTTCAAACTCTAACGGGAAGGGGGGGCGAACCGACTTTTTGATAGGCGAGTTCGGCCCTTTCCTGTTCGATGGGCGACTTCGTCCTTACAGCGGATTTTGTCTTGACTGACTTTTTGCTTCTTTTCGCAGCAACTTTTTCTGATGAGGCTTTTCCGGAGGGTGTGGCCGTTGGCCATGCCGGGGATGCGGGTTATACGGCCCCTCCTTGGTTTCCTTCTTTGGCTCCAGTACCCTCGTTTACCGCTGATAAGCCCCATGGCTTGGTAAAGAGGGTCTCGGATGGGCATCACTTGACGCTACGCGAGTTGACGACCGATGCAGTGCTGACAGACGATGTCAGGGCGGAGTTGCCAAAGCCTTAGTTTTTATTCGGCGATGCAGCGACTGACCCTTCTGTTCTGTTGCTCAAAGAGAGCATGTGGTTCTGCACGGTGGAAGGGGCTCACTATTACCTCCCCAGTATGCCGAGAGGGTTTTCGATCGTCGAGCTACGGCCCCTCGCGGTCCCTCGGGCGATGAACTGGGACTTGACCCCAACTCAGGACGGGGTCACTTGTGGCGTCTTTACGGGCTCTACGGCTGGGTATGGAGTGGAGAGCTCATGCAAGCGCGTGACGGGTCTGCGCCCTGGCTTACTATCCAATGAGCCGCCGATAGGAGAGACGATGGCGGTCGCGGAGACTTTCCGTCATTGTTTCTTCCGAGTTGGTGGGAGATTCCCCCCAAAAGACTTCAGAGCTCCGGGGTGGGTATATTCTGTGCCCGGCAGCGACACTTGGTGGTCCAAGATGACTGACTATGTCCTGGCCGAGAATGCTGACCTCAAGAATACAGAGCTATATGTGGCCATCGAAGCCACTCGACATGGTTTGCGGATCAGCGCTTCTCAGTTCCACAGCATCCTGGAACTGTATTGTGCGGAAAGTGGCACATTTTTCACCCCCAATGGTAAGATTGGCATCACCCCTCACGAGATGTACGACATGTTGGGGCTGCCTCTGGGAGACTTTCCTTATGAGGAGTACGTCCCCGATCAAGATGAAATCGATCAGCTGTCAGACCATTCCCCTTTGGCGGTCGAAACTCTGTGGGAGTTACTCTGCCACTACCACATCTGCCTCAGCACCTTAGGGGCAGCGGACCATAAAGGGAAGAAGAAAAGGACTCCAGGAATCAGCCACAAGAATTGGGCTGATTACCTGTTCCTGGGGAACGATGTCAAGGGGAAGCCTGCTCTCCCGTTAGGCGGATGCGACCAGTCCGAAGTGGAGGCGAGGACAGCTGAAGAGGGAAGCACCATGACTCTCGACCGTGACGAGGGCGGATTTAAGTCTGGTACGGTCCTTCACTCGTTCCATCATCAGGCGAAGTCCCTCATATCTGGGAAGGCTCTGCTCGCGGGGTACCTCATGTTATGGTTGAAGAGCTGTGTAGTCCCTACCTACTCTTTCGAGGCGCTTCCTGTGGAGGTCGTGTATCCGGCGGTTTGCTTAGTTCACGGGAAGTCTTATTCCTTGGTATCGGCGACGATAGCGTGCATTCATCGGGGGCTCCGCACTCTGACGGCCTAATTCTGCCGTGTATCGGTCCTCGACGAGGGGGGAGGAGAGGTTATCAGAACCCCCAATCCTAGGGTGGGGTTGCCATACACCTACCTAATGGCGTGGTTCGTATACCACTGTGAATGCTTGATGAGCGCCCCAGCGACGCTTCAAGGCGATAAGTTCATCTCATTCGTCCAGCGTTTGGAGAGGTGCTCCTGGAAATGCAAGGACATCCCCGATGCACGGAAGACGCTCTCCCACTTCGGGCATTATAATTTTCGCCGCTCCTTCCCTTATTTCAGTGGGGGAGGATATGGAGAATCCCTTAAGGATGCGCCGACGGCGGATCATTACACAGTTCTCCCTCGTGGTGCCTTTCGCTGGTTGGTGAACATCCGGCCGGGTATCACGTTCTACGAACGGGTTTTACGTGCTATCTCGAGCCGTACATCCCTTGCAGGTTCGCCCGTCAGTTTGGGTATGACCAATTGTACGTGGGCAACGCCAATCCCCATCTGCACTTTGAAGGAGGGCTGGTGGACGGAGCTCGGGGATGGTTCTGGACTCACGCTGGCGGTACCAATGCCCGCTTTGAGTTACCCGCGAAGGATCATGATTTGCACCACACGCTCTCGTACTGCCGGTGGTATCGGGGCGCCAGCGCTAATCCCGATGGTTTCTGGTTTCAGAGCTCGTGTTTGGCGGAGCAAGGGCGTCCTCCCAGAAGGGCTGTTCGATCCTCGAGGTGGAGAGGCCACCAAACTACTGTGGAATGGCTCTCGGAGGATCTTGTTGAGGACACCGACGGCGTCGATGCTGGTAGGGACGAGTCCGAGGCACCAGAGACGCGAGCTCCTTCTCCTAATCTTCCCTCAGATCCCCAAGGCGAGCGTAGGGAGCCTGTCGAGTTGACCCAAGTGGGTGATCGCTTGGAGCACGCCCGGAGCTCGATTGCTGGGCGGATGGGGATGCCCCTGCTATCTCCAAGCAGTTTGTTGCTTTCAAAACGGCAGCAAGAGGTGGTGGCGGGTTCCAGAGCAGAAACGGCCAAGAAGGCCCGTAGCGGAGAAACTGTTGGGACCACCAGAGCGGCGGATGGTCAGGACGATATTGTCTCTGGGGCGGGAGCTGCTCAACCTACCCCTTCTGCCGTACCGTAGGCGGCTCCAGCGACTTCGAAGGACACCCTTCCTTCATCTGATGTGGGGCCACAGGCGGGGGCCTCAACGAATCCTGTGCCTGCACCAGGAGGTAATCTTCGACGTAGTATTCTTATGTACGAAGTCGGGCTCGTATTCTCTGACTATTCATATTGAATTTGTGCAGGTGCAGTCAAGAAAGCAATCCCCATTCCTTCTGACGAAGAGGAGGGGAGCGGAGACAGAGGAGAACCAGGGGGTTCAGGTAAGCATGGGTCTTGGTGTTGTTGATCCTTCTAAGTCGAAGGGGCATTTACCAACCTTCTCCTTTTTTGCATGTGCAGTCGGCCCTTCTCATGAAGCTGCTGGCAAGGAGGATCCTCCCTCTTGGGAGGGTCCTTCAGGCGAATCAGAGACGGATGACGACGCCTCAGTTCATGAGGCGCTATCGAGCGAGGAGGAAACGTCAGCTCCTGCGGGTCAACAAGGAGGAACTTCCACCTTCGAGGGAGTACCGGTCGGGGGTGAGCATTCAGTGCGAGAATCTCTAACTCAAAGGGGGACCCCCACTGGGCTGATGGCCACTTCCTTGTCTGTGGTGACCTGCGTTCCTGCCGCTGCTACCCTGGCAGCACCAGCGGTCATTCCGGCTCTGGCGGCGCCAATCGCTGCTTCCGCGGTCATGACCACCAGTACCTCAGTAGTGCCTTCATCTTCGGCCGAGGATGCCTCTCTCCCCCCCTTGGAACGCTGGCGAAAGCGGAAGGTGGCACGAGTTTTGGTCAACTTCCAAGATACTTTGGCCCACTGCATCCAACTGGCCTTGGAGGAGAATTGTCCCTTCGAGGAATTCAAGGAGGATTTTGAACACGACTCGTTTTTCCTACTCAAGAGGCTTGGCTCTACTGCGGCGAAGCCCTACTTTCGGCGTCTGAACAAAGTAGAGGGCGCTGTTCAACAGCTGCTCACCCTTCGCGCGGAAAGTTCCAATCTTGTTGATCTCGCCTCCCACGAAGTTCGAGTAGCTATGGCAGAACGCGATCGCCGCCTAAATGAGACTATGTCGCTGGAGTTAAAGCTGTCAGCAGAGTTGGAGCAGGCCAAAGCCGAGGATGCACGAGTGGCCCACGAGCAAGAGACGGCCGATAATCGACTCTCCTGACTCTCCTTCGAAATAGAGAGGCTGAAACAGGTTATAGCTGACGCACAGGCTTCCCTGGCCGTTCAAGAGAAGGCTCGTGATCAGGTGGCAAAGGAGCTGGAAGGTATCGAGTCTCGTCGGCAATTGGTCACTGATTCCGTCGAGGAGAAGGATCGAGCTCTTAAGGATGTCAAAGATACCATTCAGGACTTAATCTCGCGTACAGAGGAAGATCTTCATCGAGAAGTCCTAAGGAGGCTTGAGCTTCGCCATGCTGAGGAAATTCGTGAGGCAGAGCTGCGATTGAAAGCCTTGTAATTCGCCTTTAATTTTCTGTTGTAATAGGACTTCCTTTTCATGAATGAAATTATCCTTTTGTCTCTGGCCATCATTGCTTGTGTGCCTACTGTATATATATATATCTTCGTGCACCGGTTGGCGTTTGGCCGCAGGAAACTCTCATTGGCGGATTTCAATTACCAACTCGTTTCGCCTGTAGGCGAATTTTACCCGAGGGTGAATCAGCAGTCGTCGCACTAACCGCCACTTCGGTTACGGGTGGGCTCCACTTTTAGCGGGTCGTGTGTTCACCCACGTGCACGTCTGTTACGGAGACGTGGGCGCGCCGGTTCGCATTAAATGCGGTGTGATGGGTCTCTTCGTCCTTCACGCTCGATCCAGGCCGTTGGTTAGAGATCGTGCCTAGGAACTATCGAATCCTGGCCGCTCGTAAGGGATCCGAATTGTTCGGCCTTCCTCTCAACTGTTTGGGCCTGAAGGGTCCAATCGAGCCGTCGATAACTGTCTAGAGTCGGGGTATTTTAGTACTCCTCCCCCTCGTCAAGAAGAGACCAAAGTTTTCTTGCCGTCTTTTTCAGGGAAGACCCAAGTTTCTCTTGCATCTTCCAGATGGCACCGAAGGTGAAAAGGGTTGCTTCGAAGAAAAGGAAGGAGGCGTCTTCTTCGGGCGCTGCGGAAGCCGCTGCTGCCGAAGGTATGTCTTTAATTCGACCCCCACTTAGGTATGGATTGGCATTTCTCGCCTGACTCCCCTTTGAGTTCAGTCCAGGGGTCCTCTGCTCCGGACCCCGTGGCTCACCCTGCATTCGTGCCCCTCCAGAGGCTGGAGGGTCTGGTGCAGGGGATCGCCCTCTCGGTCGGCGTGGGCAATGGGCGGTACTTCGACGCGCTCCCTCTCGTGGAAGCGGGCTTAAGGGAGATCCGTCGAGCGGGCGATATCTCGCTCGCACGTCAATGCGAGCAGGAGCTCCAGCGAGTAGAGAGGTGGATGTACCGCCTCGAGGAGCTGGCCTACGATGATCCCTCCGACGTGCCGCCGCCCCTCTCCCTGCGCCTCTTGTTCGAACGCGAAGAGCGGGCGAAGCAGATTCGGGCGAAAGAGGCCGAGCTCAGACGTCTGCGGAAGCGACATCAAGCGGTACTAGACCGGATGGACGCTTACCTGGACAGGGCTTTCTTCGAGGACGCTGGCTCTCTTCGCGGCGAGGCAAGGCTGCGGGAGCGCGAGCGCGAGGCGAGGAGGCTCGTCGAGGCTGCCGAAGCGGCGGACAGGGCGCTCCAACTTCTTCGCCAGGAGGAAGAAGACGGCGAGGCGGCGTTGGTCAGGCATCAGCAGAAGCAGAAGGAGAAGGCGAGGATCCGGCGGGAGGCGGATCGTGCGGCGGTCAAGGCCGAGCTTTTCTCTTTTAGCCTGCTAAAATTTTTGTAATGCTCGCGCTGCTTAAGGTCCTCTTTTTTTTTGTTTTGTTAACTTAGTTGGTGCCTCGGGCATCACAACTTGAAAACCTATGCATGTAAACTCTGGCCCGTAATGGCCTTTGGTTTTTGCTTATTTTTGCTTCGTATGCACAGTTTTCTTTCTCTTGTCTGCGCTGTTTGGCATTTGAGTTGAACTTGGCGAGCCTTTGACTGCCTTGTTTTGGACTTAGTCGTTTTAGGCTCTTGTCTTGCCCTCGGTTGCTCACAGCGTGGGATCGGGTTAACCCCGATTTTTGCGTTGTAGCTCTAATGGGATCAAGAGAGTAACACTTGGCTTGCAGCAAAGAACAATCATTCGTTCATGCGGCCAACTGAAGAACCCAGCTTTGACTCGCCACTCGGCGAGCTGTCGCTTGGGGAATCGGCAGATATGTCGTCTGCCGAACCGCTCTTGATAGTCGTCGTCGTCTGGGTAGGCAGTGACAGAAGATAATCGAATCGTTCAGGGATGTAGGAATATGACGATTGATTGTTGTAGGAGCCTTCGCGTGGTAGGCTACTACCCATCAGTCATCCTAAGGGTATTTTAGAATATCTGGAATAGGTCAAGTAGTTCAGGGACGTAGGAGTGTGACTATTGACAGAAGTAATAACACGTCGCATGGTAGGTTATTACTTTAGGCTGTGTTACTCGTGGGAATAACGGCGCCAATCATCAAAGGTGATCATTAACCTGATGGGGATTTGTTGCGATCGGAGCAACTATAGGGACCTACCATTCTTCTGAAGAGGATTGGTAAGTGGATTTTGTCAGAGGTTTGATGTTAACGTGACAGAGCTTGTCGTGATTGGAACGACTTTGGGGACCCACCGTCCTTTAGAAGAGGATAGGTAAGTTGATTTTGTCGAAAGCGACAGTGGGGGTCCCGCCATCCTATTGAAGAGGATTGGCGGGGGATTGTGGCTTTGGTCCTAACTGTCTGAAGGTTTGACCAAGTGAGCATTTGATGTAGCCCACCTGAGACGCTAGTCCCGACTGTTTTGAGAAGTTTGCCAAAACAGGGAGCTTAGCTCGAGAAGTGGATTTCGCCTAGATTGGTAGGCTTGCCTGATCTGAGCGGTTTGCCTGATGTTAGCGGTTCGCCTGATGTTAGCGGTTCGCCTGCACTGGTAACCTGGCTCAAGAAGGGATTTTGCCTAGACTAGTAGGCTTGCCTGATCTGAGTGGTTCGCCTGTATTGATAATCTAGCGAGAAATGGAAGTGCAGGAACAGTTTTACCTCTTATACCAGTTGGAGGGTGTGAGGACCAGTTTAGACTCATGTACTCGTGGGAGTTGGTGCGAAGGAGAACTAAGGGTAGTACTTCTTCAGATATTTGCCGTTGATGGGCATCATGATCTTGTCGCCATTCGGCTTGACGAGGCGATAGGCGCCGTTCGAGTAGACTGTCTCTACTACGAACGGTCCTTCCCATTTGGACTGAAATTTGCCCTTCTTCTTGGAGGTGAGAATCATTGGTCGGCGAACGGCCAGCACCAGTTCTCCTTCCTTGAAGGCTCGGCGCCTGACTTTCTTATCAAAAGCCTTAGCCATCCGGGCTTGGTAGAACTCAATATGCTGTTGAGCTTCTAACCGTTTATCGTCCAGCACTTCGAGCTCGGCGAGTCGCTGTCGGTGATTGTCTTCCATTGTCATCCCCGTTGCCAAGGCGACGCGGAGGGACGGAATTTGAATTTCCAAAGGCAATACGGCCTCACAGCCGTATACCAACGAGTAGGGCGTGTGGCCAGTTAGTGTGCGAACCGTTGTGCGATACGCCCATAAGCTTTCGCCAAGTTTTTCGTTCCAATCGCGCTTGCTGGTGGAGGTCAACTTGGTCAAGATCTTGATGATCGTTTTGTTGAAGGCCTCGGCCAAACCGTTCGCCGAAGGGTTGTAAGCCGTGGATGACAGATTTTGTATTCGGAACTTATCACAAAACCTGGTGAACGCATGGCTGACAAATTGCGTGCCGTTGTCATTGTTCGCGGGAAAAATTGTGTCTTTCTTCATTGATGATTCCATTTCTATCTTGAATAACAGCTTTTCGAGTTACAAAGATCCGGTCTTTTTATAAGATCCGGTTACAATGAAAAATCAAAGAAAACAAAAAAAGATTACAACTTTCTTTCCTTATTTGCCGAACAAATCACGAGCTCCTGTTTTGCGGTCGCTCGCCTGCGTGGGTTGTTTGCCTGCGCCGGGGGTTTATCCGTTGACCACCACGCGATATAGATCCGGTCGGATCTACGCAGTACGACGGGTATTATTTCACGAAGGAAATAATAGCCGGGGGGATTATTTCACCAAGGAAATAATCGCCCAAATCTCGGGATCAAAAACCAAGCTTTGATCCGGAGTACGCACGCGTAGATCTGAGATCCGGTCCTCTCGAACACCTGCCTTTTTTGGCGTTGACGGTTGCCGAGCACCAGATCTGGATGAGCGAGTCCTCGAAGTCCCAAAGTTTGGATCTTTTTTAGATCTGAGTCTTTAATCCAGCAGGGCTTCGCCTCTCCAAAATCCAACCTTTGACAAATGAACACCCCTAGCCTATTTATAGGCACCCAGATCTGTGCCTGGGCACAGATCTGGGCTGAGGTGGCTCGGTGGCCGAGCCACCTTGAGGTGGCTCGGTTTCGGCCGAGTCCCTCAAGGTGTTGGGTTTCCGTTTGTTTTCCGTCGTTG
>BQKN01001055.1:404360-433139 GCA_022839385.1 Asparagus kiusianus
TTGTCACGTTAACATCATACCTCTGACAAATCCACTTATCAATCCTCCTCAACAGGATGATAAGTCCACAAAGTTGCTCCGATCGCAATATTCTCTTGTCACGTTAACATCATACCTCTGACAAATCCACTTATCAATCCTCTTCAATAGGATGATAAGTCCTCAAAGTTGCCCTGATCGCAACATCTTCCTGTCACGTTAATATCACACCTCTGACAAAATCCACTTATCAATCCTCTTCAATAGGATGATAAGTCCACAAAGTTGCTCCGATCGCAACAAATTCCTGACCATATCAACTTATCGACTCTCTTTAATAGAGCGATAGGTCCACAAACCTGTCAAGTTAACATCACACCTCTGACGCTTTCAAATTTCTTTCAGTGCTTCAAGTAACACAGGAAGAAACAGCGATGAAGCCTACGTATTCAACATCGTAGCACCAAAAATCCATGCCTTACACGCATGGGGGACTTTATCTCAATCCCTAATTAGAGATAAGCCTACGCCTAACACGCGTTGCCGGTTAGTCTTTTCCCGTGAAAATAACAAAGTCTATGTATTCAAAATCATAGCATCAAGTCTAAGAGGGTTCATTCTCTTAGCACAACGTTACATGTGGAACGGACTTAGACAATCCACATGCTAGCCCGACTCAAACGGTAGTCGGTAAAGGCTTATCAAATCCGTTGATGGCTGAGGGTTTGCCAAAAATCCTATGCACGTTTGCAGGCCTATCAGCTTAATGGATGTGAGCCGAGACTTAAAACAGATGAGCCAAAGACAAGTTTCAAAGACTTAGTCAAAAATGCACGGAAGCCACTTCCATGTCTTAAGTCAAAACGTTGAGGTCAGACCCGCGATGCAAAAACCGAACGCCGAGGTCACACCCGTGTTCCAAATTCAACATGCAAGGGTGAGACCCGCATCTTAAGTTCAAAATGCGGGGTCCACCCCCACATTCCAGAAGCAGGATTATGGCGCATACCTTCACACAGGTCCTACGTGACAAATCCCTTCTACCAAAATACCTTCGAAGCAAGTGCAGAGAACAAATCCTTTACCACAAGGAATCAACAGCTCCAAGATCAGAGTTGAGATCCAAAGTATTCTGAAAATTTATCCCAGTCAACCGCGAACTTTCGAAAACTTTGGAGGGGGTTTTGTAGGCTGTCTAAAAATCACAATAGATAGCTGATCCTCATCAAACACCGGTGATGGAAGTTACAATCTGACAACTTCCAGAAGGCTACAATTTGAAGACTTTCACGTAGATCGCTGAAGGTTACAATCTGACGACCTTCACGACAACTGATGAAAGCTCTAATCAACAGCCTTCACAATCAACATCGGGAGTTACAATCTGACGACTCTCATATATCAGAGAGCTAAAGCAAAGATTACAAAATGACGATCTTTGCAACGCTTCGACAGAAAGAGACTACAAATCGACGGTCTTTTCAAAATCAAGACGTGGAAGTCCTCCCCGTGTACCGGCATCAAGACGCACCGCGTTCATAGCCACGAAAACTACCAACGCAGCTTCCATCTGCCGTCAAACGCAGCTTCCAAGCTGCCAAACGCATCTTCCAAATCGCTGCAAACGTAGCCCAACGCAGCTCCAACCGCTGCCCAACGCAGCTCTATACCGCTACCAAACGCAGCTCTAATCGCCGCCAGACGCAGCTCCAACCGCCGCCAGACGCAGCTCCAACCGCCGCCAGACGCAGCTCCAACCGCTGCCCAACGCAGCTCTATATCGCTGCCAGACGCAGCTCTAATCGCCGCCAGACGCAGCTCCAACCGCCGCCCAACGCAGCTCCAACCGCTGCCCAACGCAGTTGCCATCCGCTGCCAAACGCAGCTTCCAAGCTGCCAAACGCAGCTTCCAAGCTGCCAAACGCAGCTTCCAACCAGACGTTGCGTCCGAACCTCTAGACGTTGCGTTTAAATACAGAATTCATGCCAGAATGCAGGATCTGCATTTGACTCGTTCAAACACGAGCTGAACGGTTTCAAAACCGTTTCCCACGATTTGAGGGGATCAGAACTCCACTCAGGAGTGATTTAAGGGGCGGTTACATCCCATTAGCCCCACTTAGGAGCGAATTAAGGAGGTGGTTACACCCCTTACCCTATAAATAACTAAGAGATCAGCTTAGTTCGGGGCTGGCCTTTTGGATCTCTCTCGGGGGCAGCAACAGAAGAGATCCTGGGGTTGGTCGGTTGGAACTTCTTGGCAGCAAAGAAGAGATATTTGACTTGTCTAACCAATTACGGTTAAGATCAAACAAACTCGTTCAGAGTTCTAAAACTTACCACGCAAGTTCTCCACAATGTCAAATCGTGAGAAGAAGATCATGTTCCAGTGAAACAAGACGTCGGATCGTCAACGGAGAGCAAACTCAACGCGAGCATTCGAGGAAAGCACTCCATCACCACCATGAAGAACCCAGAATTAAACAAAGGGGAGAATCCAGATCATTCTCCTCTCTTTTGTAATCAGGAATTCAAATTGTAATCTGAGAGTAGAGAGAGTTGTAAACATTCTTTTTCTAAGCAGTTAGAGAGAATAAATCAAATACAATTCTTTTATTATTTTTCTTGTTACGAAATTTTCCGACAAACAACAGCATTGGTTACATTATGACTCTCGTAACCGATTACAATTGACTCGAAGTCGTTCAGGATTAGACTGTCGCCATACTCAGGCTCGCTGTCTGCCTCGTTGCCACTCTCCAGTTCCTCTGCTGGTGGCTCATCGGGGTCTTGATACAGCAGAGAATTCGTGAAGTAGTTTTCGACGCCTTTAAAGGGCTGCTTATCGGCCACTACCGTCTTTACTCGCTCGTAATCGTCCACGTACTTCAAACATTGGTGAAGGGTGGATGGGACTATTCGATTACCATGAATCCATGGGCGTCCTAAGAGCACGTTGTAGGAAGGCTCGGCATCGATGACGTAACAGGTCACCTCTGTCTTCATGTCGCCTATCCGACATTTCAGGCGGATTTTGCCTAACGGCCGCATCCCCGTGGCGTTGAAGCCAAAAATGGTTATGGTGGTCGAGGACAGACGTCTTGGCAGTATCCCTAAGTGCTTGATCAGCTTCAGGGGTATGATGCTCAACGCAGAACCTGGGTCGACCTGGATCCGATCCACTTTCGCCGACCCGACATACCCCGTAAAGTACAGCGGTCGGTCATGGGACGTGCTCTTGATGAGCATGTCTTCAGGAGTGAAAGTGATGCATGGGACTCGTTTCTCTGAGACCTGGCAACAGTTCGCACATTCCTGTTCTGCCTCTGTCTCTTTCGAGAAGTGGGTCGAGAATGCCTCTGAGTCTGCCAACGCTTCTTGCAGAGCCTCCCGAGTAGATCTGGATAACCGGAGGAGGTCGTACATGGTAATTCGTGCCGGGATGCTTTTCAGCTGCGCGAGCACGTTGAACCGGAAAGGCTGGCGGCTTAAGCTTGGTCCGTCAGGATTGGGAGGGGTTGTTGTAGCCGGCCTTGCGGGAGGTCTCGCTGCGTTCTCCACCCTCGCGGGGTATTCCTTCGCGAATTCCTTTCCTGCTCTCATGGCAAAGACGTTGGTGTCTTCTTCGGAGTCGGTCAGGGCGGTTATCACTACGTTATCTCTATCTGGGATGGCAGAGACGACGTTGCAATGTTTTCCCTTGGTCTCCTTCGACGGCTTCGTAGTCCACTGTTCATCGTTGAGGAGGTCTGGATGGACCCACATCACCTGCCCTGATGGCAGAGTCTGTGGGACCAAACCCTTCCCCCGCTGGTTGTGAGGATCGTCGTTGGTGATCTTCAAGACCGCCTTGGGGAAAGGAATTACCCCTGCCAGAGCTTGAACCTCTGGGAGATCTGTCCCAAAGCTCAAGGTGATCATGTTCGTGGTCACCTGCTTTTGGACTTTCTCCTTCTTTAGGACCCCCGCGTCGTAGAGGGCCTGGAGCTTGTCCTTGAGGACGTAGCACTTGGTTGTGTGGTGACCAAGAAATTTGTGATAGGCACAGTAACTCGGGTCACCAGTTTTGTTCGCCTCTTCAGGCTTCGTGGCTTCTGGCAGTTTGATTCGACCGCTCTTGAGCAGTGTATCGAACGTTGCCACCACTTGATCTTCCTTGAAGTCGTATTGCCGTGGAGGGCGTTGCTCAAATTCTTTGGGCTTCAGCCTTTGAGCGGCCTTCGGCACCGGGGCGGAATCGACTGCCATGATCTCTTTTCCTCTGGATCGAGGGGGATTCTTTGGCGGAGCTGGTTCTGCAGCTCCTTTCTTAGGCTGTGGCTCTTCGGCCTCGAGCCTTTTGATCATGTTTTCTACTTGCTCGCCTTGACGAACAAGCTCTTTCCATGTCCGGGTTTCCACCGCGCCCACTTTGGATAAGATGTGGATCGAGAGATTGTTACGACACATCTCGATTAGCGTGGATTCGGAAACTTGGTCCCGACAATGGACAGATTGGTTGCGGAACCTCTTCACAAAGTCGTTAACTGACTCTGAGTTTCGCTGCTTTTCGGTGAGGAGGGTGGTCATTAACACCTCTGTGTCGTCGTCGAAGAAGCGGGCGAGGAAGAGCCTTTCCAGATCGGCCCACGACTTGATAGAGCCGGGTTCCAACTTACGGAACCATTCAAAGGCCACCCCCTTGAGGGTGCCTATGAATAGTCGCGTGAGAATGGCGTCATTCCCCGTAAGGAACCCAGTCTGCGCCATGAAGTAGTAGATGTGCTACGAGGGCGAGCCTTTGCCATCGAACTGCACCAGGCTGATCGGTTTGAACTTCGCTGGGTATGGGACCGTGTCCCACTCGATAGGGTAGGGACGGACCACCCCCAGCTTGTTCATGTTCTGCTGAAGCTTGAGGGCGTTGAGTTGGCTTTGAAACTCGTCGAGCCTTTTGTCACGGGTGCTACCCCCTGTGCGCGACGTTCCCAGTGACGTCTTAGAAGAGTAATCGGACTGTGGATTACTGTTATCTTCCGTCTCAATCGCTAGACGGTGAGGAGGTACCCACTCCTTATCTCCTGTTCGCCGGGGTAGGGGACGTTGGGTTCTCTTCTTCTTTTTCTTTTTGTTCAGAAGTTGTTCCTTCATCTCCCTTAGGGAATCTATAGTCACCTGTTGCTCTTCGAGTTTCTGGGCGACCGTCTGGTCATGGGTGAGTTCGGTCATGTGCACCCTTGCCATCGCGTCCTGACTTGAGCGCGAGGTTTGAGACGTGGCCGCCGCTGAGTGAACCTCGTCTTCGCCGCAAGAGGGGGAGTTAAGGTAGAATAATCAAACCCGATGCTTGCCCCTCTGCGACTACGGGTACACTGGTATATGCCCTCTTGCCGGTGTCGGGCGAACCGAGGGTCAGGCCTCAGGACGAAGTCCGAATCCGGAGAGTCGGAAAGTACCGCCTTACCCTTGTCCGTCATGTTGATGGTAGCGGACGGGAGTTCTAGATCGTCGACGGCACGTCCTCTTTGGTGACGACGCTTTCGTCGGGAGGGCTTCAGTTGAGAAGGTTGTTGAGAAAGTCTCTCAAACACCGAAGGCTTCGCCGTTCCTATGCATTGGCAATCAGCGAGTACCGTGTGGATGAGTCTTTCGCAATGGCACTGAGGACTCGCCTCATGTATCGTGCGCTTGCGGGTTAGGTAATCTCGGAGGTCTTCCGTGGGTGACTGGCGAACACCCCCGAGGTCAGAGGAGTCGCCTGAGTGATCACTTAAGGGGGTCTGGGATGTACCCTCTGTCGCGCACCGGGCGAAATGCTTCGGTATAGAAACCGGGCGAGTTTGCCTTGTCGGGCGAATTCTCGCGTTAGGGCGAACTTCACCGCGTGGGCGAGATCCATCCTCCCCTTTGCATGGGCGAACAGGTGAGGCATCGCCTATCGGTTTGCCTCTGAAGTCACTCGCCGAGTGGTCGGGGCGAGATCTGCCTATTTTCGAGGATTCGCCTGCGTGAGCAGGCTTGCGCACTCGCGGCGGTTTATTCGCATCAGGGATATGACCTGAGAAGCGAAGTCCGCCTGAACGGGTGGCCTCATCTTCATCCATCGGCGCTCCTGTTTTAGAGAGTCCTCCGGCGTAGGATGAGCTGCCTTTTTGACGAACGTCCTTAGTGCCTGTGTAGTAGTTCAGGCCGTCGTATGAGACGAAGGCTCGAGCCTCTCGTCGAGCGAGCGTTTGCCACTGCCGTTGGCGAGCTCTTCTAGAGGGAAGAGCACCCGCGCGGGCTGCAGTAATATGGTTTGTGCCGGAATGACCCGGCGTTTCTTTCGGGACAAAGGTCTGCGGGGGCCGTTTGGCGACCCACCTGGCAGATCCTTTTCCCTTGCTTTTGATCTCGGGCTTGGCCTTGATCGATTCAGAGGGGGTGGGTTTCTCTGACGAGACCCGGGTAGAACCCTCAGGTGCGGAGGCTTTAGCCGTTAGAGGTCGGCCTCGGCGCACGACTCTGTGGTGCTTGCGGAACGCATCGCCACCGGAGGAGGGAGACGACAAGTACTCCTCGTACTTGGCTTGGTCGAACTCGATCTCTAGGGACTCCACTGTCGTCCCAACAGCGACTTCGTCGAACTGAGCCACCACTATTTCGTTTGAAGAAACAGCTTCTCCCACTGTGGTCGCCATCTTCTGTAGGGTGAAAATTTGATTTCCCGAAAACGGGGAACTTCGTTTGTATTGATAAGAAAGCTTATTACAAACTAATGATCAAATGTTTACAACAGAAGCAGAGGGAATGCCCTCTTTGTTTTGTGTGGGGACTTTTGGTGGCTACAGGATGCTTCGCTCGATGCTTGTGTCGAGTCTGCTTCCCTTGGACGGTTCGAACGAAGTTGCTGGAGAGCTTCAGTACTCGGTAGAGGCTCAAGTTGATGGAGTTCGAGTCTCCGAGTTCGGCGGCGATCGGGCCCTTGAACTAGGAGGGGATGCTGCAGTACACAGATCGTGTAAGGAGCTTGTCGTCGACTCTACTGAGAGTCGAGAGCTAATGGTCCAGCTAGCTGATTCAACTATGAAAGGTTCAGGCAGCTGATTCTCTTCTTCGTGACTTTGAAGAAAAGCTGAACTTTGAGGAAAGCTCAACCTGGAGAAAAGCTGAACCTCTTCCTTGTGGCCGGAAGAAGTTCTTAAATAGTGGAGAGATGGCGTGGACACTCCTTGAATCATGGGATATGACCATGTCCTGTCGAGAAACGTCTTGCCGCCCCTCGGTACTATGAATAGTCATTCGAGGGGTTTGTGCTTTATGTCCCCTCACATTAAATGGGAAGGCCCATCCTTGTATCTGAGGCAACGGCCACCCACTATTCGAGTGGATTTGACCAGCATAGATGAGTCGCATTTATGAACTCGCAGGTTGATTTGGCGTCTGTCCGATCATTCGTACCATGAGTGGTCATTCGGCGGTCTTGGAACACTGTGCCTTCTCCTTTCCGATCAGGGGAAATGGTGAAGTAGGTGCACAGTACTCGAGTGGGTCTGGCCAGCTTGCCGAGTGCCGGCGGCTCTGGCCCTCGACTCGGATGGGTGAGGTGAACCGTATTTATGGAGGTTCAGGTAGACTTGACATCTGCCCGCTCACTCGTACTGTGAGCGACCATTCAACGGCCTGGAATACTGTGCTCTCTCTCTCCTCTCAGCTCGAGAGGGACGGGAAAGCCTGCTCCAGCACGTGGGGTAGCGGATACCTAGCTGTTCTGACAGTCTTGAGTTTGCAGACGGATTTGACTGTAACTCGGTCTGGCGAGTTGTGATAAAGGGTGAATTCGCGTGGCTTTGGGCGACTTCCCTTTGCAGGCGGATTTCTTACGAGTCCACGAGGTATTTTTTACCGTCTATAGCAGGATAAGGTCGTACTACTCCTTCTTCGCGGAGCTCGCTTCTGTTGGCTATTGCATTGAGGCGAGCCTCCAGTTCGTCCACTTTAGTGGACTGAGGATGTAGTTCTCTTTCTGTCTCCTTCTCGTTTTCAGAGGAGGACTCCAAATTGTGAGCCTCACGATACGAATGTTCGGTCGCCTTTTGCTTTCCCTTCGATGTGGTTCTCCGGGAAGATTCAGATTTCTGGCCTTTTTCAGCAAGGAGCTAGGCCAACATGTCCTTCATCTGAAGAAGGGTCTCCTGTTGTGCTTGGAGTATGACGTGATGTTCGTCCACTCTTTTGGCTATGTCTTCAGGATTTCCTGCCATGTAAGTAGAAACTTCACGAGCCACAACAGAACTGGAAGATTGAGATTCGGCTACCGCCGAATGTTCATCATCAGAGACGATTCCTTTGGCTAACCTCTGGTAGTTAACCGCGCGAATAGCTCCTGTACGAGTTCGGGTGTGTCGGTATACCCCTTCAAACTCTTCACACCTTTCCCGAACAGTCGGGGAATGGCTCCTTTGTGATTCCTCAGAACTGGGATTTGAAGCCTTTCCTCTACCTATCACATTTATAGTGACTTCGGGGTATTCAGTCTCGGTTGTCTTCTTTCTGTATCGGCGTTGTCGCTTGGTAGGTCTAACAATGTTCGTCAACCTGTCGAATACGGACTGCCGAGGTGCGGACATGCAACAATGGCATTCTGAAAGGACTGCCGAGATAAGCCTCTCACATTGGCATGAATGAGCTGCTTGTACTACCGGTTTTCCTTTTGATAACAATTCCCGCAAATCAGGAACTTGGGAAGAAGCTTTCCCTGGGAGTGGAGGCGGAGATGGAACCCCCTGCCCTTGGGTGGATGAGTTTGGTTCTTGTCGAACATAGATTTTAAACCCACGTTGACTTTTTTGAACTTGACGGACCTCTTGATGACCGCGTTCTTGAAGAATAACGCGAGGGTCGCGTTTGGATTTGTTAACGTTAGGCCGGGGCCTTCGTTTAAATGATGAAACAGACCCCCGAGGGTCATGTTTTGATTGAACGCGCCCCTGAGGGTCGCGTTTAGTTGGTGAAACAGACTCTTGCGAGTCATGTTCTGTTTGAACGCGCCCCTGAGAGTCACGTTTTTCTTTGGCAGCTTCCTTCTGAGGGCTGCGTTTTGAAGGAACAACGCGCCACTGAGGGTCGTGTTTCAGCTGTATCAACCGAGGCTCGTAGTCGAGCTCATTGCCTCGAAGCGAGCGTTCTGTTTTGGGAACGCTACGTTCGGGTAAAGTTTCAAAAGCGTGATCCTCGCGTTGGGCCAACATTCGGCTTTCGCGCAGGTGTGCTCGTCGTATGGATCTTCTCCGTCTGCGAGCGGCGTTTTTCTTGGCTTGTCTCAAAGCTTTAGCAGCAACGTCGTTGACGTTCATGGAGTTCGTCTCCTCTATAGGCCGTTTATGGCCTGAAGCACGTCTATTAACGCGGAGGTGGGATATTCAACTCGCTGTGCGAGTTCAGCAGAGGCTGAGCCCGCTCCTGAAGCGGAGGGGCTGTTCGACGATTTTTGGCCAAAGGAGAGGACTTTCTTTGGTGTTTCATCAGCAGATTTGACCTCCTTGGAGGTCTTGCGGACATCACACCTAGCCTTAGGGCTAAGCGATCCAGAGGAGAGGGCTTCCTCGTATTTTGCTTGGTCGAACTCCACAACGAGAGTTTCAACAGTAGCTCCCATGAGGTGGACGTCGGACTGCGCCACCACTTCTTCGTCGGAAAAGCTAGTCCCCAGCGGAGTCGCCATCTTTTATATGTGGGAAAATTTCAATAAAGAGAATAAAAGAAATTTGACTTTGATTCCTTTAATCTCGGTTACAATCCGATTACAAAAGAGAAGAGAACGAATTTGGTTCTCCCCTTTGTTTAAAACTGGGTTCTTCTCGGTAGCGATAGAGTGCCTCCTTCGATTGTTCACATCGAATTTGCTCTCCGTTGACGATCTAACCGTCTCTTATCTCGTGGGAACGATGAACTTCAGTAGAAAGTTTAATGGGTAACTCTTTAACGAGTTTAAGAACTCTGAACGAGTTATAACTCTGAACGAGTTAGAACTCTGTGGATAGAGTTGTTAGAACCGTAGATTCGGTTAATGACCAAGCGGATATTCTGCTGTTGAAGAATTCTTTCAGATTTGATCTTCTAAACTTGATTCGAAAATCCTATCTCCAAGGATTTCGTCTCTCTTGCCTCTCTTTTGCGGTTGAGATCCCGAATCGCCTCCAAACCTGTGTGGTTTTGATGCTGAGAAAAAAATCCCCCCTTTGCTAACTCTTCCGTTTCAAAAAGCCAGCCCCCTTTTTTACTCAATTGAGTTTGTTGAGTTTTTATAAGGGGATAAGAGGTTGTAACTGCCCTCTAAATCCGCTCCTAAGTGGGCGTGATTTCCTCAGATCGTGGGAAAATGGTTCTGAAACCGTTCAACTCATATTTGAATGAGTCAAACGCCCACCTTGGCATTCAGAATCCCAACTCCGCGTCTTAGAATTGAGACACGAAGTTGGGTGTTGACTGAACACCAATGAACGCGAGGGTCGCTCGTGTTTTGCTTGCTGCAGCTTGGAAACGCTGAGGTCGGGTTTTGATTAAACCTCAAGAATGCGAAGGTCGTTCGCGTTTGACTTGTTGTAACTTGGAAACGCTGAGGTCGTGTGCACTTCCAGAGTTGTAACACGGGGATGACTTCCGTGTTTTAGAAGAAGTTGGTTGACTTGTAACTTCTTCTGTAAAGTGTTGTAAGGACCGTCGTTCAGTAATCCTCGCTTGAGTTGTTGTGGGGTGTGAAAGTCGTTAGATTGTAACTCTCACTGTTGATTGTGAAGACCACTGAATAGAGTTTTCATCATCTGTCGGAAGTGTCGTTGAATTATAACTCTTCTCGATCTATGTGAAAAGTCCTACATTCTTAACCTTCGTTTGTTGGCACGAAAGCTATCTGATTGTAGCTTTCATTATTGGAACTTGATGAGAATCAGTGAATATTTGCCCACAGCTCTCTACCAAGCAACTCACCAACTAAGTCCAACCTTTTATTTCTGAAATCATTACACTGCTCATCAGCATCTCTAATAGTTGCTAATATAATATTGGTCATGTTGTTGTTGCAACCATTAAGATCAATCATCTCAAACATGAGGTCATGTTTGTAGCGATTAGAAATCTCTTATGTTTTGATTGTAAGGATGAATTCTGCTTCTTGATTTGAAGGAACCATTGTCTCGTAACCTTGTGGGGATCAGCTATCTATTGTGATTTTTAGACAGCCTACAATCGCATATATATCCCATAAGTACGAATTGCCCAGTATAATCTGACAAACATACAATAGAACTACGTCGCACGTGACCTCATCAATATACGACTCATGGATCGTAAATCTGACAGTGCATTGATCAACTACACTCAGTCTCTTCTCCTTCTGAATCCAACCTAATGGATAGGGCTTCGAATGCTTGACCATCTTCAGACCCAGCTTCTGAACCAAGGCCTTGGATATCAAATTCTTCTCGTTGTCCGGATCAACTATAGCATCAACCAAACTGGTCTTCACTTGCAACTTAAGAACAAAGAGTTGCTCTCTCGGTTCGTCGTCCTCTTTCGTGGTCTGTTTCCCTGCCATAAGGTTGAGACTGTTATTGGGCTCTGTCATCCCCGGGATTTCTTTCAGACCTTGAGCTATTATGTATGCCTTTTTCTCCTCCTTCTTCTTCAATCATCTTGGCTTGAGATGAGGATACTTCTCCCAGCACCGATCAGCTATGTCCCCTGTCTTCTCGCAATGACCACAAATCAGCCCTGCTTTTCCTAGATCATCCTTCTTCCTCTCCTCCTTAGATTGAGAACCACTAGACTCACCTCCAACTTGCTTTGCCTCTCCCTTTGCTTCGTTGCTCTTCTTTTGTCTGCCCTCAATAGCAATAGCCTTCACGCTCACCTCTGCAATAGTCTCGACCGTGAATAACTTCATCTCCTTTCGGATGTAATCACTCAAACCCGCCATATACTTCATAAACACAGAATATTCCTCCGTCGTAACGTTAAGAATCATTGCCTACTGCTGGAACTCCGTGGTATATTCTTGAACGGTTTGATTGACTCTTTGGCGCAAGCCGTACCACTTGTACCAACGCTCCTCAAGGAATCCCACTGGGTAGAATTGCTTACTCAGTAACTCCTTAAACTTGTTCCACGACACCGCCTTCTTCTCTTGCTTGCAGTAGGATTTCCACCACGTTAACGCATGCCCTGAAAGCTTCAAAGTCGCGAACACAATCTTCTCTTTTGACGAGTAGCCATAAAGAGTAAAATACGTCTCCATCTGCTCGATCTAGTCATCAAGCCTCTCGACGTCAACACTCCCATCATAAACAGGAATCTCCACCTTGAAGTCAATCTTCAGGTTCTGGTAAGAATTCTTACCCCCTTGATGCAACGCAGCCTTAACGGTCTCCTCCTCCTCGTCGGAATCTAAATCTACTCTCTCCACATCGGACACAACAATTTTCTTCAAAGAAGATTCACCTTGTTTGTCACCTCCATGGATAAGACTCACGAGATGTGTGAGAGTCAAACCTATCGTCTCGATCTGCTTCTCTAATGTATCAATCCTCGCTGAATTGTCTCCTTCAGCCATCTTCTCCTTCCTTAATTTCTGGACTCCTTCCAATGAAATAAGGATCTCATCAAGCTTCTTGTATTGCGATAGAGTAAGGACCATACACAGGTTCCCCTTCAGAGGATCTGATTGCTCTGATACCAACTTGATACGAGACGCTGTGCGAGCATCTTTGATCGCGGAATTATCAAAGGTGGGTTGAGAAGAGGATGACAGAAACACAAGCACAATTCAGTATATGGTGAAGGAAATACCTTCTCTAGATTATGAGTATGAAAAGATTACAATCCCTCTCTCACAATCTCACTAGAATCGAGAACAAACTCTCAATTCTCTCTAAATCCTAATCCCTCTCTCTGAGATCTGATTAGAAAATAATCTCTGATTACCATCTGAGTAATAAACCCTAGAAAAGTCGTGTTTCTATTTATATCAAATAGAAATCCTAAACAATCCAGGAAAACAAGCCCAGGCCCAAAAACCGCATCGCGGTCGACCGCAGAGACCATCGTGGTCGACCGGACAGGAGACCCGAGGCTGAATATGCACTACAGGGTTTTGGCGGTCGATCGCAGAACCCATCGCAGTCGACCGCGAAAAGTCCAGAGACAAATCTTGACCCTGTGCACGTTCGCGGTCGACCGTAGAGCCATGCGCGATCAACCGGACAGCAATAAAATCCATTTTCCTATCTTTTTCTTAACTCTTCGACTTCGCCGCCTCTAACGACTTTGTCCATGACTCCTCTACACTATTCTCAAGATACCATGAGAATCATCTATTCTCAAGCTCCCATGAGGATCACTAAGCTCCCGAAGAGAAGATACACCCGTATCAAGCAAAAACTACAACTTATAATGCATATATGTGTGTACCTCCTTGTGTAATAGCGATACTCTTGTACTATTCTTACTCAATCGCTCTGCGACAATATGTTTTATCTCCCTATTCTGGATACATGGAATAACGATAGTATTGTAATACTCTTACTCAATCGTTCTGCGACAAATAGATTTTATCTCCCTATTCCGGATACATGAATTAACGACACTATTGTAATACTCTTACTCAGTCGTTCTGTAGCAAATAGGTTTCATCTCCCTATTGTGAGCATGTTTGCTAGCAATCCAGGGAAGCAACATTGGGAGACCGTGAAGTGGATATTACGGTACTTGAGAGGAACGACGAATAAACCATTGTGTTTCAGAAGAAAAGAATTAGTACTGCAGGGATATGTGGATGCGGACTTCGCCAGTGATCATGATACGAGGCGGAGCACCGCATGTTATGTTTATACCTTAGCATCAACAGCAGTGAGCTGGGTCTCATGTCTGTAGAAGATTATAACTTTGTCTACAACCGAGGCCGAGTATATCGCGGTGACTGAAGCAAGCAAGGAGATGATCTGATTGAACGAGTGCTTGGAAGAGTTGGATCTAAAGCAAGGGAGAGGAGTTCTTTATTATGATAGCCAGAGCGCTATACATATTACCAAGAATCCAGTATATCATGCCAGAACGAAGCATATCAACGTAAAATACCATTTTATACGCTCGTTAGTTGAAGATGGAAAGTTACATTTAATAAAGATTTTGGGGAGTCAAAATCTGGCGGATATGTTGACGAAAGCAGTCACCATTGAGAAACTGGAGTTGTGCACAACTTCAGTTGGCCTTCACGAGTAGAAGATGAAGGCGGAGCCACACTATGAGGATCAACGAGATCGTCAGGATGATGATGATTGAAGAAAGGATTTTCCGGGGAGGAGAAGAAGCTCATAAAGAAGGGGGAGTTCGGGTGAACTCACCGATGGAGCTTTGGTCTCCAAGTGGGAGATTGTTAGTCTAAGATGTAGACCCAAAGCTGAAGCCGAACGAACAAAGAAAACGAAGAAAACAGTCAGGTTGAGTCACGGTCGACCGCGCATGGAGCGGTGGTCGACTTCAAACATGCACGAGATGCAGGAGTGTCTCTGGATCTTTCACGGCCGACTGCGATGGGCTCGGCGGTCGACCGCGCCAAACCCTGTAATCAATTCTGGTCTCTGTCGTTTTCATGGTCGACCACGCATGGTGCGGCGGTCGACCGCGTGTCGAGCTGGCGCTTTCCTTATTTATTTTTCGAATCTGTTTGGGCTGGGATTCCTATATATATACCTAAACGATTTTAGGGCTATTGTATGAGAAAAAGGAGAGCTTTTGACAGAGAGATCTCAGAGAGTTAAAACCCTTGTTTTGAGAGCTTGTATTTCTTCTTCAATCAATATAAAAGAATTGTGGTGTGGCTCCCAAGGACGTAGGCATGTTGCCGAACCTCATTAAATCTGTGTGTTTTCTTTGTTCTTTATTCCTTGCAAGTTTTGATCTTTATTTGCGGTGATTTCTTGCTTGCCTACTTTTGAACACAAGATCTAGAAGGGCACGGGTTCGATTTGATTGTTTCGAGCCCCCAACAGGCAAAAGTCACCAGAAGGAAGATGATCCTGCAATCATATGATGCAGTTTTTGCATATCTGAGTTTATTCTATAATCACATTTGATATGGCTGACAAAATTGCAATGCTAAAGCTTAAGAAAATCACCTACAAAACACGTATAAATGATGAATTTTTACATCTGTGTTTGGATAATCAATCAGGCCAATGATTATGACATTCTGGAGAAAGACTTGGCTCTTAATCCAACAAAAATAGTCTCAAGTCTGTCGTATCATATTAAACTTTCACTCGTGCATCAACAAGTAGATTTAAAAAGAGAGGTGATCAAGTCCTAAAGGATACAAGGAAAAAACCTGCAATAATTTGGTTGGATGTTCCAAAACGGAGAGTTCCTGAAGGTGAGATTTGTGATGACAATTCGTGTTGAGTATGTCAGCTCAATGAGATGTGGTCGTTTATAATCCAGATTATGGCTATTGAACTTATCCCACCAAACACTTTGTTATCAGTGAAAGCAAATGGTATGTATATTGAAATTGATTGTTAATAATGAAATAAAATTAACAAACAAATGAATATTTTGAATACCTTTCGCTAGGAGGGAGTTCAGAACAAAGATGCAGATGATAGGCATAGAGTCCAGATTTCTCAGTCCAGATTTCGCTAGGAGGGAGCTTAGAATAAAGATGCAGACGATAGGCATAGAGTCCAGATTTCTCAGTCAATCCACACACATGAAAGCCATCATACAGAAATATTTGGCATTACACTTTTGAATAACATCTTATAGAATTGTCCATGATTTGAATCATTTTTTTCAATGACTCATCAACATAACATTATGTCGAGATAACCCAAAAATATTTCAAATGCATTTTAAAAGTAATAAAGTCAAGTATTTGTTGAATATGTATTTAGCTTGACATAATTAAATGATAAATTTAAGCTAATAACTGCAAAAAAAAAAAAATCAAACCATGCAATATTTATGAGACAACTATATGTGCATATGGTTATAATTCATAAATTGTTCTAACAAATAACATTCATAAGTTAATCCTCATAAAAGCATACAAAAAGATAAATAAAATTCCTTCAACATATTTGTAAATGTATTGAAAATTTAAAATTGTTCATGTTAAATTTTTTATGTTCGTTGATCATTCCTTCTCGACCTTTATCTTCTTTTTTGGTAATTCAAGAACTGCATCATCGTCTTCAATGTTGATTGTCCTGTCTCCTTGGATTTGAATTTCTTGTGCTATTATCTTCATTGTGCCCGTTCATCCTTTGAGTTTTCATCTAATTTCACAAGGAACGTGTATGTCTTTCCAATGTTTAGGACAAACTTTTGGAATAACGAACTCTGATTATTTTTCTGTTTTAATGAGGAAACAATTAATTAATTATACATGAAACATATGGTTTTATATGTTTAAAATATAATAAAGTAAGAAGTTACCTCTTTTATATCAGCCATGAATTTATGTGCCTTGCATCCTATAAGAGTTTCTGCTGCGTCAAAAAGTGTCACTCTTGCACTATCTGTCTCATCTTCAACTATGATTTAACTACATACCTACATTTTGTATTATCATTGTGCATTAGATGATATTTTCATAATTAATTTTTATATTTTTCTTTTATGAGTAATTGATAGTAATTTACCTTAGTTTACTGTCTTCAGTTATATGTTGGCAATTTTGACATTTGTCATAAATAGATTTTTCAACCTTTTTGTTGCAGCATTTGCAAGAGTACTACCAAGTCTCGTGCCTATTTAAGATGTTAGTTATTTTTCCCGTAAAGGTGCCATATTGTGCATGTATATTTTTAAAAATTTAGCTAGTTATAATTGTAGTTTATATATATATGTAAAAATAAAAGAATTGATACAATAAATGAAAATAAAACAAATATGAAAATTATTTAAAAAACTAATATAAAATAATAATGGAAAATGCAGTTGAAAGATATTTTTGATAACTTTGAAATATTTAAAATTTATATGATTATGAAGAAAAATTAGGCATTATAGTAAAGAAATCACTTCATGTTAATTTTATATGTTAATACTTGAATCAAATTTATTTATCTTAGCTTGTTTTTAAACTGAAGCCCTTGATTCATTAATATTTTATAGTAGAATTTATAATATCATACGTCTGAAGTTATTCTTGATGCTTGGATAATTTCAGCAATTTTCATTTTTGATGCATTTTTGAATATCTTTGATGGAAGAACAATGGTCTTGATATCATCTTTGGAATGAGCCCTGCATACAAATTTAAAATTTTAGAAATTTAATTTATTAAATAACATTTTATTTGGAATTACCATTCTTGCATGTCCTTAGCAAGCTGTATTTCAGGGTTGATGCATATTGTTGACGCAATTTGCGAAGTCATGCTCATCTCCCCTGAATATTTCATAGTTATAATTAGAATTTGATATTTATTGATAATTAATTTGCAATTTAATAAGAAAAATATTTTACCTTTGTACAATGAAAGTTTAAAATATGACAATGCTATTGTAGTTGTGTTATTAATATTTTCTTCAATAATTGAGCCTTCGTTTTTAGCTAAATCTCCGAATAAAGTTACGCATAATGGTATGCCACTGTGTAAGAAAAAGAAGACATTTTTTGTTAATATATTATATTTTTAGCAACTAATTTATTTTGAAATAAAAGCATGTGTGCATACTCTTTATCTATTTTGATGATGTCTCTCATTGTGTCCTCCTTATTATATCGTGTAACGTACTTGATCATAGGCTTCATATTGTCTACTATTGCAATAACATCTGCACATAAATTTATAACAAGTTTAAACATCATTTATAATTTATAAAAAGGAAAATTAGAAGTTTTTTACAAATTCTTGCTGATATTCCTTGTATCCTCGTTGGAAATTGCCTCCTTGATTGGGATGAAGTTGTTCAAGATTTTGTCAAATCGGAATTCAGCTTTTGATTCTTTGATAGAGATGTTCTTATTCAATGTCAACTCAATTGACTCATGTACATTTCCGTAAAGCGGGTTTATTTGTTTGACTTCTCCATTTGAGATGTAAACAACTTGATTCTTCTGAAGCGTGTGCTTATACATTTCAATAGTTTCTCCAAACATAACACCTTGTATTTTTTGTCCCTGCAAATATTACTAATATTATTTCACAAATAACTAATACATTAACATTCATTTAAGCTTATAATTAAAAGATTGTAGGGATTTATATATTGTCAAACTCTGCATTATTTTAATAAAGTAACACCATAATTTACATTGTATAGTAAGATAAATAAGTTAAATGATAGATGATACAAGTTATGTTTAAATTTAATAAATAATGCTATAGTATTATAATTTACAAATTTCTATAATTTAAAATTTTAAATTAGTTTGATCATTCAACTAATTATTAAATTTATGGGTTGTTAATTCATTAACATTTTAGTATAAATAATAATTATTTTGTTATATTGTATACAATGTTGTTTTGATGCTCATATGCACATTATTTGTTTGCTTATATTGCTAGACATCTGCAAAAAATGCATTTACGTAGAATAAGTTTAAGAAAATGATATTTGTTGTTGAAATTTTTTGAAAATGAATCAAATGTTGTTGTACAGCCTCTTAATTAAATGCATTATTTTTTATTTGATCTTATACACAGTAAGCTGATAATAATTAATATAAGAATAAGCATCAAAAATTAGAATTTAATTTATATCTTTAATTTATAAAGTTTAAAAAATCCGAGAAGACTATGCATTGAATTTAAATTAAGATTGCTATGGGACGATAAGAAGTGATGTATATTAAGCTTAAACATTATATGTATTAATTTATTTAAGAATAAGCATCAACAATTATCAATAGTAACATATTATGTAGAATATTGCCATCACCTCTGAGTCGGCCAAAATTAGTTTTAGTAGTTTTCCCGATCCTTTACTGTTCTCATAAGATAACTCAATAGTTCTGAGGATGACTACATGAATGGTCCACTCTTTTTGAAACTTCTTTAGTTGGCGTATTTGGATGTGTTGAATTTGAGCTTCGTTGCTAATTGACATTGTGTCTGTGAGATTTTGAATAGTTTGTTATATATAATATAAATAACAATGCATATGAAGTATTAAATAAACTAAAAAGGAAAAAACGAGACTAATTTATATCAAAGATACATCACAATACAAATTAAAAGATATGAAATTTAAATTATATATATATATGTATGTATGAATTTGCTTTAGATTTTTATTTTAATTTATTAAAAGTAGTTATAATGTTTAAAGTAATTTTAATTTATATTAGGACATGATTGTGAAGGAACAAAATGCATGATGTAATAAGGAAGTGTTTAATTTTTGGAATTTTATTTATATAATAAAACTTTAATAAAAATTAAGATACTTAATATTATAAAATCATAACCTTCAAAAATGTTATTTGCTATTTGAATTAGTCTGTGTGGTCCGTTGGCTGGAGAACTTCCTTGTATACAATATTCTTTGTGTAGCTTTCCTGATCTTCTTCAATTTTTCCATCTGATGTTATTAATACTTTGGTCATTATCATAGAAGTACCCCGTAACAGCACAACATATAATTGCCCATGAGAGAAAACTGCTTCAGGTAGATAGATACCTACATTAGGTATTGTTTGCCCTTGGGATATATTAATTGTCATTGCAAAACATAATCTTATGGGAAATTGTTTGCATTTGAACTTGAATGGTAATCCTTCATCTTCTGCTGGTGACAATGGTATTTTTGGCAAGAAAACTTCTTTTCCTTCGTGTTGGCCCATTGTTATTTTAGCTTGAATTATATTGTAGTTAAAATCTTGACATATCATTCTTGTACAGTTGCAAAGTCCATTAGTTAGAACTTAGATCCAAGTTCCTCAGTAAAATTATTGGACAATGTTTTTTCAACATAAGCTTGTGTGGTGGTAGTCCATTAGGTAGCAGAGTGTTCAAAAATTCTTCTTGATAATGATGATTGGTGTCGTCAACTGCTTCATCAAAGCTGTAGAATTCTTTTCCTTCTCCTGGAAACTTTTTTATTAGTCTATCATTTAACATGTCAACATATTCATTTTTTGTTACAAGGATCGCTCTATCTTTCATATACTCAATAGACTTGAAATTCTCATCCAAAGATGGAAAAATTGAATTTATTAGATAATCTTCCGGTAAGTCATCACATTAATTCTTGATCAACATTGCAGTAGGTAGTTTTATTAGATCCTGGGTAAATGTTGGTTCGTCTCCGTTCCCAATCCTAAGAAGAAATTCACTGAAACTTACATCTGATTTTGCCTTCATATTTTTGGAAAGTTGTAGTTTTTCCATTTTGTTCCACAAATATGAGCTTACTAAACTTTCTCTGATAGTTTGTGATCTTGTTGAGCGGGGCACCACAGGTAAAACTTGTCTAAAATCGCCGCCAAATACAATTACTTTTCCGCCAAATAGTTCATCTTGATCCATTAAATCTCTTAACACTGCTAGAATACGGGGTTTTGCCGACGGAATAATAGCGACGGAAAATTCTGTCGCTATAACATGGTTTATAGCGACGGAAAATTCCGTCGCTATAACATGGTTTATAGCGACGGACAATTCCGTCGCTATTATTCCGTCGGCAAAATAATTTTACCGACGGAAAAATAATTTTTAGCATCGGAAGAATTCCGTCGCTGTTATTGTACCAACGGATTTTTTAGCGACGAAAATTCCGTTGCTAAAAACCTTTTTAGCGACAGAATTTCTGTCGCTAAAAAAGTTAGGTGGGACAAAAAATTAGGCGCGGGCGTGTCTAAAAAATTTGGGCAGCCCGCGTCCGAGAGAGGGATTTATCCCAAATCCCTCTCTCAATTCCCATCCCCCCTCTCTCTCTCTTCATTCCCCCCTTCTCGTTCTCTTCGCCAGCGTTGGACCCGCGCCGCCGCCCTACCACCGACGAGCAGCCGCCTTCCCTACCGACCAGTCGTCGCCTCCCTCTCTCTTTCCCTCTCTCAAGGTACTCTCTCATCCCTCAATCTCTCTTTCTCTCTCCCCCTCAATCTCTCTTTCTCTCTCCTCCTACATAATGTTTGGTACTTTGTAATTGATTAATTATTGGAGTTTTAATTTGGTACTTCGTAATTTATAAGGGGGTTGGTAATTATTGGAGTTTAATTGTTGGAGGAGATTAAGTCTCCTGTGATGGGAAGGATGAAGTCACTGAAGAGAATGTTGAGCAGAGGGAGGATGAGTTTTCTCCCCCTTATTTTCTTCCGAAAAGTTACACTTCTACGAACAATGAGAATACACTTCTGCGAACAATTGAAATATAAGAGGGTAATGTTGCCATAGTGTAGATATCGAAATTAAGTAACTTTCCAATAAATAAAAAAATGTCTCATAGCAATATGTCAGTGTGACGCCCCTGGGTTCACACAAGGCTGCAGTCCAAGGTGAAACCAAGAATGTCAAACCTGCCATGCACCACACCGTGCAACAACATGTTTCACCCTCACAATTAACATCTATCTAGTAGAATCAATAACAGGTGTAGGTACAAAAGCAAGTAAAAGATAGTACACGAAGAACTGATGAAATCTTAATGATCAAATAGATATCTCATCATCCAACAACTGGAAATACATAAACAATGTCTGAATAAATAAACTGGAGTACTCAACAAGTCTCAAATACAAATATCTGACAAAAAGGAAATAAGGCACACAGCCTTTACAACTTCTAGAACAATACTATCAAATGTCTAACCAAAAATCTATGGTGGAGTCCCAACATAAGCATAACTAGACAGCTGAACACTAAAGTGTATCGCCATTAACCTGCGACTCTCCGGGCTCCTGGCTCGCTACCTGAAATGGGGAGGGACAACGAGCGTCAAAGCGCTAGCGAGTAACATCACAACCAACCCCAAGGGAAAAGGGCTCGTTGTTTATGAAAATACAGATAATATATAATAGATCTAAAATCATTGATCTCACTAAAGAGGGTTTTAGTATTTAGAAGTTTACAACACGAGAATAGGTACGTCGAGCGAAATAATCCAAACAAGGAAACCCTCATGTATATACCTTATATCTCAAATTTATAAACTCCTAAGTACTAACCCAAGGTTCTAATACAGTAATAACAATAGAAGAGAAACAACAAACACCAGAGTATAATTACAGTGCTGTAACATAGTCAACGTGAATAATCACGATGTTAGTTACAGGAATATTGTGTCAAAACCTGCATAAGTGTCATACCAAATCTACATAATCATCATGTTGTGAAATGTGGTATAATAATCACATGCAGGGTTAAGAACCATGTCCGATACAAGAACTAACTATCGTAGTTTTCCAAACTCATGGAATAAGTGTCAATTGTCCAACACGAGGACTGAGAGGGATTATAGTCCAACACGAGGACTTCTATGGATTATAGTCCAACACGAGGACTGTAGAATTAGTATAAGATCACTACAATGCATGTAGTAAAATCTACTTATCAGTTTCATAACCAAATCAGTGTATATGCCCCAAATTCATACCCTCGGGTCATCTATCATGCATGGACACATAGTGGGACTAATAACCAGGTCAGATAATCCAGACAAACCCCCGAATATGAGTAAAAATACTCAAATACACCAAAACTGGAAAAATGCTACAGAGGGATCGGCGGTCGACCGATCCGGTCGACCGAACTCTGATACAAATCTTGGCGGTCGACCGCTAGACATCTCGGTCGACCGATCGGACGCCGCGGTCGACCGAATCGACCTCACGGTTTGACATTCTTGGTTTGACCCTGGACTACAGCCTTGTGTGAACCCTGGGGCGTCACAGTCAGCTTGAAATTCATTGATTTTTAAGTTTGAGAAATGTACCAGATTTGTGAATTTTGGTAATATTTGATAAATAATGTTGCAGGTTTGCATCTTCCAATTTTGTTCTTTAAAACTAGTAATAGAATCATAACTAGTAATAGACCTTTATAACAATATGGTCTATTAATAATACCAGAGGCTTTTACAGTCATAATCTACTGCTACAGTCACATGATATACATTATCAACATAATTCGGTTAAAGTGACAAAAAAATATGCTGTAAAGTTCTAATTAAATTAATAATAATAACCAAAATAGGTTTTAACATGGAACTCCAATTCCTTTGTTGGTAATGTAGAGAAGTTCTCAATATAGACTTAATTATTAATAGACCCTTTCCTCTATACACGTCTATAAAAAATCATTAAACTAGATATTTTCTTTTTGTTTTTTGCAAAACATTTTTGTTGTTTTTTTAGTTTTACTGATCAGCTCAAAATATTATTTACATCGCCTATTAATTTGCTGAGAAAGTTTATAGTTGGCAAGACCTTGGAGTTGTGGCAAACATACCACCAGTTAATGGCATTCAAAATGCAGAAGTTGATAATTTTATTTTATAAGTTTATTCATACCTTCACGTAAATGACTACCCGAGGATCAAAAATATTAAAAGTTTGTGATAAACATTTTCTATGAATCAAGATTGTAGATGTTGATGGGGATAATGTATATGGATGAGTTATATTAAGCTTAGTGAAATGCTTAGCGCAGCAAATTTGTTTATTCAATTTTTTACAATTGATTTTGAAAATTCTGCATTCTTCGTCAAAGGCATTG
Organism: Asparagus kiusianus; assembly: GCA_022839385.1. Lineage (NCBI taxonomy): Eukaryota > Viridiplantae > Streptophyta > Magnoliopsida > Asparagales > Asparagaceae > Asparagus > Asparagus kiusianus. The sequence continues at coordinate 428,020 of BQKN01001055.1, forward strand.
TTGAAGTTGAAGATCTAGATCGTCTGCGTATCTTTGAATTGCATGTTGATGTATGTGACGGTTCATATTCAGTAGACTAACGTGTTATAAACATCTATCCTCATCTGTCTGTTGTGTGTTATTTGGTACCGTCTTATGCTTTGTTTCTACTACTCAAATTTGAAAGGATTAACTGTGAATGATTCCTTGTACTATCGCAAGTTGCAGACAAACCCATCTACTTCTATTTGTGCGCATGGATCCCTTTGTAGTATTTCCATGTGCATATACCCCCTCAGTGAACTTTTTCTACTCTTCTAAACATAAAAAAAAGATTAGCAATTTGGGTTCTCTCCTTACAAATTTAGTTATACCCCCTCAGCAATTAGTTTGTCTCGCTATTTTGTGATTTGTAATAGCTTATTTAGGTTCCCTCGACAGGTCAGTCCTAGAACTGATGAGAGGAAGAGCTGATATCCCACTTTGCTGAGATATTTTGCTTAAGGTTCTTGTTTCCTTTGTGAAACAGGAATTCCTATTGCTACCTGACTCTCTTGTTATGCTGCCAAAATTTTCGCTGCGCGCAACATTCTTAACCTTATTGAAGACCTTCTATAGTAATTTAGGTTCTCTCCTTACAAATTTTGACGAAATGATAGTACACTTGAACACACGTAAATACATATACACGTCATGTTTACATACCTAATGGGATAGAAGCCTTCCTCTGACAGCCGGTCATACACATTTGTTCTAAATTAAAATAATATATCTAGGGATATGCTCACTTCCATTAATTTTTAAATTCTAGATGCGGGCAGTTCCTGACAAATCGTTCATAAGCATACCACGTGATCGGAGGCATCTAGACACCCGATACAATGATGGAATAGAAGCCTTCTTAGCCTACTCTGACACCAACCCTCTATGATCGCTGAGCGGGTTGATTTTCTATCCTTGTAAGAATTGCAGGAATGGTAAAATGCTCACTAGGAGTGACGTAAGTTTTCATCTGTCAATCAATGGATTTGATAGCTCTTATGTATTTTGGAGTCATCACGGTGAAGGCGTCCCAGTGATGCAATTAGAGGAAGAGTTCACTGATATCGATAATCCGACAGTTGACATGACTGATATGTTGGAAGATATTCTTGCAGCACCGTCTTCGAGTGATGTCAATACTACTGATATGTTTCAAGATGTAGACCGATTGATGAGACTTGTTGAAGAAAACGAGTCACCGTTATACGAGGGGTGCAAGGAGTTCACAAGGCTTTCTTTTATACTGCGGCTTCTTCATATCCAAACACTCAGTGGGATGGTTGTTACACATTTTGAGATGTTATTAGATTTGCTCAGGAAAGTCATTCCAGGCGGCGAGAAGAGCATCCCCACAACCTCTTACGAAGATCACAAGATTGTTGATACGTTGGGGCTTGATTACAAGAAGATAGACGCATGTCCTAATGACTGCATCCTATACAATAAGGGTAATGAAGCTCTGGAGGAATGTCCGACGTGTCATATATCACGCTAGAAAGAACATACGGGCACATCCGAAGGCGGTTCATCCAATAAGCAGAGCAGAATCCCTGTGAAGGTTCTTCGATATTTTCCAATTATTCCTAGGCTACAGAGGTTTTTTATGTCTACCGAGCTGGCTGAGAATATGCGATGGTATTCGACCGACCGTAAAGAGGACGGGAAACTGAGATATCCTGCTGATGGTGAAGCATGGAAGCACATCAATCGTATATACCCCGACTTTGGTAAGGAGTCTCGGAATATTAGGTTGGGGCTTGCTAGTGACGGATTTAATCCGTTTGGATTAATGAGCTCCGCTTGGTCTACCTGGCCAGTGTTGTTAACACCGTACAACCTACCGCCGTCGATGTGCATGAAGCAGCCATACATGATACTGTCACTCTTGATTCCTAGAAGATATTCTCCTGGAAATGACATCGACGTTTTCCTCCAACCGTTAATTGACGACCTGAAGCTTCTTTGGGAAGAAGGTGTCAGCACTTATGATGCTTATGGTAAGGAGTCTTTCTGTATGCGGGCAATGGTCATGTGGACAATTAATGACTTCCCGGCATATGCTAACCTATCTGGATGGTCGACGAAGGGTCAGATTGCTTGTCCGGTTTGCATGTCAGACTATGAGGGAAAGTTTCTGAAATACAGCCGTAAGTTCTGTTATTAGCAACACAGAAGATGGTTGCCTACAGGGCACAAGTTCAGAAAGTTAATAGGAAATTTTGACGGCAATCTAGAAAATAGACCGGCACCACCAAGGCTGACCGGGGAAGAAATATTTGAGCTTCTACATCCACAACCTAGAAAAATATTTGGAAAGAAAAGATTCAATAAAGAAAATCCATTTGGGGTTAGGAGAAAAATATTGAAGCAAAATTGGAGGGGAAAGGGAAAGGGTAAGTTATTTCTCAAAGGCAATTCGAAAGGAAATAAGCCTCGCAGAGTCAAATCGCATGGGCGTGTCTCTAAGGGCAATGAACTTCCGCATGAATGGTCAAAATTCAGCATATTTTATCAGTTTCCATATTGGAGAAGTTTAAAAATACGTCACAACTTGGATGTCATGCACATCGAGAAGAACATATGCGAGAATATCTTGAACACTTTGTTGCAGGATGGGAAAAAATCGAAAGATGACTTAAGGGCACGTCGAGACCTAGAAGAATTGAACATCCGTCCTGAACTACAAGCTATAGATAAGGGTGACAGAAAGTTTGAACTCCCAGCCTCCCGTGTCACACTATCAAAGGATGAGGTCCACAATATGTGTTTATTTCTAAAGTCTGTGAAGACACCGAATGGTTATGCTTCAAACATTTCAACAAATGTGCATATTGAGGACAGAAAATTTTTGGGACTCAAGACACATGACCACCATATTCTATTACATCAACTTCTCCCGGTTGCATTGCGACATGCTGAGAAGGAACTCGCGATGGTGGTAATAGAATTCTGTGGTTTCTTCAAGCAGTTGTGCTCCAAGGTGATTGATGTCAGGGAGTTTGAAGAATTAGAGGGACGTGTAGCCAATACATTGTGTAAAATAGAAATTCTATTTCCACCCTCGTTCTTTATGGTCATGGTGCATCTCACAATACATTTAGCATATGAAGCACGCATCACAGGACCAGTTCAATATCGCTGGATGTACCCTGTGGAGAGGTATTTATTATTATAATGTTCAATTAATATTTGTCAAATTCCGTTACTCGATTTTATTTTATCACAAATCATGAAACTATATGCTTGTAGGTATTTGGGTTTCATGAAACAACTGATGCATAACCGTGCACGTCCAGAAGGGTCGATCGCAGAGAACTACATAAGTAACGAGAGTTTGAATTTCATCTCTCGTTACTTGCGGGGTGTGGAGACAAGGATCAACCGTCCCCAACGAATAATTGACGGAACATTCTATAATGATCGTGGGGAGGACACTAGATTCCCTAGAATGGAGCTAGATCAAGCCCACACATATATCCTGAGCAATGATACTACATTTAACATATATGCGGCGTAAGTATTTAGCCGTTTGAATTAGATCATATTACATCACAACGAATTGATGCGCTGGTGGCTTGTTGGAGATATATATGTGTGAGTTATTAGTTTATTATTTTTTTACGAGGAGTCATTTATTCGGATTTTCATCATTTGGAGTTATTAGTTTATTATTATGTTTAATACACTGATTTGTATCTCTTTTTTTATATGCTGAAGCGATTTTTCTTCCTTGATGATAACATTTGTGCTTGGACTTACTGCTTCACACAAATCAATATATCGTTCAAGAGGTGGCGATCTGAGGTGAAGAAAAAATATTTCGTGCAAATAACAAACGATTGGGAGCACTTCTGGCATCTTGACGAGCGCGTAGATGGAGTAGATTTTTTTGCACTTTGTGATTACTGGGACACGACTGAAATCTAGGTATTATTACCGTAGATTTTTTCATTTTATATGCTGAATTTCTATATTTTCCTGATTTGACATTTTTTCTAGGCTCAAGCTAAAATAGCAAGGAGGAACCGCAACGCTCTTCGCAGTTACGAGCATCACGGGGGTTCCAGGTCCTTTAGCCAGCATTATCATCAATTGTCGCTTGAGGTATATAATATATTAGCTTATAAATTATCAATTTGAGTATACTTTATGTGTTATGGGTTAATAATATATTTGAATAAAATAAGGAAGGGGAGATCTCGGACATTTTGCAGATTGTATTCTGACTTCTTGGAGCCCGAATTACGCCGATGAAGAGAAGAAGGCGAAGAACAAGGATCTGGCTGTAAGTAGCAGTTCATTTGTATATTCAATTTCATAACAATGCATCATTAAAAAGTTGACTTGTCCGGGTTGTTTTGATATATCGCAGGAGAAATTACATGCTAAGGTACAGGAGCAAATATCTCAGTCTCAGGTCGGTTCTAGCACTCCGTCCCGGCTAAGTAGAGAGGAGGAGGACTCCATCATCGAGACGGTCATTGGACCGAGTAGGAAGAACAGATATCGGTGGAGAGGATCCGAGCAGAAGCCGCACGAGTCTAGTAGCACTTACGAGTCTGCAGCACCACCAGGAACACCAGGAAGCAGTTCATATCATGACTTGATGGAGCAGCGGATAAAAGCGATTGAAGATTGATAGTCACAACAAACAACATATCAGCGGATTGCGGAGGAAGAACGGAGGCGCCGGGAGCAGCAACAATTAGAGTTCACACAGTTCATGTCGACTCAGCCTCAGGAGGCTCAGGAGGCATATAGGAGACGATTTATGGCGGATCAGGTAATATATATACTTTACTTTTTTAAATTAAATGAATTAAATATATTTAATTCTTACTTAGTTATGAATATGCCATGTGACTAAATGATATCACACACATCGATACACACTTTTACATACAAACCCTAACTCTAACCCTAACACAAAGCCCAAAATATATACGTATAATATTTTTATGTGATGGTGGTGTTGATGGTGCGTACGTGCGTAGTGATGGTAGTATTGGTTGGTGAATTGGTTAGTTGTGTTGTTGTGGTGCGTGCGTGCGAATGGTTGGTTATGTGATCGCTTGGTGGGTGGTTTGGTCATGGTGGGG
>BQKN01001055.1:434891-466565 GCA_022839385.1 Asparagus kiusianus
GTGGTTTTCTGCGTTGGGATATCTATTAGCATTTTTTGACGCCTACACATATGTGGGCTCATAATGAACCAATATAGTTGCAAACAAACAACGAAGTGCTGCTACCATTTGGAAGACAATGACCTCATCTAAGCACTCTTTTATGCTATCATCAGATTCTAAAAGACCTAATTTCTGGGCAGATTGCTTAAAAGATTTGCAATGTATACCATTTACTGTAAGTTGATCCTCAAATGATGTCGGACACCTGATGTGATTAAGCAATGGTCTCAAGTAATATCTTTCTCCTTCAATTGGGTTAGCCCCATTTATACGGCCTTCACCTGTCTTTGTTTTCTTGGACTCCAAGATTTTGTTGTTGAATCCCAAACATAATATTCAGGAAATTCTACATATAATAACTCTTTTTCCTTCTCCTTTTTAGGTTTCTTCTTGTTTATCTTCTTTATTTTTAGCACACTCGGTAAAAAATTCTGTAAGCATCGTCTTAGAGGCATGTTCCAAGTGAATCAATTTTGATAGGTCTTGATGTTTCCAATAAGAAACATATTGCTGATTTGGCATGTGTAGCTGTAAGTTAATGACAGCCGAGAATATCTCATTAAGATGAAATTCATATATTCTCCAAAAAGCTTCCTGAGCTGATACCCATCTTGCATCTTGGAAATTTTTGATTTCATTTACAACTTTTTTCTCCTTCATTATACTCAATGTTTACTGCCACTCGATCATGCCATTTATATATGTACTTATAATGGTATTTCACTGCTTTAATGCCTGAACATATTTCAACATTGATGTGATAGTTAAAACTTGTTAGCAAATATGGATTGTAAGGTACCACCCATTGATTATTAAGGATTTTGTTTCTAACTAACATTGTTCTATTATTTTTGCTCCTTTTATAAATTGGGTAAGCATCTTTCGCTTGTAGTGATCTTGGACTAAAATCTCTCGGGTAGTGATACTTGCACTCGCCATTTTGTATGCAAACATTCTTCATAGTTAAATCTTCACAAGGACCATGCATCATATGTTTTTTATCAGTTCATATAGGCTTGGATTTTCATACTGGCCTGGAACTTCTGCTGATACGTACTTATCGTACTGATCTGATGATGTGAATTTGTGCTCTCCCATTATTATAATTAACATATGTGCATGAGGCAACCCTCTTTTTTGAAACTCGATGACATGAACATGGGTAACAACTTTTCCAAATATTTCCTATTTAAATAGCCGACCTTTCAAGTCTTGCAACTTCGCTCGAAATATCCTTGACGTTAGATCTGGTCTATCATTAGGTGTTTGGCCTAGATGTAGCTACTCTGTGATTTCTTCTCATTCAGGATTGCATGTCATTATGATGAAACGATCTGATTTTTCAAATCGTTATACTAATGATATTGCATCAAGATATCTACGACGCATCTCTAGGACCACCAATAAATGATGATGACAACACTATTCTTTTTCTGACTTTACATGCTTTGGCTTCCCCAGCAACTACACTATCGACTATGCCTTGGAATAACTCTGCTCTAATTTCTGATTGCTTCTTTCTAAAATAATCAAGTCTTGTTGTTTCAAGCTTTATGTACATATCAACAACATATTGATGGAACAACCGACCTGCTGATGTTAATACAGTAGATTATCGAGTATCTCTTATCTGAAACTTGTAACAATAATATTCTCGACATGAGACGTTTCCCACCTTTTGTGCTTTAACACCTACAAGTTTGAAGGTTAAGTTAATTTTTAATGTAATAGTAATATTAAAAATTTTAAATTATGATTTACCTTCCCTTTCTCGGTTAAATATGTCTTCTGCAGATGTAAAAGTTTGTTGAGTTACTTGAGATGTACTAATTAGTTGTTTTGAACGGCGAATATCCTTTGCTCCCTTCTTTTAATATTTTGGTGCCATCCAACATCTCCGCATGGAAAGAGTAAATGATACCGTAAATGATCATAACAATCGAAATAGTGCTTAACTTGATGATTCTTTCCAGAGTGTGAATGGACAACTATTTCTCTCTCATATGGAACATTATCATTATTTCCCTCTACCCAGACAGCTGCAACTTGATCCACTGTTGGAGAGTTGTATACGCGCTGATCTACTGCAGCATCTCTATTTATTATGATCTTGAAGTCTTCAAGAGATGGATAATCATTCAGTTTCCGCAAGAAATTTGCATATGGGTTACCTTCTAATATACCCATCAATCTTTTAGTTGCATTCGTACTCATGTTTGTATTATCTAATATTCCTATTCGATTTTGCAACTCATTCTCCATAAGTAAAGTTGAAAGTAGGAATGCTTGTTTTCTTCCGGAATTAGAGATGGGAGATTATGGTATATTTGTCCTTGTGCTCTAAATGTGAAAATGCCTTTTTGGTTTGATGCAAGCTCTCTATCAAATTTTGCCCCAAATGATGTGAATGAGAAAATGCTATTATACTTTCTTGTTTGTCTTCGAAATTCAATTGCCTCTTGGGTTTGTACGGTATAAAGGGCATATAACTCGTCCTTAACATTCACATTTGTTAGGTGGATTTCACCATTGTGGTAACAAGATGTTGGAGGCTCGTGTTCAAACTTTTTAGCTCCACAAAATGGACAAGACTTTGGGGTGCGTAGTTTATGTAATGAAGAACACACTGGTTCATGGTTAATTTGCCCTAGAAAGAAAATAATAGTTTTTAGCATTAAACAAATTTTGATATATAAAATTATGTAAATATTTTACTAAATTATAAAATAAATCTATGCAAACCCCCATGCTCATATTCTCGTTGTTACGCTCCACAAAACAAATCAATCTTCCATTGTCGCTTGCTATTGGTACTACTGCCAGCAAAATCATTCGTTTTCCTCTTTCTATTATTATCAATGACTTTCTGAATGTAAGTTCTCTTTTGATCAACATTCAACTGATTATATTTGGTTTTTCTACTCTCATGGATTAGAATGTGTTCTTCTGTTAAAAATAATGAAATATATTATTAATAAACACATATACACATAAAGCAACAATAATATATATTTATAGTCAATTCAAACCTTGGTTTGAAGTCATTTTGAAGAAAGTCCTCTTATGCAACTGTATAGTGATTATGCAATCCAAGAGTTAGAATGTAAATTTCTACAAGGAAAAGGTAATTCATTGCGTTAAATTATTGATTTTATTTAACATAAGCATAACAGTGCATATAATTTGAGGCCCCGTTTGGCAAAGGGTTAAGGACGTGGGGTTAAAAGAGAAGGATTAATACACTTAGCTCATTCGATAATCCAAAGGACTAAATTATTAACCCGTTAAATAAGTTTTATTTTAGCCCTTGTGATCAGTTTTAGTGTTTGGGAATAACAACGATTTTGACTATTTTCTTTATAATTAGAAGGGTTAACTCTTATTCCATCTAAATTGGAGTATTAGTAAACCCCTCATTTTGAGGGGTTAACTCATTTTAATCATTCTAAAGGGGTTAACTTAACCCTTCTATATTTTTTTATATTTAGAAAATTATGAAGGGTTAACTCACTTTAACCCTTGTATAGATTTTTTTTTTGTTTGGCAGGTTAAGAAGAGGTTAAGTCTCCTTAACCCCTCACTTAACCCTTTGTCAAACGGTACCTGAGAGAATAACTATGTTTTAATTTGATACACTATACATGTGGCAATAATCACAAATATCTGCTATGCTAAGGTTATTTATGTTATTTGAAGTCATATAATAATAATAATAATAATAATAATAATAATAATAATAGTAGTAGTAGTAGTAGTAGTAGTAGTAGTAATAATAATAATAATAATAAATATTTAAATAAAGAAGAAGATAAATACAAGTAATTACAGTTACCATCACTATGAACACAAATAATTAGAAATGAGAAGAAAGTTGCTTCACTAACCTAAATCGCCCACAACCTCAGAAATGTTTCCAAGAAAAACAAAGCAAATCAAACCAAGTACAATAACTGCATTTATATGAAAAATGTTAAAGTATTTAATCTAGACATGAAAATGTATTAGAAAAGTGCACATAAATGATGATGCCTTGAGAATGCTAAAAACATCTTTTTAGAATTTAAAGTTTAGCATTGAACATATATTTAAATTTAAACTAAATAAAAGCATGCATACCAAAAAAAAAGTTCCTGATAAAAACGCTTGGTCAAATATTATAATTGTTGATTTTTAGTTTATGCATTATATACTTTTCTCAACTTCAGAGATTTATTGCTCTTGATCTGAATGAGATATCATGACTGTATATAATATGCATACGATCGGCTATTACATGACTGTATATGACTTCCATCATTCCTAAATCACTTGTTTGCTTTTGAGAACATTGATTACTTTAGAATTTTATAGGATCAATGAAACATGCAGCACCTAGGCTTGTGAAAGGGATGTAAGCTTGAAAATGATGTAATATGGAAAACGAAGAAATTGTAGGATTCCAATGTTGTCATAGCTGAAATATCTGGTAACTAATAATGAGACTGAGACTGCCTTTATCAAATGCATTATCTTTATCAAGACATTAGCTTGTCCATAGAAAATGACATGCTTATATTGTTTATAGTCTGTGTACTCCATCATTGTGCTACTATAAAAGTTTTTTTGATCCTATTTCCTCAACAAATTTACTTATACAGTCTTTACTTCAGTTAAATTATCATAGATATTCAAAAGAGGATCGAAGACATTTTAGAATGTTTCTTAATTTAGCTTCAAATGTACCTTATTGGATATAGTAGTCTTCTTGAGAAATTCTTGATTTATCATGTAGACTAATAGTCGTCATTCTTCATAAGCACACTATCCAGTAAGTTACTTAAGATTATTTCTTCTGATCTTCCTCCTATAATCTTTTCATACTTTGCCTTCAATTGCAAAAGATAATGAACTTGGCATGGCTCTTACATAGTCGCTTATAGAATTGTTATATTTCCATCCTAATAGTAATAGTAAATTGATGATAGAAATGTAAAATACATCCCGATATAATAAGTTGTATGTATTCAACTTACTTTCTAATCTCGCTCCAGCTGACCTTTGATTATTGAAAACCTCGTCGCTTGAAACTACAGGAAATCGACAAATAGGGCAAAATTAGATCAAAAGGAAAGGAATGAAGAACAAAAAGGGTAGAGGTTGAATTGAGCAAAATTAATTATTAGAGCTACGTTTTTGTGTAGCAGAGTGAAGACGAAGAAGAAACCTTCTTAATATCATAGGTAGAATTTGTTTTATTGTGCTTTCTATAAAAGTTATATATATCAAAAAAAATGTGAACAAACAACAAATTAGTAGCTTGATTGTGGGAAAAATAGTTCCAACCCAATTACTAATTTCTTGTGCAATATTAACAAGATGTATCAAATCAAGCAAGTGAAAATTTAACCTACAATCTTTAAACCTCATCCATGCACTACACTTATCGTTGAGTAAAAGCCCTACATTATAGCAAACTCAACAAATTATTATAACCCAAAAATATAGTCATTAACTGAGAAAGCGCAAACAAAATCTACTTAAACCCAATCTAAAGTTCATCATTGCAGATCGCAGCATCAATTGACCTCGCAAGTCGACAATTAAAAGAGAGGAGAAAGGGAGATAGTACCTCGATAAAGGAGAATAAAAAGTTGTCCAATGCTAAACTCCAAAGCTGTAGGCCGATGAGAGATAGATGATAACAAATCTGAGAACTGAGGAGATGACGGCGGAGGCGGTGCGTTGATGATGATGACAATAGTAATCATCATCGGCAATTGATGGTTTTAGATCGTGGGACGACGCTGACTGAGGAGAAGCGTTACCAGAGAGAAGGCGTAACAGGGGGAGACTCTAGGGCTTTTGATTTCTGATGATGAGAGTAATGACGAGAGAGAAGAGAGGAGAAACGATGGAAAGAGAAGGGAAAAGAATAGGAACAATTTTTCAAAACAGCCCCATTTAATTTTTTTTATTTTTAAAATTGACCCAATTTTTTTTATTATCAAAACCGACCCGTTTTTGGCCACGTCAGCCTAATCACCTTCCTAAACAGTCGGGGTTGCCAACCCCGACTATTTATGACATAAATTTTTAGGGTTTAAGGCTTCTAATTGGGGTTTAACACCCTTCTAAATAGTCGTGGTTGGCAACCCCGACTGTTTAGGAGGGTGATTAGGCTGACGTGGCAAAAAACGGGTCGGTTTTGATAAATAAAAAAAAGGGTCGATTTTAAAATAAAAAATGAAATGGGGCTGTTTTGAAAAATTGTTCAAAAAAATAGCAAGGCCGACCCTTTTTGCGGATAGCCCCCTCTCAAAATGTAAAGGAGGCGGAACCATTTTAGACATATATTTATTTATTATATAAATATAAAAACAAAGAAGGTGTTATAGGAATAAATCTCCTCAAAAGCACTAAGGCCCTGTTTGGTACGCGGGAATGAGGTGGAATGGAATGTCATTCTCACTTCTCATTCCCTCATACCAAACAAAACTAGTTTTTAGATGTTGGAATGATCATTCCCATGGAATGACCATTCATATTTTTTGTGGGAATGAGCATTCCAAGTGAGTAGATAGGGAATGATCATTCCCATTCAATGGGAGAATCAAATTAGTTAGGTTTTTTTCAATTATACCCCTATTAATAATAAGAATAAATTTAAAAATCATTGCTTTTGACACGTATTCTCATTTTCTCTTAGCTACTAATTATAATCGAACAATAGGAATTTTTTGCGGGGTAGGGATTAAAACTAGTGGTACATATATCAGTAGCATATTAAAACTAGCGGTACATATTTCATTAGCCTATTATATCACAATTGCTCAATATAGGAGCAACACAATTTAATATAAAAACAGATACAACTGAAACTATATATTATTTGCCGATTGAAATTCTTTCATGTCAATATTTTTTTTTGGTCAATCAATTTTTTTTGTTTATTCACCAATGTTTAAAGTCTGTTATTTTCACCAGCATATTATATTCTTTCTGAACTTTTACTATTGTTTTCCCACCATAGAGAATTATATGTACCCATTGTGTACACGTTTGATTGTGGTTCATGCACAACAATAAATCTAACTTTTGATTGAAAAATATTTGACCCAATATTTATGAAAAGAGGAAACTCTCGCTGAGAAATTGGCCAAAATATTAAAATTATCAAAACCATATCATATCTAGACTATATATAGAGGTATAAGGGCATTATTATAACACATACCTAGATTAATATAACATATGCAGAAATATTGAGAATTGTTTAAAAAATATAAACGAAACATACACCTGATCGATAACATGTGCATTAGTATAACACATACCTAGATTAATATAACATATGCATAAATAAAATTTTTAAGTTATTATCATTAACGTTTATTTTTATCTTATTAAAAATCTATGTTGTTATAAGGGCATTATTAGAAAATGAGATTCAATTCTCACTTGTGAACTAGTGATACCAAACATGGGAATGAAAATTAGATTTTTATTCTAGCTTTATTCTACAAATACAAATGCACCCAAACAAGAGAATGAGAATGATCATTCCATTCTCACATACATTCCATTCCATTCTCTTTTTCATTTCATTCTCACTTGACTTCATTCCCACGTACCAAACGAGGCGTAAACTCGTGAGAGTGAAACCGTCGACGCCCTCTTTTCCATGTCTTCTTACTGCTCACATTAACTAATCCCTTTTAACATGTCATCGAATGCAGAAGGATAACTTTGGTATATAAATATTTAAATTGGTTGAAGGGAAATTTTTCATGAACTCCCTCCTTTAATGGGTAAAATAAAAAATAGATTTCTACGTTGAAAATTTGTCCCAATTTCAAATCAAAATATTGAAAAGGTTGAGCGTGTTTAGGTGCGTTTTTGATCTCTCCTCTCTCACCCCGTCCATTTCGTCCGCAGACGTTAACGCCTCTCTCCCTCCTCCTCCATTTCCGCCCTCTCCTCTCTTCAACATCTCCCACGTACAAAAAATGATCAAATCAAGAAACCCCATCATCAAAATCTCACATTCTCCATCGATTTCGATCGGGAATCGACGACGGAGATCGCCGGAGGATGGATCCCTCGTCCCCCACGATGTCCCCGGCGAACCGCCACATCCGCTCCGGATCCGCTGGCGTCAGCAACTTCCGGCGATCCCAGAACAACGCCGCCCGCGCCGCCGCCCAGCGTCTGGCCAAGGTCATGGCGCAGTCCAATGATGATGAGAGCGACGAGGATAGGGACAGCGAGCCAATGCCTCCGATCGAGCTTTCCACTCCTCGACGGGCTAATCGTGCCTCTTCCCCTGCGGTATGAATCACAAAGTTTCCTTTTCTAGAATTTTTTTTTTGTTTCCTCTATACAACCTTGAATAAGCTAGAAAGATTGGATTTTGGTTGATACCTGGGGGCACGTTTACATGTAGACTTGATAGATTGATGATTTGTGTCATGTTATGGAGAAATATTTAATTGGTCTTGTCCGCTGGATAGCTGGTGTTTTAGTAGTGAACCGTGGATCAGTGTAAAAATCAGCGCATTAGTCCCGTATCATGATTGTATAGCCCAATAGCCCTGGCAAAAGATTAGCATAGTCATTTTGAGTGTGAAAGTACAACACTACAAGTTCTATCTTGGGGCATACAGAAATTTAGACACTATAGTTTGGGTCATACAATATTGAAAGGGCACGACTTGGAGTTATATGCAAAACAGGTTTCATGTTTTTTAGTCCAACGATTATTGCACTTATAAATATTACTAATTTCTTTAATCATTTCACGTTTCAAACATGAAAGATAGATAGCACCTGTCTTCATAGCTCCATTTTTTTTCTTATGCGTCAAGGATGGACATCTATGATATCCATGTACGTTATCTGATGACATCCTGATATTTACTAAATTCCCTGATACATCCCTGATATGAACCATCCGATACGTAACTTTTATGTCCGACATGTCTCCAACTTCTGACATTTAGAACACTGTATTTTGTAATAATTACATGTACATTATAAAATATAAGTGTATTTTTGTACCGCATTTCGGGTGTTGCCGCATCCTATACTTACAGAAAGATAATTGACAGCAATTTTGTGAGACAGTAATGAAACTCATTTTACTTGTGTAGTGTTTTTTGATGTAGTAGATATTTCTTGACAATTTGAGGTCAGTTTGTGATGCTTCAAGAACATACTAAGTCATGAAAGCATAAGAGTATTACCTTTTGATTGTAATAGTCGTGGTTTTGAATGAGAATTGTCAAGTCTAAATTCTAATAAGTAATTATTCGTAAGCTATATTGTTATTGAATTATACATGAGTCGATTAAGTGAACTGTTCAGAGCAAACATAAGGACGTGTTTGTACATAGATTCATTATATCTTTTCTGCAATATTGAAACTCTGCATGTTGTACAGTTGGACATAAATATTGCCATGAAGTTTGTCTCTTAGTTATGAATCATGACTCAGCAAATCCTTAAATAACTATTTGTATATGCTTTACTTTGGTTATAAGTAGCTATAATGTGCATCTATTTATAATTCATAGAATTTTATTTGTTGAATACTTTTATGCCTTTTTCCTTTTTAGATAGGTCGTTATCTTTCTGAACAAACGTCTACTGTTCGTGCAACATCCACGGGTCGACCTGCTATGGTGGCAAAACAACCAGCACTGATACCATCGATTAAGCCATCACAAAAACCTGTTGTTGCTTCAATGAGAACAGACTCCCCTGTTGTTAGTCGAAGAGACAAAAGGTTGGTCTTTTTACTTCGTATCTATGTGTCATTAAGCCATCTACATTGTCTGTGTAATTGTTAAGATTAGTTCGTAAATTGTTTGAAAGGTTATCTCCTAAATTTTGTGACATATTATTGCTATTGGTGATCTAGACTCATATAAATATGAGATGTATAGGCCTTGGCATTTAATGCGTCTGTATTTAGTTTTTTTTTAACTAAATTGTGAAAACTGAACGGTAATTATAATGTCTTATTCTCCTTTCATTTTCTTGTGATCTATTGCCAAGTTCTGGCTTAAACTTTCCCGTCTGTGCTGAATGTGGCATCGTTAATTTTTGTGGCAAACCAATAGGTTGAACAATAAAAAATGAGGTTGAATATGGATATAGAAGTTGAGCACATGAAGCTTGCATAGCTTTTTCTATATTGTAGCAATGACATGTTATGCACATCTAACTGACCTGTTTCTGGTTCTAGTAGAAGTTCTGTTAGTGAAAACTTAAAATTTAAGAGTTTTTTTTTGGTCAATGAATTAATGCTTTATTCATCTTCCAAGTGTGTAAAGTGCTGTACATCAAAAACCAGGATTAATAACCTGGCAAACAAGAGAAATTACATAGTTACAACTTCACTATCATTTCCTTAATATGTGCAGGAAAATTATCATTCAAAATTTTAGAAAAGATGGATAATTTGATAGCACGGAAGAGAGTATCAGAAGTTCTTGCATTCCCCTGAAAGATCCTGACATTCCGCTCTTGCCAGATTAAGTAGACGGCCACTGATAGAGCCATTCGCTTCAAATCCTTCTTGAACCCTTTTCCTTTCAAGCATCTAGAATACCATCTACTGAGCTGATCCCAAGTACAGGTTCTCCATGTAAATCCCAACCAATCCATAACATTGTTCCACACTTCAGCCGAATACTGACAATCAAAGAACAGGTGCTTGTAATTTTTAGGTTGTCTAGAACACAGAACACAACAATTTGTGCTAAGAATTCTAAATCGACACAACCTTTCTTGTGTGAGAAGCCTAGAATGAAAGGCTAACCAAAGAATTATCGAATGCTTAGGGTAATTCAGTCTCCCCCAAGTAGTTTCAGTCCAGTTTATTGTAGAAGAGGAATTGGTTAAGATATTGTATACCAGAGATAACCGAAGTTTACCATTGCTACTGCAGCTGTTAAGAATGTTCAACACATCGCCTGCATTGCCATACTTATCTATGATCATGTTTCTAGTTTTGAGGAGTTGCTTCCACATCCAAGAGTCATTATCCCTCTGTTGAACTTGCCAAACATTTGAATTTTTTAGATAATGACCATGGATCTATTTTATCCAGAGAATGTCTTTCTTTTGATGAATCATCCATAGTAAGTTCACAGCTGATGCTTGGTTCTATAATTTGGCTGAAAACAGTCCCAAGCCCCCTGTTTCTTACCCAGACATACTGAATCCCATGATATTAGATGAATTTTCTGTCCCCATAGAAATGATGAGCAGAGCCTGTCAATTTTTTCAAGAGTCTTAGTCGGCAGAATGTAATTGCTGAACCAGAAGGTTTGAATCCCTAGAATGACTGATTTAATCATTTGAATTCTCCCCGCATAGGATAAGCTTCTATTCTGCTGCCAGCTTTGAAATTGATTGGTAATTTTACTTATAAGAGAAGAGCATTCAAAGTGTGTTATCCTTCTTGTTGTCAAAGACAGACCCAGGTATCTCATTGGTAATGTACCCTCTGAAAAGCTCAAATATGTGCAAATTTGGGACTTTAAGTTATCTTCAATACCACTCAAATAAACTGCACACTTACTGGGGTTTGCTTCCAGATCTGAAACTTGGCAGAATTCTTGTAAGCAAGTGTTTAGTCTAGTGATTGAGCTCATATCAGCTTTACCAAACATTAGTAAGTCATCTGCAAAAATCAGATGAGTTAGCTTCATTTTAGAACACTTTGGATGAAATTTGAATCTTCTGTCTTCCTTAAGCATCTCTAGTCTTCTTGACAGGTATTCCATGCCTATCACAAAGAGATGAGGGGAGAGAGTGTCTCCCTGTCTCAGACCTCTAGCACCATGGAAGTAGCCATACAAAGATCCATTAAGGGATAGAGAAAATTTAGGAGAGGTGATGCACTCCCAAATCCAGCCAATCATATTTCCAGGGAATCCCAAACCCTCAAGCATGACCTTAATGAACCCCCAATTCATAGTATCAAAAGCTTTCCTTAAATCCACATTTATTATGGCTCTGGGAGATATATGTTTTCTCCCATAGTGCTTGATGAGTGCATGGGCTAGGAGGAAATTGCTTGAGATGAGTCTACCTTTAACAAATGCACTTTGTGCATCATTAACCAAGAACCCCATGATATTCTGGATCCTGTTAGCAATAATCTTTGTAATGATTTTATATATGATATTGCAGCATGCTATTGGTCTGAAGTCAGATGCTGAAATTGGATTGAGGGTTTTAGGGACCAAAGTGATGGCTGTTGAGTTGAAAGCACCTAGCAATTTACCTGTACTAAAAAATTCCTCAATTGCCTTGTATAGATCTTCATTAATGATTTCCCATGCAGCCTTGAAGAAGGAGGCACTAAAGCCATCTGGACCTGGGGCCTTACCATTTGGCATAGTGAAGACAGTTTGTCTAATTTCTTCTCTGGTGACAGGTTTGCTAAGCTCAACACGTTGATTAGAGGATAGAATTGGCCCTTTAGAGATAACCTCAGGATCAGGAGGTGAAGTGTGAATTGTAGTTCCAAGCAATTTTTTGTAGTATTGAATAAATTCAGAGATGATGCCTTGTGTTTCTGTAATCCTGATACCATTTTCAGTATATATAGACATCACCCTATTGTGGTGTCTTTTGTTCTTCATGACAGCATGGAAGTACTGGGTACTCTTGTCACCTTGCAATCCCCATTTGATATTGGCTTTTTGCCTATAAAAAGAATTTTCACAATCAAGTAATTTTGTGTATCTCCTAATGTGCTCCTTTTCCCTGGCAATCAGATCTGGATTAAAGAGGTCAGAATTCAGTTGAGCTTGAATATTAACCAGCTCTGCTTTAGCCCTTGATACCTGATCACTAATGCACATGAAGTGTCTTTTATTCAGCTCTTTAAGCACAGGCTTGAGATTATTGAGTTTACTTTGTACCCTGTACATGTAATATCCAGGGATATACTGATTCCAGACTGACCTAACTGCTGGTAGAAAGTCAGGGTGTTTAGTCCACATAGCAAAGAATTTAAAATGTCTCTTACCTCCACAGTCCACTTCATCACCTATTGTTAGCAACCCAGGGGAGTGATCAGAGCAATGTGGCATCAGATAATCTACCTGGCTTGAAGTATATTGGAAAATCCAGTCATCATTTACTAGAATTCTATCCAACCTACTCCATACTCTAGTAGAATCATCCTGTTTGTTACTCCAGGTGAAAAAACAGCCAGTGGATTTAAGATGCTTTAATTGGCTTGTATCAATAAAATTCTGAAAATCTTCAACCTCTATATCTGTTATTTGAGCCCCTCCTATCTTCCCTTCACTATTAAGTATGGCATTGAAGTCACCTCCTATTAACCAGGGATCTGAAACATTCATTTTGAAAGGCATAAGATCATCCCAGAGAATTTTCCTGCCTTCTGAATGGTTGAGAGCATATATGGCTGTGATTAAACACTTTAGCCTTCCATCTTTTGATTCCACTTTGCATGTAATATTTGATCAGAACTATTGATATTCTGGACAGTTAAATAATTACTATCCCAAAGAAGCCATATCCTGGCTTTGTTAGCAGTGTGATGTACATTAGAAATCCATTCCCAATCTTTGAAAACTTTTTTAGCAATGATCTTCATTTTCTCCATGGACACTTTGGTTTCTAGAAGAGCAAGAAAGGAGATTTTATAATCCTGAATGAACTGCTTGACTATCAAGTGCTTAGAGGATTTATTAAACCCTCTAATGTTCCAAAAAGCCAAATGCATTTATTGGAAGAGACCACCCCTTTCATTATCATAGGGGTCTAAATCAAGTATTTGGTGCTCCAGACTTGAGAATTTTGATGTCTTTAGAATTTATTCTCTTAGCTGCGTTAGCTCTGGTAACACTAGTGAAGCCAGTAGTATTGATAGTGGGAGAGTAATGACTCCAGCCATTCTTGACTGAGCAGATAAATTAGAAGAACCTCTTGATATATCAGCAGGACCTTGAGTGACAAAGCCAGATGCACCTGATTTTTCACCAGCTTCAGATGTTGGTAGTTGAATTATAGTATCAGCTTGAGACTGTGCATGTTTCATAGCATCTTGTGCATGTTCAATACTTGAGCTTACATTAACCCCAGAGGATTGAGGTAACTGGATATCTTTAGCACTTGAGTCTAGACTCCTGACATCATCCTTATGCTGGGGACTTTTTGCTTGTGCATTCACAATTGTATTCACAGTATGATTATGGCCATTTTGCCTGCTTACAGGGACCCAGATTTTTTTCTTATTCCTTCTGCATTGATCAGTTTCATGACCAAGTTTGTTACATGATGTGCACCACCTTGGCTTGAATTCATATATCACTTCCTGTGCATAACTCCTACCATCAGGATCTTTAATGATTACTTGATCAGGTAAGGCATCTTTCAAGGGCAAATTTACTTCTATCAAAACTCTTGCGTAGCTTAACCTTTGTCTAGTAGCAGTAAGTTTATCTGTTGATATGGGTTTACCAATGAGGCTAGCAACCTTACTGATCCCAATTGAACTCCAAAGGTTAAGCTTCAGATTAGGGAATTGTACCCAAAGTGGATAGGAGAAGTCTTGAATTTTATCCAAGTCAGTATCTATATTCCATATCTTCAGCATCAGAGGCCTAGAACCAAAAACCAGGGGCCGGCATCTAATATTTCCTTCATCTGCTTCTCAGTTTGAAAATCAAAGAGGAATAGACCATTCTTGATTAAAGACACTTTAGGAATAGAATAATTTCCCCAAATCTTACTCACATATGTTTCCATTGATTTAAAACCAATGAGGTTAGCAACCTTACTGATCCTAATAGAACTCCAAAGGTTAAGCTTCAGATTAGGGAATTGTACCCAAAGTGGATAGGAGAAGTCTTGAATTTTATCCAAGTCAGTATCTATATTCCATATCTTCAGCATCAGAGGCCTAGAACCAAAAAACCAGGGGCCGACATCTAATATTTCCTTCATCTGCTTCTCAGTTTGAAAATCAAAGAGGAATAGACCATTCTTGATTAAAGACACTTTAGGAATAGAATAATTTCCCCAAATCTTACTCACATATGTTTCCATTGATTTAAATTTAACATTTAAACCAATAACATGTCCTATTAAGGCATTTCTCCATAATTGTTCCCCTTCTTTCCATTCATCAGAAGTAAAAGAGGCAGTTTTTGATTGAGAGGATGGTATATAACTCAGAGACAGACCATTACCTGATTTCCTGTTGTCAGCAAACAGGCTTGCAAAGGTTTTGCTAGGAATTGGATCTGGTTTTTCCATATTATCATCATTGCCAGTAGGTTTATCCCCTTCTCCAGGTTTCAGTTTACCAGATGATGCTGAATCAAAGTTAGATTTAGCACTCACATTTACTAATTCTTCTGAATTGATAACCACAGTTTTAGCCAATGGAACAGTAAGAGTATCAGAAGCAACTCTAGGAATCTCCTGATCTGAATTAAGAAAATTTAAGAGTTGATAGAAAGCATTCTGGGAACAGAACAGACAATAATATAGTTGTAGAAAAAACATCTTGAAGCAAACTAGGTTCTAAAAAGACAGTGGCCTGAAAATGGATTGTTGTGAAATTGCTAAGTTTGATAACATGGTTCTCTGCTTTTTTGGTGAATGAAAAATTTTATTCACTACCAAAATGTGGAAGTTTTAGTACACCTCAAGTGTCTCAGGTTAGCAAACTGAGAAACAAACAAAAAGAGAACTATAAACCCCCCTTAACAGAGATTACAGCTTACACACTCATGGCTATTGAGAACTATATACAATATCTCCAATTTGATTTCTTTGATCACTGCATCCGCACCTTTGCTTTTCCCTTGGAACAATCTTCTGTTCCTTTCTCTCCACAAAATGGAAACTGTAGTGACCATAGCCATTTTCTTAAGCTTTTGAGTTAAACCCGTACCTCTCAAACAGGTAGAGAACCAGTGCACACATTGGTTCCAATTACAGGATTTCCATCTACTTTTGAGCCAATCCAACACACCATTCCATATATGGCATGAAAAAGGACATTCAAAAAACAAATGGTCTCTAGATTCCACCGAGGCAGAGCATAAGCAACAGGAGTTGAAGTTTGCAATCCCCCACTTCATAATTCTGTCCTGAGTCAGCAATCTGTCCTGAATTGCTAGCCAGCATATGAAAGAGTGTTTGGGGATATTTAGTCTCTCCCAGACAAGCTTCGACCATGCAACATTATTTGCACTTGGGTACAGGCATTTGTAAAGGGCAGAGAGTTTAATTTTACCATTCATATTGTAGGAGAATAGCATATTCTTCAGGTTATCCATCCCACCACGGAAAGAAATGGCTCTGTCTCTTGTCTTGAGCAGTTGCCTCCACATCTATGAGTCTCCATTCCTTATGTTGACATGCTAAATATCCCTATTCTTCAAATATGTACCATGGATCCATTTAATCCATAACAACTCCTTGTTAATATGAATATACCATATACACCTCAAGGCAGATGCATAGTTCCAAATAGGAGCAGAGAACAACCCTAATCCTCCCTGTTCTTTACTTGAACATATTTTTCCCCATGACACAAGAGGAGTTCTAGAATTATGAGCTGTTTTACCCCATAAAAAACTCCTGCACAGTGCATCAATCCTCTGCAAGACCTTAACTGGGAGGATAAAATTAGAGGTCCAGTAAGTTTGAATCCCCAGAATCACACTTTTGATCACTTGTAACCTACCTGCATATGAAAGATTTATACGCTTCTGCCATGAATTGAATTGATCTTCTATCTTTGTAAACAACAGATTACAATCCAGGTGGGACAGTCTCTTGGATACCAGGGGAACACCTAAGTATTTGAAAGGTAGTTCACCCAAATTGAAACCCAACAGGTTGATGATAGAAGATTTTGTTAAATCATCCACCCCTCCTAGGAAGACAGAACATTTATCAGGGTTGGCTTCAAGACCTGATATATTACCAAACTCTTGGACACATTGGTGCAGTTTCTGTATAGAGTAATGGTCAGCTTTGGAAAATAAAAGGAGATCATCCGCAAAGACCAAGTGAGTGATTTTGAGCCTCTTGCATTTAGGGTGAAATTTGAACATTCTGTCATGATATAGAAGATCTAACTTCCTTGAGAGGTACTCCATTCCTAGAATGAAAATATAGGGGGAGAGTGGATCACCTTGCCTTAAGCCACGTTCTCCTTTGAAGTAGCCATGCAGAGAACCATTAAGAGAGATTGAATAGCTTGGTGAAGTGATACATGCCATTGTCCATTTGATCATGGAGGCAGGAAAACCCAGACCTTGAAGCAAGTCTGAAATGAACCTCCAACTTATGGTATCGAACGCCTTCCTGATATCAATACTGACCATAGCTCTTGAAGAAATATTTTTCCTGTTATAGTTCTTGATCAACTCATGAGCAAGCATGATATTGCTTGAAATTTGCCTCCCTTTGACAAAAGCACTTTGTGCTTCATTAACAAGGCATCCCATAACTGTTTTCAATCTATTAGCTAGCACTTTTGAGATGAATTTGTAGATGCAATTACAACATGATATTGGCCTAAAGTCAGATGGTGATTTTGGGCACTTAATTTTTGGAATAAGGGAAATAGAAGTAGAGTTCACCATACCAAGCAATTTGCCAGTTCTGAAATACTCATGCACAGCCTGAGTGATTTCCTCTCCAATGGTTGACCAAGAAGATTTGAAGAAAGACATACTGTATCCATCAGGTCCAGGGGCTTTACTTTCAGATATAGAGAACAACATGGTTCTCTGCTTGCTAGCACCAACTGAAATTATCAATCAACAATCATATTATTAGTCTGATAAAACCTAAACTAACTGTTAGTTCTATCCGGCAAGCCCAAGAATATGGTGTGAATTTTGTTGGTGGGAGTTTGGGCGTGATGGTGGTTCTTCATTTAAATATCATTTAAATTTAATTTGGTATATTATCATCCTCCTAATATGGTCTCTCAGGAAATGCTTTCTATCATTCTTGTTCATATATCACATAATGAGGAGATAACATGTGTCTTATGTTTAGGGTGTCTGTTGATTTGGGGAGTTTGAATATGAGAGAAACCAGCAGCATGCGACCCTCTTCTGCTCGTCAGGATGAGGTAACTGGATAATAAATCTTGGAGAGGGTATTGTATGATTTTGTTCTTTATTGTTTTCATTCTTTCTATCTACATTTCCGTTGCTTTCTTTATTGGTTTTTCTTCCATAGAGCAACTTGTCTGTTTCTATCTGTTTCGTTTACATTTCTTGACATCTGTTGACATGATTAGTCATTTAAAATGCAGGTTGATGAGCAACGTATCGAAAATGAAACTACTACTGAAAAGGTGAGATAAAGCAATATCCAAATCACAAAGTTAATAATTATACTGGTTTGCTTGTCTGATTTATTGGTACTAAATCTTTTTTACTTTTTTTCATTCATGTTGATTTGCACCTTCTCAGCTTCAACTTGCAGAGGAAAGGGCTGCTGAAGAAGAGGCACGAACAAGACAACCTGAGAGACAGGTAAACTTTTATAATGAACTTATTAGAACAATTTCATTGGGCTGTGTGGCTCTTGTAGTCCTAAACATAAATGCCATCACAAAGATTCACTTGAACCTCAATTTTAGGCATTTATCATCAAAGTTTTAGTCAAAGGAACAATTTGATGACTAGCTTGTTTTCTAAAATATCACAGTATATTCCATCCAATAGTATTTTCTCTTTAATACAGATCATAGTTTTATTCCCAGGTTGATCTAGCGTCTTTCTTTTATTTTTTGTTTCTTTAGTTGAAATTCTGGGCAAGCACCTTCCACAAACTCGCCCATCCTAGTACTACTGCCGCTAAAGTATGTTTAATTATGAGTTTTCTCTGTTCTGTCAAAAGTACTAGCCTTGGTAAATTAATGATTTATCAAATTATTAAATCAAACAACTCACTAGCACATACACATGTCATATAGGGGTGCAAACAGATTGGATATGGTTCGGACATGACATTCACCATATCCGTATCTTCTCTCTAAAAATAGATATGGATATGGTTTTCTTTCAGTAAGTGATATATAACCATATCCGAAAAAAGGGAAACAGATACGGTTCAGATATTGGAGAGAGGGATATGGTACAGTTGTGGATATGAAACAGATGCTTAGCAAACAGATATGCGCCGAATATAAGAGAAGGTCAATGTATCGATTGCTCTAATTTGCACCAAAGATATAGAACATGACTTGAAAATTGTAATATCTTGTTTATTATCAATTTTAAAAGTAATGTACAATATCTAATACAACCAAGATAACACAATTCTCAAATGGTCATAATCCAAGTGCATTACTCAAAGGCAAAGTTTTCTTAATCATCATTAATAAAATAAATCAAATTATAGGATAACATAAATTTGGCCAAAATAAGTCCTAAATGTACAATTAATTATTTCAGTAAAAACATGATCCAGTAACCCAAAAACAGACCACATCCCAAAGCACATGCAATTATTATCAAGAATACCAAAAAATAATATCCATTCCATATCCACATCCGCAAGTATCCATATTCAAATTCTTATCTGAGTCTATATCCGAATTCAAATATTCGGACCATATACCGAAATTTGAGCTAATATCCATATCCGAAACTATATCTGACCAAAAAACCAAAACATATTCCAAACAGTATTTGCAAGGTTTTAAATATCGGTTATCGGGGATTTATCGGACGGCCAAAATCCTTATCGGATAGCGGAAATCGGGGATATATCGGGGATAAGTAGTATTTATCGGAGCAATATACTGGATGGTGTATATATATAATATAACAACTAAAAAATATAATCTAACCATGCTTAATGAAATATAAACATACCAAAACAGAAAAGTAAAGTATGTACAGTTTATTCACTAATTTCTTATATAAGTCTCTATTACAGGAAAAACAGAAAAGCAAAGTATGATAAAAGAATAGTTATAGAACTAATATTACTCAAAAGAGAAAGTGCGTGCGTGAAGGTATTACAAGAGAAGGAAAGCTCACAGCATGTGTATATAGCCATGTTTCCGGACAAAAAAAACATGATTGACAAAGGGTAGGCGAGCGACGAAGTTCAAGGTTGAAGTTCACGAAGGCGAGTGACGAAGAGGCGCAGAGAACATGAGATGGAGATAACGGAGGAAGCGCCCAACGAGAAAAGGAGCAGCCGCCAGAGACGAAGTTAGGGTTTGAAGGTCGGATTCACAAAGTTTTGGGTTTTAAGTTTCATATTATTAACAAAATGGGTTGGGTTAGGTTTTAAAAACTCAACAACTCAACTCAAAATGTCTGACCGATAATCCCGATAATTTAGCCTTACTTATCGGCCGATAAGTGCCGATAATGCCGATAACTCGCCGATAATCTCTCCAAAACGATAACCGATTACAAGACCAACTTATCCTAGCGGAGAGCTCAAAAATCCGATAACTCGGCCGATAATATCGATTATCGGCCGATATTTAAAACAATGAGTATTTGTATCCGACAGATTCCAAACTTTTGGTATGATATCTGCATCCGTTACGGATACGATTGTGGATCAGATCGGATGTGGACCGTTTTGCACCCCTATGGCGTTTGTTATCGTTTAGGATCTGACGTTCTTGCTAGCAAAATGTTCACCAGGTGATATTTGATTCTACTGGTGTTATCTGTGGACGCTAGAGGTAGTCCCCGATGGATTTAATAGGTACTTCCAACCACATCCTTTCATGTGTGGCATGACACTATTCCAAACACTTCTTGGTAAATGCTACTGACTACAAGTAATTCTTGAGTTCTTCTAAATTGTTTACTCTTATCATAGAGCTTGTCAAATGTTAAACGTGGTACTTCCTACTATATAGGATTTGACAAAATACTCACAATATGGTATTGTTGAGTTGACATCCATGCACTTTGTTCTCCAAACTAACCAAACATAATGCCCCAGTGAGGACAGAAGAGGTGAGCCATCCTTCTTGAACAATAAAGTTTACTAACCCAACTCCGGAGAAAACATAGCTTATATTGTTACTGCTTCTGTTCTTGTCAATACACTTCTCTTGTGCAGAAAACCTCTTTATCTGTTGTTCATATTTTCAACTGCTTCTCCTGTTTATCCATTGATGCTCATTGACTTTCTCTAGGCCTTTTTTCTTCATGTTGACATGTTAGATAAGTTCTAATGTTTTCGATGTTACAAACTTGAAGAGATTTGTACCTTCAAGATTATTAACACCTTACTTTGGCATTTTAGGTTGCATCACATGGTGACCATATTCCTTACATGTTCGCACTAGTAGGTAAGCCCTCTTTGTATACAAAACTTTTTTTCTTTAAGCTTTCCTTGCACATGACATTTTTATTTTTTGTACTATTCTTCAGAAAGGAAGGAACTCGGCCAAAAAGAGAGGTATGTTTATTTGTAAATATTCATGTTAATCCCTCATTCTAGTTGTAATTCTATACAGACCCAATAGGAAGAAGAATACTAGACGAATATATATAAAATAATTTAATTATTTCTTACATGGAAACATAATTTAAACCTTACATGGAGACATATATACACAAGCATGTATGCATGTATTTATATAAAAATGCTCCCTATGAATGTGTCCTCTTTTATTTGTCCATGTAGGAATTCACGTTTTGTCTTATGTGTATATGTGGGGATATTTGTGCTTAGAAATATACATACAAAAAGGTGTTATCTATTGAGGTGTTCATATGCTATCAAGAGAATTAAATAATGGTACAACTCCAGGAGGTGACATTGGCTTATGATTATTGGGTAGGACTAGAAGTTCTCCTAGGACTTCAATATTCAATTTTAGACCCAATTTCAAGCGGATTGAACTCTATTGTTCAAGGTGATGATCACCGCTGGAACCAATGTAGTGGAAGCAAGAGCTGAGGAATATGTATATACATATTGAATGTCAGAACCAAGAGTTCTTATTTCTTTAATATGATAGCGCAAAAATAGATGGAGGATTCTGCGGACTTTCCCAATGGATAGAACACGCCATAATACGAGTCTGCATGTCTTGAAACATCTCCCGTGCGAAACTATGAGGTTTATAGTCTCGTCCCATGCATCAAGTTGTTGTAAGATTGATGTTCTCAATCAATCCATAGATAGAAAATTTCCACTTTCATGTACCTTTTTTTTGGATAAAAAAGACTGCTCATTGATTAAACTGCATGCGAAAATGAAAATACATAATGCGATAATAGCGACAATAAAAAAGAGGGAGAACAACCTCTCCAAGTCAAGTATGACTATATGAACATCCATACTGGGCTAAATTATGTGCCCTTTCATTACTCAAACGACGGATAAAAATAAAGGAATATTGGTGGAATGCAAAGGACTCCCTGCAAATTTCCTCAACAATATACTCGAAGGAGTTAAGCTCTACCATGTGTGCCTAATCTCTTCAATTACACTTAAAGCATCTGATTCAATTATGGCATTAAATAGAGACAAGCTTTTTGCTAACTTCAACTCCATAAGAATAGCTTGGCACTCCACCATTTGAGCATCCCCTCACCTGGGCACCTCCGGCTTTAGCTGTTGCCACCATCCCAAGATCATCGTGACCAATCATGCTTAATGCTGCCAACCCAAAAACCTACAAGAAGAGCCATCACAATTTATTTTAACAACCCCTTTGGTAGGACGCCAAGACGCAATACGAAGACACAAAGTCTGTCTTAGGCCCTTGGCTAGCATGAATTGCTCGAACTTCTATCATAATACCTCTAGCCAACAAAGCCATCTAGGTGGGGAGAGAGCAATCTCGCAAAATTTGAATTTATTTCGAAACATTTACAAATTCTACAATTGAACAACCACCAAACACACTTCCTCTTGTAATATCATAAACAATTGTGAAAGGCGATTACCCATGCTAAAATGGGTGAGATCCTACTCCCTTAACAGATGACCTCATCAATTTTCATTCTTCGACTTAAAGGTGAAATAAATATGCAGACTTTAAAATTCGCGATTTTCATAGGTTGCAATCAATGATTTTCGTCTAATTTTTTCATTTCGACAATTTTTCAATTAATTGTGGGAATTATGTTATTCATGATTTTCATGGGCTATAACTGATGCGAAGGCAATAATTGATGTTTTTGGAAGAAATCCGATCATGCGAAAGCGGGATAATTGAAGCGAAAGAGTATTTTCAAACAGATTCTAAGATGCAACTTTGGAGGACCCTATGTTTTGACTCGCTTCTTACAATCTTGATTGTTATATGTTTTTGGAAAGCTCAGGAAGTGCCCTATACATAAAACTAATTTGCAGTTCCAGATAATATTCGTGTCGAAAGATATTCGTCTTCTACTTTTAGTTTTCTAATTTTTATAGAAAGTTTTTATGTAAAGATCTCTCTTAGCTTTAGGAAAAGGATAGTTTGGTATTTTTCATTGTTTTGTACCCTATGTAAGAGGAACAAACTCATGTAGGGTTTTAGATTGGTTGTTACTAATTTCGAAAGTTTTCTATTTCTAGGATTTCTAGGGTTTGTGCCGTTTTGCTTGTACGAGAACGAGTAGTTATCTCTTTTTATTACGCTTCTGTTACATCAGTTGGTATTTAGAGACAGACTGTTTCCTGCTATGGCCACCAACGATAACGAAGGTAATCATCCTCTTCCTGATCTTCCGTAGCGAGTTGATGCCCTAGATTGACGTGTTGAAAAAATCATCACGGCGATGAGGAACTTGACTACTGCAATATATAGAAGGAACCGAAATGAAGTTAATGACGAGGTGCGCGCCTGGGATGTTGCCTGTGATCAACTCACGAAGGCTAGTGTTTGTGCTCAACATCAAAATCAAGACGATGAGAATTTAGATCTGAAGGATTATTACGCAAGAGTTAAGGATATTCCTTGTGTTTCGGTTAATCTTGATATTGAAGAATTTTTAGGTTGGTTGAACCATGTCAAGAAGGTTTTTGAGATCCAATCTATATCAGATGGAAAACATGTTCTTTTAGTGGCTTGCAAGTTGCGGGGTGGTGTTGTGGTATGGTGGGAGCAACTTCAAATCAATTGAATTCTCCAACACAAATTGCTGATTAGTACTTGGCATCGCATGAAGAGAGAGTTGTGATACAGATTTTTGCCCGCATATTACAACCTAATCTTATTTTCTCAATTTTAAAATTATCGCAAGGTAATACAATTGCGAAAAGAGGTAAATCAATCAAACATAGCATTGAATTTTGCTCCTTCTGGTACAGTTCCTATAAAAAAATAATTTGTTTGATATTGAGATTAGACATGGTTCATTCAAAAACTACACAAATAGACAAGTAAACATCAATAGAAACAGAGAATACAATTGGTAATGAATCAGTTCTCTTCAATTGGCTATTCAGATATTGTCATTGAGCACTAAGATTGCATTGATGCTTTCAAAATTAATGAAATGTTGAAAGTTGAAATACAACATGGTAAGTCATTTTGGACAAAAGTATCAAGCTGGAGATATTGTGAGATGAACTTGAAACTAAGTGTTGTTGACTTGGCTTTTACAAAGTTCATGGATGCAGTTATTCTATCAAATGAGGATGAACTACGATACTCTAAAAAATTCAAAGGATGTAACAGATGAACTTGACTTGGATATAAGTCCTTATATGAGAAATCCCCAAGAGCCAAATTCTTTATTTAGAAGCCATCTATAGAACCGAAATTGTTCTGCGCCTCCAAGCAATGGTTTTCGATTTTCACTTGCTCCTTTGCAAAGTGAACCAAGTATAGAAATTGCGAAGATGAAGGTTGGTTCTTTTCTTTTTATGTAGAGTTCGGACGCTGATAAGCATCATTGTTTAAAATTGGAGATCTGATGATGGATCATCTGCGCAAAGAATCATTGCCGAAGAATATTTGTCACAAGTTTAAGATGAAAAAAATTGTTGATTTGACTGAGCTTCACCCAATCAAGCCGCTTTACCTTCAGCCAAACTCGAGGATGAGTTTTGTTCAGGGAGGGGAGCATGATGCAGAGACAATAATTGATGTTTTTTGGAAGAAATCCAATCATGCAAAAGCGGAACGATTGAAGCGAAAGAGTATTTTCGGACAGATTCTAAGGTGTAATATTAGAGGATCATATCTTTTGACTTGCTCCATAGAATCTTTATTATTATATGTTTTTGAAAAGCTTGGGAAGTGCTCTATATATAAAACTAATTCGCGGTTCCAGATAATATTCATCTTCAAAGATATTCGTCTTCAGTCTCTACTACGCGTGAAATTCTGGGTTACTTTTAGTTTTCTAGTTTTTATAGAAAATTTGTATATAAGGATAAGGATTTCTCTTAGTTTTAGGAAAAGGATAATTTGGTACTTTTTCATGGTTTTGTACCTTATATAAGGGGAACAAATTCATGTAGGGTTTTAGATTAGTTACTACTAATTTTGAAAGTTTTATATTCCTAGTGTTTCTAGGATTTATGTCGTTTTGCTTGTATGAGAACGAGTAGTTATCTCTTTTGATTACGCTTTCGCTACATTAATAACTGACAATTTTTATCAACTTCTATTCATTTCTACCCAATGGAAAATAATTTCTTTCTTCAAAAATTACGATTTTCATTGGCTATAATTCACTATTTTTATCAATTTTTATTCTTTGACCTAATAGGAAATAAATATGCATACTTCAAATTTTGTGATTTTTGTGGGCTATAATACATGATTTTTCCCATTTTTCGTTTTGATCATTTGTCAATTAATAGTATGAATTTAAATATTCACGATTTTCATAGGTATCAACTCACAATTTTTGTCAATATTTGTACATTTCGATCCAAAGGTAAATGAATTTTCTTTCTTCAAACATCGTGTTTTTTAATGAACAACGATTTTTATCAGTTTTTATTCTTAACCTAATGGGGAATGAATATGCCTACTTTAAAATTTAACATTTTCATGGCATATGGTCCATAATTTTTTTCCATATTTTTCATTTCAACCATTAGTCAATTAGTTGTACATATTTCAATATTTACGATTCTCATGGGCTATAGCCTATGATATTTGTTAATTTTTATTCATTTTGACCCAATTGAAAATAAGTTTTCCTTCTTAAAAAGTTGTGATTTTTATGAGCTATAACACAATTTTGATCAATTTTCATTCTTCAACATAATGTCAAATAAATATGCGTACTTCAAAATTTTTGTCCATTTTTTCGTTTGGATCAATTGAAGATAATTTTCACTCTTCAACATAATAGAAAATAAATATGCATACTTCAAAATTTGTGATTTTCTTGCGCTGTAGTCCATAAAATTTGTCCTTTTTTCCGATTCGACCATTGATCAATTAATTGTGCGTTTTGCGATTTTCATGGGCTACAAGCTATGATTTTTATCTATTTTTTTTCTTTTCAACACGATATAAAATAAGTTTGCTTTCTTTAAAATTCGTGATTTTCATAGGCTATAACTCACGATTTTGTTATCAACTTTCCTTTTTTGTCCTAATTTAAAATGAATATGCGTACTTCATAATTTTTGATACTTATGGGCTAAAGTCCATGATGTTTATCGATTTTTTCATTTCACCTACTAGCCTGTTAACTGTATGAATTTCGGTATTCGCAATTTTCATGGGCTAAAAACCCAATCAAAAATTAGGTTTCATTCTTATAAAATTTGCAATTTTTGTTATCAATAACTTATGGTTTTTTTTCAAATTACCATTTTCTTCATCCAAATGTAAGAATGTGTATTTCAATATTCGTGATTTTCATGAGCTATAATTCGATTTTGCCCTCTTTTTTCATTTCAACTACTAGTCAATTAACAGTACGGATTTCAATATTCGTGATTTTCATGGGTTATAGACCATGTGCTTTGTTCATTTTTTGTTTGGACCATTTGCCAATTAATTGTGCAAATTTTGATATTTGCGATTTGTGTGGTCTACAACTATTGTTTTTTGTCAATTGTTACTTTTTCAATCAATGGAAAATAAATTTTCATTCTTCAAAAATCGTGACTTTCATGAGCTATAGTCCACGATTTTTGTCTATTTTTTATTTGTCCATTTTACTAGTCAATTAATTGTTCAATGATTTTTGTCCATTTACTTTTGTTTCAACCATTTATTAATTAATTGTGTGAATTATAATATTTGTGATTTTCATGGGCTATAACATGTGGCTTTATCTCTTTTTGTTCGTTTCGACCAATAGAACATCAATTTTATTTCTTAAAAAATCACTATTTTCATGGGCTAATTCATGATTTTTGTCTATTTTCATTCTTTGAACTAATTGAAAATAAATATGCATAGTCTAAATTTTATGAATTTCATGGGCTAGAGTCTGATTTTTATTGATTTTTTCCTTTCCATGATTTATTAATTAATTATGCGAATTATGACATTCGCGATTTTTCATGGGCTATAACCCATGATTTTTGTCAATTTTTATTCTTCAACCTAGTGGAAAATAAATATGCGTACTTCAAAATGTTTTGTTTTCATAAGCTATAGTCCATGTTTTTTATCCATTTTTTTTGTTTCGCTCATTTGTCCATTAATTGTATGAATTTTAATATTTGTGATTTTTATAGGTTCAAAACCCATAATTTTATCAATTTTTGTTTATGTCGACCTAATAGAAAACGAGTTTTCTTTATTAAAGAATTGTAATTTTCATGCACTAAAATCTACAATTTTTATCAATTTTCATTCTGCAACTAATGGGAAATAAATATACATACTTCAAAATTTGAGATTTTCATGGTCTATAGACCATGATTTTTTCCATATTTTTTCATTTCAACCACTAGTTAATTAACTGTATGAATTTGAATACTCGCGATTTTTATGGGCTATAATCCACGGTATTTATCAGGCTAAATGGCACTTAAATACCGTATAGTTTCACACTATTAGCACTTATATACCCTCAGTTGTATTTCTTAGCATTTATATAGCCTAAGTTGGTCAAAATTAGCATATTGATACTTATGTTTTGCAAAAGTGATAATTTTTATTCAAAAGTTCCCATATACTATTTATATGCTATTCTTATAGCTATTTCTCTATTAATTTTGTTGAATTTATTGCTAAATCTTTTAAAATTCTATTTTTGAAATAGAAATGATGCATTTAAAATTAGAATTTGGGTTGGTTTAATAGTAGTTTAATAAATATTGATTGTTAGAAAGCTCCAAAATTAACATATAAATGTTATATGGGAACTTTCAAATAAAAGTTTTCGCGTTTGCAAAATATAAGGTTTTAAAGTGCCAATTTTGACCAACTAAGGGTATAGAAATGCTACAAAGTATAACTGAGGGTATATAAGTGCTAAAAGAAGTGAAACTATAAGGTATTTAACTGCTATTTAGCCGAATCAATTTTTGTCCTTTCGACCCAATTGAAAATAAGTTATCTTTATTCAAAAATCGCGATTTTTATTAGCTATAATCCATTATTTTTTAACTTGTCAAAGTTTGTGGATTACATAGGCTATAGTCCATGATCAAAGCTTGTGGATTACATAGGCTATAGTCCATGATTTTTTTCTAATGTAAATAAGCTCTCTTTAAAAAAATGGTGATTTTCATTGAATGTATTTTTTTTTGTCAATTTTTATGTTTTGACCTAATGAAAATAAATATGCGTACTTACAAGTTCACGATTTTCATGTGCTACAGTTAATGATTTTTGTCCCTTATTTTCATTTTAAACATTTGTCAAGTAATTGTGTAAATTATAATATGCTTGATTTTCATGGGCTACCCACGATTTTTATCATTTTTGTTCCATTGACCTGATAGAAAATAAGTTTTTTTAAATCGTGATTTTCAAGACCTATAACTCATGAATTTTTATCAGTTTTCATTGTTAGGCTTAATGGGAAATAAATATGCATAATTTAAAATCCATGATTTTCTTGGAATGTCCATTTACTTTCATTTCCACCATTTGTTAATTAATTGTGCGAATTGTAATGTTCATGATTTTTCATGGGCTATAACTCATGATTATTGTCTTTTTTTGTTCATTTTGATTCAATTAAAAATCAGTTTTCTTTCTTCATAAACCTCGATTTTCATGGGTTATAACCATCAATTTTTATCAATTTTTATCAATTTTTATTTTTTGACTTAATAGGAAATAAATATGCGTGTTTCAAAATTTATGATTTTAATGGGATATAGTTCATGATTTTTGTCCATTTTTTTCGTTTTGATCATTTATCAATTAGTTGTGCAAATTATAATATTCATGATTTTCATTGTCTATTTCCCTATGATGTTTTCACTTGTTCATTTTGACTCAATTCAAAATAAGTATTCTTTTATCAAAAATCGCAATTTTCATGTGTTATAATACTCAACTTTTGTCAATTTTTATTCTTCGTTATAATCTAATACTATTATAAAAGTTGATTGGGATGTTAAAACATTTCTTCCCAAAATGTCCCCAGCACATCCATATATACATACATTAACATACATACCTCTCATTATAAATGTGATATATGGCACATACATACATAACACATACATACTTTATATGATACATACTATAATAATTGCAATATATACATACATACATTTTATTAATTAGACATGATAAATTCATAAACACACATAATTACATCATACTACAATAAATGCAGTAATCAACCTTTGAATAATATGGGAGTTATGAAAAGTTTTCTCAACTGAATTTGGAATGGAATCAAATGGTTTGTTCACGTACATACTCAATTTGAATCACATAATTGCATCTTACTACAATAAATGCGGTAATCAACCTTTGAATAATATGGGAGTTATGAAAGGTTTTCTCAACTGAATTCGGAATGGCAATCAAATGGTTTGTTCACGTACATACTCATTTTGAATTTGATTAATTTCGTAGAAAAACGCCCTTCTATCTCTCATCCAATTAAAACGCTTTTCAATTAAGCCTATTTTCTCTCTTAATTATCACTAATTGAAAACTACGCAGTAGTGAATAAGGAGCGGTTAGTTCGTTAGGTGTAGGTTAGCATGCGATCTGTGTGCTAACTTACGCCCTCCACTGTGATTTTCAAATGGCAAAAAAGAAGAGTAATAAAGGGAAAAATCTCCTCAGAATTGGTTTAGGAGCCTCTGATTCAAGCCTAGATCCCTCTGCTGATCATTTTGATACCAATTTTGGTGTTGATGATGATGATTCAGAGATTATGGGGTCAACGGGTCCAAAAGGAGAAAAAAAGAAGAAATTAATGGCTGATATCTTGAATTCTAGCCTTGATCCCTCTTCTGTTCATCTTCCTGAGCTGCAATCTCCTTAGATGATGGGAGTTCTTGCTCGCCGTGAGTTCTTGTGTTCACAATCTGGTGCTGGTAGCTCTGGTAAGATTTCTTGGGCTGATGATTCTGACCTTCAGTCTATTTCGAAATTGATGAGTAATACTAAATCTAGTCCTCTGAGAACCAATTCAGTTCTTGATTCTTTACCTGATCATAATTCTTCACCGAATTTTCCTAGATCTGAATCTTTGATTGATGTATCTGTTGAGAATTCTAATAAGGATGAATCGATCCTTCAAAACTCTGATTTTCCACCTTTACAGTCCTTGAGTTCTCCTCAAGATACTGTTCAAAACAATGTTGAGAAAAAAAGCTGGGCAAGCTGCTTTGCTGATAATAGGAAATCTGGGAGTGACATGGAATTAAGTTTCATTTCTTCTGAAAATAAGGATGCTGTGCTGTTTAATGAAGATGAATGGAATGAGGGTAGTTCTATATGGCAGTTTTCTCTTATTGGACAAGTCTTAGGACTTAATGTAAAGTTTAAGGCTATGGAAAATTTTGTCCAGAAAGTATGGGCTCACTGGAAAATCCCTGAAATTTGCCTTCTAAAAACAGGATTATTTCTGTTTAAATTTAATAACAAAGAGGATATGAATGAGATTCTTGTTAATGGACCGTGGTTTTTCGGCTCTAGGCCTCTTCTGTTAAAGGTTTGGAACAATGAAGAGGATATTGAAAAGATAAGTGCTTGTGTTTACCCAATGTGGATTCAATTTCCTGCTTTAAGGCTCAACCTTTGGAATGCTAAATGTATTAGCAAGATTGCTAGTGTGATTGGCCGGCCAATTGCTACGGATAAGTTGACTGCAAATAGACAAAGACTGGCATATGCCAGGATTTTAGTTGAAGTGCATATGCCCTCTCAGCTTCCTGATCATATACATATTCAAGGCCCCAATGGCAAAATTTTTAATCAAAAAGTAGTCTATGAACTTAAACCAAGATGGT
The DNA here is from genome assembly GCA_022839385.1 of Asparagus kiusianus. Lineage (NCBI taxonomy): Eukaryota > Viridiplantae > Streptophyta > Magnoliopsida > Asparagales > Asparagaceae > Asparagus > Asparagus kiusianus. The sequence goes on from BQKN01001055.1 coordinate 466,275, forward strand.
GTGATGTCTGCAAGCTGGTGGGTCATGATACCAATATGTGTAGGAAAAGTGCCAGGGTTCAAAAGTGGGTTCCTAAGAAGACTTCTGCAAATGATGATCTGAATCATAAGTCCACTAATCAAGAGGATGGTATGAGGCCTAATTCTATACAAAGTGTTCCAATCTAAAATACCCTGAATGAGGTTGATGTCCTGCTTCAAAAACAAAATTCTGGATCTGCTAACATTTCTACAGTGGATAAGCCTGTGCATGTTGTGCACGTTTCTGAGCCAGGTTTAGTATCTGCTCTGA
>BQKN01001055.1:478403-488755 GCA_022839385.1 Asparagus kiusianus
GGAATTGATCCCTCTACTGTTGATAGAGGGGAAATTGATTTATGAATCTATCTTTTTGGAATGTTAGGGGACTAAATAAATCCCCTAAGCAGCACCTGGCAAAGCTTCATCTTATGCAGTATCATCTATCTTTCTTTGCCCTTCTTGAAACTAAGATAAAGCTGGCTAATGTTCAGCCTAGTGCTAAGAAAATTGCTAAAAATTGGAAATGGTTATCTAATGCTAGTAGCTCTGAAAAAGCCAGGATTCTGATTTTATGGGATCCTAATATATTGGACATCCAATGTGTTAGTACTTCTCCTCAACAGATAACATGTGTTGTCAAGTCAAATGATGGAAGGCTAACCTGTCTCATCTCTTCTATTTATGGTTATAATAGTGCTGAAGCAAGGAAAAATTTGTGGACAGAATTATCCCATATTCAGCATACCCTTAGAAATACAGCTTGGCTACTTTGTGGTGACTTTAATGCCATGATTAGTAGTGAGGAAAAATTAGGTGGAGTTATGCTTACTGAAGCTGATACTGAGGACTTCTGCCAGTTTATTGATAATTCTTTTCTCACACATCTAAAAACTGTTGGATGTTTCTTCACCTGGAATAATAAACAAGATTCCTCAACCAGGGTCTGGAGCAGATTGGACAGGGCTCTTGTTAATGATGCATGGTTGCAAGACCATAATTCTAGCCATGTTGAGTTCCTCTTGCCTAATTTTTCTGATCATTCTCCAGCTCTTGTATCTATCTATGAGGACAGTGTTCAAGGGAAGAGGCCCTTCAAATTCTTTGATATGTGGATCAAGCATGAAAAATTCCTACCTATTGTTTCTTCAGTATGGCAAAAAACCATCCAAGGGCATAAGATGTTCTCAATGTATTCCAAGCTGAAACTTCTGAAGAAAGATCTTAAAGAACTCAACAAAAGACATTTTAAAAACATAAGTGAACAGGTCATTAGAGCTAAGATGGAATTAGAGAGTATTCAGCAATCTCTTCAACTTGATCCACTCAATTCCACTTTCATTAACCAGGAAAAAGTTTGCTTGGCTTCTTACAATAAACTTCTTGATTGTGAATTATCCTTTTATCAACAAAAAGCAAGAATTGTCTGGTGTCTCAAAGGTGACAGATGTACCAAGCTCTTTCACTCAGTCATCAAAGCCAACAGACATCACAATAGAATTATGATCCTATATAATAGTCAGGGTGAGAAGATCTCTGATGAGGAGGGTATTGTCAAGGAGCTTATATCCTTCTATTCCAGTTTGATGGGTGTTTCAATTCCTGCCTCTACTCCTGATTTAGATATCATTCATAATGGCCCTTGTCTGACTGATAATCTTGCCAGTCAATTGTCCAAGCCTGTTACTAAGGAAGAGATCAGAAATGCTGTTTTTTCTATGCCAAATAACAAAGCCCCAGGCCCTGATGGCTTCAGTGCCTCCTTTTATAAATCTGCTTGGTCAGTTGTTGGAGATGAAGTCACATTTGCTATTGAGGAGTTTTTCAAATCTGGTAAACTGCTGGGTGCAATTAATTCTACCTCCATTTCTCTCATTCCAAAGATTCCCTGCCCCAAAACTCCCTCAGATTTCAGACCTATCTCCTGCTGCAACTGTTTGTACAAGTTTATTTCTAAAATACTTGCAAACAGGATTCAATCTGTTATGGGTTATATTATCAGTGAAGCTCAGAGTGCCTTTGTAAAAGGAAGGCAGATTACTAGTAATATCCTTTTAGCACATGAGCTTGTGAAAAACTACAACAGGAAGAACTTGTCTCCCAGGGCAATGCTGAATATTGACATAAGGAAAGCATTTGATACCATTAACTGGGATTTTCTGGAAAGGATGCTCAAGGGTCTTGGATTTCCCAATGTCTTCATTGGATGGATAATGACATGTATATCTTCTCCTAAGTTTTCCATCTCTCTCAATGGAACCCTGCATGGTTATTTCAAAAGTGCTAGAGGCCTTAGACAGGGGGATCCTCTTTCCCCTTATCTGTTCATTATAGGCATGGAGTATCTCTCTAGAAGTCTGAGCATGTTAAAGCATGACAAGAAGTTTAAGTTTCATCCTAAGTGTAGTGAGCTGAAAATCACTCACCTATCATTTGCAGATGACCTTCTTCTTTTTAGTAGAGGTGATATATACTCAGTTCAAAAACTCCACTACTGTCTTAGCAAATTTGGAGCTGTATCTGGTTTGGAAGCAAATATGTCCAAGAGTTCTATTTTCTACGGAGGTGTTGATGACTCTGTTAAAAGCTCTATCCACTCCTTGATTGGAATTTCTGAGGGAGCTCTCCCAATTAAATACCTTGGGTCCCCTTAATATGCAAAAGGTTAACTTACCTTGATTGCACCCTCCTCTTGATGAAAATTGCTAATCAGTTCCAATCCATACTGAAGAACAGAAACTTATCTTATGCGGGGAGACTGCATGTCATCAAAAGTGTCATCCTAGGTGTTCACATCTACTGGTCTTCCAACTATATCCTTCCAACTAAAATTCTCCAGAAAATTGATGGATTGTGTAGGGATTTTTTATGGGGAAAATCTGATCAGTCTTTAAAACCCCCTCTTGTTTCCTGGGATAGAGTATGCATGGACAGAAGATATGGAGGTCTGGGGGTTTACTCTGCTACTAGGTGGAACTTTGTCTCAGCTCTAAGAGCTATCTGGTATATTCATACAAACAAAGAGCTTCTGTGGATAAAATGGATTCATGGCACTTATTTGAAGAATGAGTCTATTTGGCATGTTCACCCTAAAGTTAATGATTCCTGGATGTGGAAGCAGTTGCTTAGAGTCAGGGACAAAGCTGTGACTATATGTGGAGGCATTGATAGTTTAATGCTCTGTATCAGTTCAAGCTTCAATAATTCCAAGGTACTTCTGTCTAAGTTGTATTCATCTATGTCTCCAGCTACGATAAAAGTGCCTTGGTTCCGTACAGTTTGGGAAAACTTTAGCTATCCTAAACACTGTTTTATCCTCTGGTTAGCAGTTCAAAATAAACTTCTTACAAAGGAAAGGCTACTCAAGAGAGGAATTATTCAAACTGGACAATGTTGTTTATGTGAAGATGTAAGCTTGGAGACGCGAGATCACCTATTCTTTGAATGTAGATTTTCAGCTACAATCTGGAATGATGTCATGAGCTGGCTTTGTTTCAATTGGAGAACTTGTAATTGGGGCCTGTTGATATCTTGGTACAGTTCCAGTTTGAGGGGTAAGGGGTTGAAGCACAGAATCAAACGAATGGCCCTGGCTACATCTGTTTACATGTTGTGGAAGGAACGAAATGACAGAGTCTTCAAAGGAAAAAGAAGAAGTGTTGATCAGATTGTTAAAGAGATAAAGATAGACATCTTATCTATCACTCTTAACAGTCCCATTCTCGCTGAAGACAAAGATTGGCTTCTCACTTTGTGAAGTCAAATTTTTTAGCTGGTGTAGTTTTTTTGCTGTTTTTTCTCTACAGTTTTGCTCTAAAAACATGAGCATCTTGATGTACATAATTTTTTCACATTTGGTAAATGAAAAAGTAATCTTCATTGACCAAAAAAAAAAATTGAAAAGTACGCACATGGCAAAATTGCCAAGCTAAACCATATTCTTCTTTATTTAATGGGTGATTGAAACGTCATGATAGATTGAAACGTTTCTAACCTCGGATCAGCTCCCCCTTAATGATAACAAAGCGATATTTAAACCATTTTCTTAATGATAACAAAGCGATATTTAAACCATTTTCTTGTCACTTAATAAAAAATTGAAATACTTGCTAATAAGGTCTCAATCCATGGAGATATGGCAAGTTGTCGAGCTTAGGCGAGCTCCACAGAGACTCTTAAGGGGAGTTGGTGAATGTTCTTCAAGGGCTCGAGCTTCATACCGGCATGGTTAGTGTCCACGGGCAAAAGAATATTATGGATTATAAACATATCGGAGATGGATCAAAACGGAAAACTTCATGGGATATTTTTTAGTTTTTAATGGATGGGTTTTAATTTGCATTCTAATTTTTTATTATCTGAAATCCTATGATGAACAATGCTAGAGATCTTGATGAATATTTAGGAAAATTCGGTTTTTTTGTTGTATTAATGATTTGGATAAGCATATATATATATATATATATATATATATATATATATATATATGTGTGTGTGTGTGTGTGTGTGTGTGTGTGTGTGTATAAGAATGAACCAGTTTCTAGCTCTCACCACCAATTTTGAAGTTATGTCAGTGTGAAATTCCAATTCATTTTTAAGAATTAAGTGATTTACCTTGTCACAAGCCTATGTATCAAAATTAACTTTCGGATCACACATGAAATGATATTGGAGATTGTTCAATATATATATTGATTTTATGCTCATGACATGAGAAATTTGTGTTTTCGGATGAGTTAAAGTTTGGTCATCTGAGGAAAAGAGCTCTATTGCACTGAGAGTTTTCTTCTACTTTTGGAGCTGTTAAACTTTATTTCATTTGATCCAAGTATATGATTTCTTATTGGTCTTTAAATTGAGTATACATTTGGCTTTTGTTGGATAATTGGAGTATGTTAATTAGATATCTATTTCAAATTGATCACATGTTTTTGTGTCCAGTTATAAATCTTTTGAAGCTACATTTCTTTTCTTGATGCTGCCACAATGTGAAGGATGGGTCCTCGAGAGTCATGTTTGCAACAACAATTTTACCCTTTGTCAAAACACACATACTATATCTCAACCTCTAATTTTGATAAGGTAGTTGATTGCTGTAAGTAGAACAAATAAAATTAAAGGGTTATTTGCATATATACCCGATAAATCATGGGTAGCTACAAAACTACCCTCCAAATCTCGGTATTTGCAAAACTACTCCTTAAATCATCAATTTTGGGAAAAGAAATTTACCGTCAAAGCAATTAATCATCAACTTTCATAAGTTAATTTGTAATTGCAATGTAAAAACTATCAACAAAATAGTCAAATTTTAGCAACAAGTATATAATTGTTGATCTTATGAGTATTTTTTTCACAAAGTTGATGATTTGAGGGGTAATTTTGTAAATGCTAAGATTTAGGGGTATTTTTACAAATACCCATGATTTACGGTGTATAATTGCAAATAACCAAATTAAGTTACTTATCTCAATTTTCATTTTATTTGTTTGGTTTATATGTTATTTTAAAGATATTCAGTTAAATATAACTTTGTACCAAAAGAATAACTCTAAGAGATAAAATAAACTTCTCCACTAACCCTTTACTAATTATTGCAATGCACCCACTAATATTGATGATAAATACTAAAGAATCATACAACAAAACTTTTCTAAATGAAGAGTTAGAAAGCATGAAAAGGTTCAAATAGATCTCAGTACATAAAACAATTATAACCCTCTATAAGCAATGCCATTGTAGTTATGAGGTAGTGTGAGAAATTAATAGGTTAATGAGTTAGAAATTGTTGTTGGATTTAATTTTAATTAATTTTATATGTTCTGTTAACCATTTAAATTTTTAGGGTTTAAGGTTTCTAATTAGGGTTTAACACCCTCCTAAATAATCGGGGTTGGCAACCCCGACTGTTTAGGAGGGTGATTAGGCTGCTAATCAAAAAACGGGTCGGTTTTGGTAAATGAAAAAAAAGGGTCGATTTTGAAAAATAAATTTTTTTTGGGGCTGTTTTGAAAAATTGTTCTTATAAATAGCATTGATTATATGATTTAATAATTGCCTTTTCTAGATTTAATTCTATCTTTTCATGTTCTTACATTCTCCTTCATTAGAAACAGAATGATTTACTTTTTATATTTTTTTATTAAATCTTGCGCTCAATGTTTTAAACTTATTACCTAAAAAACATTGAACATAAAACAAGTATGTCCAGCTTTTAAACATTTCTTACATAATTAATTTTAATTATTTTCTTACATAATCAAACATAATAAGCATAGATTTTTTTTCCTTTTTGTAAGTTTTTGCTTTTTTGTCTATTAAACCTTATAATCAATGTTATAAACTTATTAGATAAAAAAACTTAAAACATATAACAAATACGTCCACGTGCAACACACGTGCACTATACTAGTGGGAAATAAATATGCGTTCTTCAAATTTTGTGGTTTTTATGGGCTACTATCAATGATTTTTGTCCAATTCTTTTTGTTTCGACCATTTATCAATTAATTATTACATAATATTATGGGATAAAATACTAATTAACTCTCTCTCTTAACACTCCCTTAAGCTGGAGCATATACATTGTACATACCTAGCTTGTCACAAATCAAACCTACTCGTGTTTTCCTGAGAGGTTTAGTGAGAATATCTGCAAGTTGATTCTCTGGTGATACATAATTAACTCTCTCTCTCCCTCTCTCAACACTTTCCCTCAAGCTGGAGCATATACATTATACATGCCTAGCTTATCACAAATAAAACCTACTCGTGTTTTCTTGAGAGGTTTGGTGAGAATATCTGCAAGTTAATTCTCTGATGATACATAATTTAGCCAAAATAATTCCTTTATTTATCTTCTCACGAACTTAGATGACAATCAATTTTAATATGTTTGCTCTTCTCATGGAACACAGGACTCAGAATATGTATAGTGGACTTGTTATCAACATATACTCTCATAAAGCATTCAGAGGAAAACTAATTTCTGTCAAAAGGTCTCTAATCCAAACTAACTCACAAATCACTTCGACATTGCTCAATACTCAAATTCTGCACTAGACTGAGAAACCACACTTTGTTTCTTGTTTTTCCATGAAACAATTTCCACTAAAAAAGACAGTAACCAGTAGTTGAACACCTATCAGAAGGTGATTCTGCCCAATCTGCATCTGAGAAACCCGCAACTCTTATGTGCCTACAATTTGAATAGAGAATTCCCTTTCCTAGAGCTTTCTTTAGATATCAGAGAATTCTCTTCACAGCATGTAAATGGGTTGTTCTCAGTGTTGAAAGAAACTGGCTAACTACACCAATAGCAAATGTGAGTTTTTGTTAGGTAGTTTAACTTTTCTACCAATCTCTTATATAACCCAGCATCCTCCAAAAGCTCCCCATAATCTGGTAGTAGCTTATCCTTCACATCCATCGGAGTGTTAAACAATTATACATTCAACATATCTGCCTCTGAAAGCATGTCAAGGACATATTTCCTTTGTGATAGGAGAATGCTCTTTTTAGAACTGGCAACTTCAATACCCAAGAAGTACTTCAATAAACCGAAATTATTTGTCTAGAAATGCTATTGTAGATGCTTCTTTATGCTTTCAATTCCCTGTGTATCATCTCATGTTATCACAATATCATCCACATGTACATTGAGGAGAATCATCTTCCTGTGTGAATTCGCCAAAATACTGAGTGGTCTTTACGTGCTTGATAAAAACCAAATTCCCGAATAGCTAATGTAAAACGCCAAAACCATGCTATCGAATATTGTTACAAGCCATAAATTGACTTTTTCAGCTCACACACCTTCCCATACTCGCACTGAGCAACAAAGCATGGTGGTTGCTCCATATAAATATCATCTTCAAGGACACTATTGAGAAAAGAATTCTTGATATCCAACTGACTAAGAGGCCGATGGAATGTCGCAGCTAATGAGATAAGCATTCATACAGAAGTCATCTTTGCAAAAAGAGAGGTCAAGATAAGCAAGCCCATACACCTGAGTATACCTTAGTGCAACCAATCTCACCTTCAAGCGAGCAAGAGACCCATCAGGTTTAATTTGACAGTGTAAACTCATTTGCAACCAACAACTTTCTTTCCTAGAGGAAGAGTAACCAGATCCAAAGTATCATTCTACTCGAGGGTTATCTCATCTTTCATCACCTCAGTGTAACCCAGAATAGATAGGGCTTCTGACACAGATTTAGGAAGAGAGTGAGAATACAAAGAAGATGCAAAAGACTGTTATGAAGATGATAAGTGAGAGTAAGAGATAAAATTAAAAATCAGATGTTAAGTGCAAAATCTCTTACCTTACGAAGAGCGATAAGAAGATCATTAGTAGTAATGGTACTAGGTAACTGATCAATAACAAGCTCACTAGGTTGGGGCTTGGTACTGAGTTTGACACTAGTACAAAAGTAGGAGCATGCCGACGTGTGTAAAGTTGAAAAGGCTTCTCAAACGCAATGGTTTTAAGTTAGCTACTGCATCAGAATCAGACTGACCACTGATGATTGTATCTCACGAATAATCAAGTAATCATAATCATCCCCAGAAGTAGGAGGAGATGTATGTCCAGACTGAGATTTGAAGAAAGCGACATTTGCTGATAAAATATAGCGACCTGGAGATGGACAATAACACCTATAACCCTTTTGAGCGCGAGAATAACCACAAAAGAACTTTGAAGGACTACGAATCTATCTTTGTTTTTTGAGGGCTATGATTGTGAGCAAAACAAAAAAATTTAAGTAAGAAAACATGTCATTATGAGGGTGTCAAATTGAGTATGGAATTTTGTTGTCTAAAATTGAAGATTGCATGTGATTAATCAAGTAAGATGCAGCTACATGGGCACTCTTTCCCTATTTGCCCTACAAGAGTGGGCAGTAATATTTGATATGCCTTGGCTCCTTATCGTAGTTTACAGTATATGGCTGAGTTATCCCCTCATCCACCATGAGCACTAGTCCGCCCACCGTGATGGCCTCTGCGACCTGCGACCTCCTCTAATAAAGTGGTCCCCTCGCTCCCTTCCCTAAGTAGCTAGGGTAGAATGATTAGATGATGCTGCTAGAGAATGATCTGATGATGCTACTAGAGGAGTCTGTGAAGAACGTAAGGCCACCTTCCGAAGAAACAGATAAGTCTATGCTAGAGAACCAACAACTGAGCTATCAAACATCTGAGACCTAGACATGGTGTGCTTTGAATCAAGACCCCCCAAAAATGTCAATACCATCAACTGCTTCCACTGCTCTTGCATTTTCATCACATTAGACGTAATTGAAATATCTATCAAAGCTCCTCTAAGACGGGGTTGAATTCACCATAATAATCCTCCAAAGGCTAACCACTCTGCTTTCATCGAAACAACTCTTATGACATCATAAGCTCTATCGGTGTTGCTACTCTCTCAATATAACTCCAAAACTAGCTAAAGTTCTTTCACAGTCTTACAATGCAGTACTAAGTCATAAGTCTTGTTCCCCATAGCATTCAAAATCTGATGTAGTAAGGTAGTGTCCTCCTATGTTCATGCATCAGTCACCGCGTGGGTCGTCTGATAAGTGTTTCATTTTTTCTCGACTATATAAATAAATTTCTATCCTCTGCTTACATTGCAGATAGTTGTTGACATTTGACTTCCAATCTGTGATATTCCCGATAATCACCTCATAAAACTTCACCTTTGTCTATGTCTCAGCCTTCATTTTGCTAGAATGGGTCATCACGCAACAACTAATCTAAACAATCCTCAAAGAAATTAAACATCCTACTACTCAACCAAGGTGTATACGCACCCTCAACAAACCAACATAAATAACCTAAGAATCAAAACAAAAACACCAGATCTTTTTATTTGTTGGATCTGGTTAGGGTTAGGGTATGAGCTAACGATGCTAGCTCTGATTCAATTCTAGGGATCTCCAGTCGTCATCGGGGGATTCATCGTCGACGAGATCAGTTATCGTCAGTGTTGCTGGAGTTGGCTACGGGGGTCGTCATCTCAAGAGGAGTCGTATGTTGTTGCTGTCCTGGGTGGAGTCAGTGGTGGTCGTGGGCGCTGGATCGAGGTGGCGGGTGCAAGGAGGAGATGACAGGGTCGGAGTTGGGGGATTGTCGGAAATGAGCGTGATGCAAGGTCGATGGCAACAACGGAGGTAGACATGATCGACAGTGATAATAGAAAGTGGTGGTAGCTGTGGTGGGTGAGGGTAGCGGTTAGTTTTTCTGAGGACTAGGGTTTTTAGTGGAGGAGGCTAAGGGCAAGGGTTAGAGATTATTTTTCATGAGTGCCTCTCATACCATGTAGGAGTTAATAATCATAGAAAGAGATGAGATAATATTCTTGCCTCTATTCAATTATATTTATAATAGGGGAGTCTTTACATAATTATTACATAACCTATATGGGACTAAATTCTAATTAATTCTCTCAACAGTGTGAATTATAATATTTATGATTTTTGTAGGCTCTATAACCCACGATTTTAATCAATTTTTGTTCATTTCGACCCAATAGAAAATAAATTATCTGTCTTTAAAAATTGTGACTTTCATGGGCTATAACGCACAAATTTTCACTTTTCATGGGCTATAACGCACAAATTTTCACTAATTTCCGTTCTTTGACATAATGGGAAATACAT
>BQKN01001055.1:488765-503395 GCA_022839385.1 Asparagus kiusianus
TATAATTGACAATCTTTGTCAATTTTTGTTCGTTTTGACCCAATTTAAAATAAATTTTCATTGTTCTAAAATCGCAATTTTCGTTGGCATAAGACCTAATGTAAACTACGTACGCATACGTCAAAATTTGTGATTTTCGTGGGCTATATAGCCCATGATATTTATCCATTTTTTTCATTTCAATCGCTAGTGAACTAACTGAGAATTTCAGTATTCATGATTTTCACGGATATAGTTCATGATTTTTGTCCATTTTTTTTCGTTTGTATCATTTGTTAATTAATTGTGTGAATTTTTATATTTGCGATTTTCATTGGTTATAACCCTTGATTTTTGTCAATTTTTATTCGTTTTGATCCAATGGAAAATAGATTTTCTTTCTTCAGAAATTGCAAATTTCATGGGCTACGCCCCATGATTTTTGTCTATTTTTTGTCCGTTCGACCGAATGGAAAATAAGTTTTCTTTCTTTAAAAATGGCAATTTTCATGGGCTGTAAACCCACAAAATTTTTTTTCAATATTAATTCTTCAACCTAATGGGAAATAATTTTCCCCTTCTCATTGTGCTATTGATGACCGTATACTAAATTGTTGTTCAAGTAGTAGTTTTTAAAACTGAACTGTGGAAAATGATTTTCTTTCTTAATGAAGAAATTTGACTGACATAATTCTATTGTAGCCTGCTCCGAGAGCTTTTGCACGAAATAGCTTTGCAAAAAGAGAGGAGCCAGGACCCCTTAAGTGGGAATCGAAGGTATATATTTTCCATAAAAAAATGTTTGGCACATGTAAATTCCAAGCCTTTCAGTACCATTTAGATTATGGTAACGTTTGGCTTTTCATGATAGGTTGTGAGGGATGATGCAGCGTCTGTTGGAACACTTCAAGAATCAGAATCTGAAATTAAATTTCTTAGAACAATGGTACAGAAAATGATGTTGAATCAAGAACAAAAGGTATGTGTCTATTGCTCATACTATTACATGACATATCTTTCTTATAGTGGTCTAATTTCTTCTTGATGTATATACCTTAGGAGGAGGTGGTTCTCAAGAGGTGTTGGCTTGCTTGATATTAGAAAGGGAAAAATGCTTCCAGCCCCCAAAACGAAAGAAAACGTGCCTCCCACCCCCAAGACTTTTTCAACGGGTGTTTTACCCCCAAAAGTAAATTTTTTGTTCTCTGAGCCCCCAAAACACAACACCCAAGTAATTTAAATATGTGAAGACTATAATACCCTTCTCTCTCTCTTTTTATCTGTTATGAATTGAAAGAGCTTCCTCCGTCAATCCCAGCGGAGAAGCTCAACGTGGAGGTCAGCGAGGTTCAGCACCTGGAGGTCGGCGAGATCGCCGGCGGCGAGGTCTTGGGTGCTCATCGGAGATCTCGTTGGAGGCGAGAGAGAGGACCCTGAGCTGGGCGGAGGAGGGGAGAGAGGAGGGGAGGGAGCCATTGAGGAGGTTGGCGGAGAGGTCGAGGTGGCGGAGGTGGGGGAGGAAGAGGTCGGAGGGGAGGGAGCCGAGGAGGCGGGCGCCAGGGAGGAGGAGGCGGACGACGTGGGAAACGAAGGTGATGGTCAAGATTCCGTCGGGGAAGTCGGTGCACGTGACGCTGTTCCAGGAGCAAGGAGACTCGTCGTAGTCCCAGTTGGAGAGGAAGCTCAGCGGGTCGTCGAGGATGGAGTACTTGAAGGAGAGGAGGAGAGTTCCGTCGGAGTTGAGGGAGGAGACCAAGAAGGTAAGACGAAGAGGAGGAGGAAGAGTAGGATGCTCAGCGGGTCGTCGAGGACGGAGTACTTGAAGGAGAGGAGGAAGGTTCCGTCGGAGTTGAGGGAGGAGACCAGAGAAGGTAAGACGAAGAGGAGGAGGAAGAGTCTCCAATGGGGGACTCCGGAGCTTGCCATGGATGAGTTGGAGCTTCGAAGAGAGAGAGAGAGAGAGAGAGAGAGAGAGCTAGTGCATTTTTGTAGAGAGAGAGAGGAAAAGAATCACCTGCGCTGGTTTTGTTTGGAGAAGAGTTGCTTACCGAACCCATGGAGGAGCTGTTGACGCATCATAAAATAGTCGGGGATGCTTTGGAGTTGGGAAGATATTTTCATATAAACCCCCTTAAGAATTTGGGCTTTTATGTGGTTTGCAATTTGTAAACATTTAACAAAAAAAATATTTGAAGGTTACGTGTTAGTTGTTAAAATTACGTGTTAATTGTTAAGGTTACGGGTCAGTTGTTAAGGTTACAAGTCGGTTGTGAAGGTTACACGTTAGTTGTTAAGGTTACTGGTTGGCTGTTAAGGTTATGAGTTGGTTTTTTAAGGTTACGAGTTGGCTGTTAAAGTTACGGGTTAGTTGTTAAGGTTACGAGTTGGCTGTTAAGATTACGGGCCCGTAACTTTAACAACTAACGCGTAATAAGTGAATTCTCATAAGCATCAATAGTAGGCAATTAAAGAGCTAAAAAAATAGAAAACAAATATTATAAAAATATTTATTGTGGCTGTAGGGGTTTGAACCCCTAACTTGTCCAACCTCCCAAACTTTACCACTAGGCCAAATGGCCTAAAGTATTCATATCACTCAAAAAATATATACATATATATTCCAACGCGTAACCTTAACAATCGATGTGTAACCTTCACAACCGTCCCGTAACCTTAACAAACGACCCGTAACATTAACAACCAACCCTTAACCTTAACAACCGACCCGTAACCTTAACAATTAACATGTAACTTTAACAACCAATGCGTAACCTTCAAATGGTTTTTTTTTGTTAAATCTTTACAAATTGCAAACCACATAAAAGCCCAAATTCTTAAGGGGGGTTTATATGAAAATATCTTCCCAACTCCAAAGCATCCTCGTCTATGTTATGATTCGTCAACAGCTCCTCCATGGATTCGGTAAGCGACTCCTCTCCAAACAAACCCAGCGCAGGTGATCCTTTTCCTCTCTCTACAAAAAATGCACTAGCTCTCTCTCTCTCTCACTTCGAAGCTCCAACTCATCCATGACGAGCTCCAAAGTCCCCCATTGGAGACTCTTCCTCCTCTTCGTCTTACCTTCTATGGTCTCCTCCCTCAACTCCGATGAAACCCTCCTCCTCTCCTTCAAGTATTCCGTTCTCGATGACTCGCTAAGCGTCCTCTCCAACTGGGACTACGACGACGAGTCTCCCTGCTCCTGGAACGACGTCACGTGCACCGGCTTCCCTGACGGAATCTTGACCCTCACCTCCGTTTCCCGCGTCGTCGGCCTCCTCCTCCCTGGCGCCCGCCTCCTCGGCTCCCTCCCCTTTGACCTCTTCCTCCTCCCCCACCACCGCCACCTCGACCTCTCCACCAACCTCCTCAATGGCTCCCTCCCCTCCTCTCTCCCCTCCTCCGCCCAGCTCAGGATCCTCTCTCTCGCCTCCAATGAGATCTCCGGCGAGCACCCAAGACCTCGTCGCCGACGATCTCGCAGACCTCCAAGTGCTGAACCTCGCTGACCTCCACGTCGAGCTTCTCCGCTGGAATTGACGGAGGAAGCTCTTTCAATTCATAACAGATAAAAAAAAGAGAGGGAAGGGTATTATAGTCTTCACATATTTAAATTACTTGGGTGTTGTGTTTTGGGGGCTCAGAGAACAAAAAATTTACTTTTGGGGGCAAAACACCCGTTGAAAAAGTCTTGGGGGGTGGGAGGCACGTTTTCTTTCGTTTTGGGGGCTAGAAGCATTTTTCCCTATTGGAAATTATGTGCTCACCATGGTAGCATAATCTTAAATACCATCTTTCCATTATAATCCTGATGTTATCTTTGAGTTACTTAATATTTCACACAATATTCCTGTGGCCAATTATTTTTCTGGATTATCTAATTACTTGACATGTGGGCTTTAGCAAGAACTGAAATAATGAAAAAAATTATTGGACAAGTTTTCCTCTCGAATACTTTCAGGTTCTGACATGGCGTTTAAAGAAGTTACCTTTTCTGGTATTCTGGGAAAAGCTCTCTTTAATTGTTGTAGAAAACATCGAATGCAGAAAAATTGAATAGTTAAATGGGTAATTGTGTCAAGGAAATGATCACAATATGTCTTTGATGATAGAGATGCCCTATTCTGGTAAACTCTAAAGAACTTATCTTTTTTTTCGGTAGTAGGATAGAGCTTGATGAAACATAACCTACATACTACTTCAAACTCTGTGGCGAACCATGCCATAATACAGAAATGTAAAAGCATTTTTTTCGAGAATTGTTCCTTTAAGTCATAAATGTATGTACTAGTGAACTTCCAGAACTTGGACCATCGATTCAATGCAATGATGTTGATAAATGGAAACAGACCAACTAAAACACGTTTTGTTCTATTTCACCCTAAGTACAAAATTTGAGCATCCAGTGCTTTGTTAAACATCAATTGAAGTCATTTCACACCGGATTCGAAGGCTGCCGACATTAACGTCTGATGCTACAGCGGATTCAACCGATAGGTACCTAAAGATGGTGTTTGGTTACCTGCAGGACGAGGAAGTAGGAATGGTGGGGATATGGGGTATGGGGGGTGTGGGCAAGACCACCCTTCTCCAGAAAATCAACAATCATCCTGATGTCGCTTCCGCCGGATTCGATTATGTCATCTTGCTTGCTGTATCTCAGGACCTCGACCTTGACAGGCTTCAGAAGGAAACGGCTAAAAGACTTGGGTTGACTTTGGAGGAAGGTACATCATCAACCTTAGACTCTCGAGCCCGAGTGTTATATCGATACTTGAAGATTAAAAGTTTCCTTCTACTATTAGATAACGTATGGGATCCTCTAGAGCTTGCAAGGCTTGGGATACCTCATCCCACGCATGGCGGCAGCAGCAGCAGCGGCACTGTACCTAAACGTAAAGTTCTGTTTACGACTCGATCAGAGACTACCTGCGACCACATGATGGCCTGCCAAAATCTTAGTTCAGGATGCAGGAAGATAAAAATTGAATGCTTGAAACAGGAAGAGGCGTGGAGATTATTTTTACACAACGTCGGTGAAGACACAAGAACTGTTATCAACACAGACAAGAGGGTCTGCAGCCGTGCGGAGAAAGTTGCCGAGAAGTGCGGCGGTCTACCACTTGCAATTGCTGTCATCGCTCAGGCGATGTCTGCTAACAAGACTTGGCAAGAATGGGAGGTTGCTGTCAATTCTCTGGAAAGGATTGGGATTCAGGAGATGTGGAGCAAGGGAGCAGACCCTTTCCCTCTCTTGAAAGTCTCTTATGATCTACTCCCCAGCGACAATGAAAAAAACTGCTTCTTATCTTGTGCTTTATGGCTAGGAGATAGGGTTGTCTGGGAATTCGACCACATGTCTTGATATGTCAGATAACAAAATCAGTGAAATTCCTGCAGGTGTCGGACGGCTACTGCACTTAAGATACCTAGACTTAAGCTACACTTCCATAACTTTGCTGCCCATTGAGTTGGGAGGTCTGATCCAATTGAAGCGCTTGTCAGTGAATTTTTCAAGTTCTCTGAGAAGCATCCCTCATGGATTGATACGAAGATTACAAAAACTAGCACAGCTGGAACTATTAGGTTCCGCATTTAACGCATGGGATACTGAAGATCAAGCAAGCATCAAAGAATTAGTGCTCTCCAGGATCACATCTCTATCTATTGATGTCACAAGGCTCGACACACTGGAGCAACTCTCCATAGATCGGCTGTTGTCCCTGTGGAGGGTCGTTATTATAGAATTGGAAGGCGTGACAGCCCTCCCACTGCGATCGCTGCTTCGAAACGGCAACACAAGGCGCACCCTTCTCCACTTAGATATCTCATACTGCGAGCACTTGGAAGAAGTAGATATAAGCTGCCATTCTGAAGAAGAATTCGACAACTTGGAAAGATTTTTTGTGACTTGGAATCCTGCATTGAAGAAGATCACGTTCTCTGGTGGATCACTGCTTCGGAACGTTCGTGAATTGTATCTTGACTCATGCGACAGGCTGAAAAATGCTACATGGATTGTGCACCTCCCATACCTTGAATCATTAGCAATTTCGGAATGCAATGGTATGGAGCATGTGATTGCCGATGAAGAAGACGATGACGTCGCAACAAAGAGGGGTGATATTGAGTTAGAAATAACGCTGAAATTCTCTAAACTCAGAAAAATGGATCTTTTGTTGCTACCAGAGTTGAGGTCTTTCTCTACCCATGCTTTTAGCGCCCCTCTATTGACTGCTGTCCGTATTGAAGACTGTCCGGAGTTTGATGCGTCACAAAAGGCTGAGCTGATGTCGATTTGATGCGTCACAAAGGGCAATTGCTTTGGCCTGTGAATGTGGGGGCCACAAGCACGTGAACAGTGAGCACGTGAACAGCAAAACACAGTTTGAGTTTAGTGCTGCGAACAAATCATGGGCCTGGAATTTTTCGGTTTCTGTTTAGGAGGTGTTTGTTTCAAATTATATAATTTTAGGATATGGATTTCACCATGGGATTTGAAATCCATAGGTAATTTGTTATGGGTTGGGATTCCTAAAACTTTGTTTGTTTCAACAATATTTTGGGAGTTGGAATACTATAATTTGTAATGTTTTTGTTTGTTTCAAACTTTTTGGAATTTGAAAACCTTAATTTGTCTAACACTTTTGAAATCCACCTCACATCCCACCGAAAAAGAGGATTTCACAAATCCTTAAGGGGGTGTTTGTTTCAAATCCTATAATTTTAGGATATGGATTTCACCATGGGATTTAAAATCCATAGGTGTTTTGTTATGGGGTTGGGATTCCTAAAACTTTATTTATTTCAACAATATTTTGGGATTTGGAATACTGTAATTTGTAATATTTTGTTTGTTTCAAACTAAAATTGTAGCATTACAAATTTTGGAATTTGAAATCCATAGTTTTTTTTGGTCAATGAAAATGATTTTATTCATTACCAAGTGTGAACATTACATAGCACTTAACAATTCCAGATAGTTTGGATCTCAACTAGCCAAAAGATCACAAAATTACAATCTCACAATACTTTCCTTTACATACTCTGGAAAATCATCATTCAAAATTTTAGAGAAAATGGAGATTTTTATCACAGAAGCAGTTGATCAGGTTGTCTCATTTTGCTTTGAAATATCCTCAAGTTTCTCTCTTGCCATATCTGATATACTGAAACAGAGAGCGCCATTCTTTTTAATTTTTTTGCAAAATTCTTTCTTCGAAGTCTACAACTGTACCAATCTATAATGTGCCCCCAATCACAAGATCTCCAATTGAACTTCAACCAATCCATGACCTTGTTCCAAACACTAGCACTGTACTGACAGTCAAAGAAAAGGTGTTGGCATGTTTCCAGCTGATTAGAACATAGCACACACCTATTAGTATTGATGATGTTCATACGACAAAGCCTCTCATGTGTTAGCAACCTAGAATGGGCAACTAACCACAAGATGAAAGAATGCTTGGGATAATGAAGACTATCCTATACAGTAGCTGATCATGCTACCTGCTGAGAAGAATGATTTAGTTTTTCATAAACTGTCGAAACAACAATTTTTCCATTTACACAGCAGCTATCAATTAAATTCTTCAGATTCTCAATGCTCCCTAGCTTACCAATCAACATAGCTCTCATCTTTATAATTTGCTTCCACATCCATGAATCGTTTATCTTAACTTGCACCTGCCAAACATTAGCATGACTCAAATAGTTACCATGTACCCATTTGACCCACAGATGATCCTTTTTGAGATGTATTAACCACATAATCTTGATAGTAGCAGCGTGATTCCAAATTCTTGCAGAAAACACACCTAAACCTCCATGTTTTTTTTTGACAAACTGAATTCCAGGAGACGAGGAATTTTCTGATTCCATAGAAACTCAGAGCATAAGTTGTCAATCTTACGAAGAACTTTACTTGGCAAAATGTAATTATTTGTCCAGAATATATGAATTCCCAATATGACAGATTTGATCAATTGTAATCTCCCGACATATGATAACACCTTCCTCTTTTGCTAATTTTGGAATTTCTCAGAGATTCTACTGAGCAGTGCAGAACAATCCAAACAAGAGAGCCTTTTTGATATCAATGGCACACCAAGATATCTCACTGGTAGAATACCTTCAGAGAAGTTCAAATAAGAGCATATTTGTTGCTTAAGAGAATCATCAATACCGCTCATATAAACTGAACATTTATTTAGGTTTGTGTCTAAACTAGATACATGACTGAACTCCTGAAGGCAATTGAAGATTTTGGAAATAGAGTTCATATCAGTCGTTGCAAACAACAGCAAATCATCAGCAAAGAATAGGTGTGTTATCTTTAACCTGGAGCATTTAGGGTGGTATTTGAACAATCCATCATTTTGAAGTGTACCAAGCTTTCGAGATAAATATTCCATGCCCAAAACAAAAAGATAAGGAGATAGAGGATCTCCTTGTCTTAACCCTCTCGAGCCTTGAAAAAATCCATGAAGAGATCCATTAAGTGACAAGGAGAATTTGGGGGTTGTAATGCACTCCATTATCCACATGATCATCATATCAGGAAAGCCCAGCCCCATAAGCATTGATTTAATGAAACTCCAATCAATGGTATCAAATGCTTTTCTAAGATCAATATGAATAGCTCTTGGTGAAGTATTTTTCCTCCCATAATGCTTGATGAGTTCATGAGCTAACAAAATATTATTTGAGATACTTCTACCCTTGACAAATGCACTTTGAGCATCACTGATTAGAAACCCCATGACATTCTGAATTCTGCTAGCTAGAATTTTAGTAATGATTTTATAAATGCAATTGCAACAAGATATCGGGCGGAAATCAGAAGGGGTTTTTGGGTTAAGAGTTTTTGGTACCAGAGTGATGGCTGTTGAATTAATAGCACCAAGTAATTTACCAGTTTGAAAAACTCTTCCACAGCTAAGAACAGGTCTTCACTAATTACACTCCAAGCAGCTTTGAAGGAGGCATTGAAGCCATCGGGTCCAGGTGCTTTCCCATCAGGCATTGAGAAAATTGCAAGTTTTATCTCCTCTCTTGAAACAGGAGAACACAAGCCATCTCTTTGTGAGGAAGAAAGAATAGGGCCATTAGAGATCACCTCTGGGTCTGGAATATCAGTTGTAGTAGAAGACCCTAATAATTTTTTGTAATATCCAACAAATTCATCAATTATTCTAGGCATCTCTGTAATTCTTTCATCATTTTCAGAATATATTGAAAGAACTCTATTATGATGTCTCTTTGAAATCCATAGTTGTAGCAAACAAGTTTTAGGATTACCAAAATAATAAATGGTGAATATAAGAACTTTATGATCGCAGTAAATCCATAGTTTATACGATGTTGCAAATCCTTAAAATGAGTACCTTTTTACAATTTTAGAATTTCATATGCCAAAATTTTTTTGGAAACAAACATGAACTATGGAATTCCAAAAAAGCACAAAATGTCACTTTTTGATCCTAGAATTTGAAATCCCACCCAAATGCCAAAAATTTTGTGAAACAAACACCCCCTAATGGGGTGTTTGTTTCAAATCCTATAATTTTAGGATATGGATTTCACCATGGGATTTGAAATCCATAGGTGTTTTGTTATGGGGTTGGAATTCCTAAAACTTTGTTTGTTTTAACAATATTTTGGAATTTGGAATACTATAATTTGTAATATTTTGTTTGTTTCAAACTCAAATTGTAGCATTACAAATTTTGAAATCGCAGTAAATCCATAGAGATCTGATCCATTTGAAGCGCTTGTCAATGACTGGTTCAACTTCTCTGACAAGCATCCCTCATGGATTGATACCGAGATTAGAAAAACTAGTGCAGTTGGAACTATTAGGTACCGCGTTGGTATTTTAAGCCTTTGTGACACTTGATATTTCAAGCTGATTATTTTTGTATTCGCTTTGATAACGATGAATACATTGTCACCCTCTTCGTTGCTTTTTACCTTCGTCATCATGCAAAGAAGAGATCCATCCGTCATTTTAAACAAGAGAGTAGTTGAAGAATCGTATAGGATTTATTGCGGAGAATTAAGTGGAAGGAGAAGAGTAGTTGGGGTAATAGAATGGGCATGAGGTGATTTTACAGTGGGAAGGGAATAGAAATGGTAATAATTTAGAGGGAAATGGGAATTTTCCCCCCAAACCACAATCTAATCACCATTAAATGCTACAGTTTCTCTCATAGATTTGCGGCTTGAGACGGCGACAGTTACAGGCTGTGTAGGGGTATTTGGGCATTTCGTGTGGGGATTAAACGGCGTTTCGCCTGGGGACTCGTTTTGGGGGCTGGAAGAAAATCGCGGGACTTTTTGGGGGCAAAGCGCCCGTTGAAAAAGTCTTGGGGGAGGGGGAGGGGAGGGGGAGAGCACGTTTTTTTTGGTTTTGGGGACTGGAAGCATTTTTCCCTTACCATGAATGTCTTATTTATATGTATGTGGTAAGTTGACATTTATGTTGATACAATATTCTTATTGCACTAATCCGACTTAAATTTTTTGAGATATTTAGTAGTTTTGATGATATTGTATTCTAATTGCGTTGATTTATGTTTGTGATACTAACGTGTTGTATTCTCTTTCCCATGTGACTCTCTATATGAGTTCTTTCATAGAATTTGTCTTGGGGGAGGGGGGCACGTTTTCTTTGGTTTTGGGAGCTGGAAGCATTTTTCCCTTACCATTAATATGTTATTTCTATGCATTTGGTAAGTTGACATTTAGGTTGATATAATATTCTTATTGCACTAATCCGACTTAATTTTTTTGAGATATTTACTAGTTTTGATGATATTATATTCTAATTGCATTGATTTATGTCGTGTTGTATTCTCTTTCCCATTTGACTTCTCTATATGAGTTCTTTCAAAGAATTTTCTTTTCGCTGTTTCGCGAGGGGATAGGTTGAAAATAAAATATTCTTATAAATAATCATATATGGAGTAGGACACTGTCATACATGTCACACCAGGCCAACATCAATTTTAATTAAAATAAGAATCGTAGCTAAGCAAATATTAACAAAAGCTTGGATACCAAACAACTTGAAGATATTAAACTTTATCTTACCTAATGTCTTCAAATTAATTTTGTAATTGAGAACTAGTTATTAAAGCTGCTAAGACCATGTGTTTCAATGTAATTATGTTCGTCTAAACATCATTTGCCCTGCTAATTAATAGCATTTCTGGCTATAAATCTGACGTTTAAAATTGTGGCTGCTGCATGCAGATGGAGTCTGTCATCAGTGCTGTTGTCTCCCCCATCATAGACTCCGTAATCACTCCCTCAATCCAACAAGCCAAATATTTGCTCAACACTGAAGCGATTGTGACTGATCTCAAGGAGGCCTCTGAGGAGCTCAGCCTGACAAAGGAGGAGGTTCTACAACAGATTGCAACCGCTACATCGACATCGGACGCGATCGTGCCCATCGAGAGGGTGAACGTGTGGACGAGGGACGTAGAATCCAGAGAAGATGATATATCAAAGATCGTCAAAGACTACCATAATAGGGTGACGTGCTTCGGAGGTCGCTGCCCAAGGAACTGTTGGTCGAGTTACAGGATCAGCAAACGTGCGGCCAGGGCGGCCAAGGGAGCGAGGGAACTTGTAAGAAGGAAGCAAAATTTTGATGGCCTGACGGAGAGACGTGCTCCACGTATCCGAAGGCTGCCGACATTAACGTCTGATGCTACAGCGGATTCAACCGATAAGTACCTAAAGTTGGTGTTTGGTTACCTGCAGGACGAGGAAGTAGGAATGGTGGGGATATGGGGTATGGGGGATGTGGGAAAGACCACCCTTCTCCTGAAAATCAACAATCATCCTGATGTCGCTTCCGCTGGATTCGATTATGTCATCTTGCTTGTTGTATCTCAGGACCTCGACCTTGACAGGCTTCAGAAGGAAACGGCTAAAAGACTTGGGTTGACTTTGGAGGAAGGTACATCATCAACCTTAGACTCTCGAGCCCGAGTGTTATATCGATACTTGAAGATCAAAAGTTTCCTTCTACTATTGGATAACGTATGGGATCCTCTAGAGCTTGCAAGGCTTGGGATACCTCATCCCACGCATGGCAGCAGCAGCAGCGGCACTGTACCTAAACGTAAAGTTCTGTTTACGACTCGATCAGAGACTACCTGCGACCACATGATGGCCTGCCAGAATCTTAGTTCAGGATGCAGGAAGATAAAAATTGAATGCTTGAAACAGGAAGAGGCGTGGAAATTATTTTTACATAGCATCGGTGAAGACACAAGAACTGTTATCAACACAGACAAGAGGGTCTGCAGCCGTGCGGAGAAAGTTGCTGAGAAGTGCGGCGGTCTACCACTTGCAATTGCTGTCATCGCTCAGGTGATGTCTGCTAACAAGACTTGGCAAGAATGGGAGGTTGCTGTCAATTCTCTGGAAAGGATTGGGATTCAGGAGATGTGGAGCAAGGGAGCAGACCCTTTCCCTCTCTTGAAAGTCTCTTATGATCGCCTCCCCGGCGATAATGAAAAAAACTGCTTCTTATCTTGTGCTTTATGGCTAGGAGATCGGGCTTCCTGGGAATTCGACCTCATCAATTTTTGGCTCAGCATGAATGTTATAGACGATTTTGGTGATCTTGCAGAAAGCTACAACAAGGGCTATGCCATTCTCCAGATTCTCAAAAGAGCTTGCCTGTTGGAGGAAGATCAGGGCTTTTTTGTGGGTGCTGTAAAAATGCACGATGTTATTCGCGGAATGGCTTTATGGATAATACCAAAGTGCAAGAAAGAATGGGTTATTATTGATCAAGCTAAACGAAAGAACGAATCAGATGGAGACGGCGCAGAGTGGACCTCAAGGGATGCTAAAACGATTTCGTTGATTCATGGACGACCAGGGACGCAACTGCCCCAGCATCCCGATTGCCCCACTTTGTCGGCCCTGATTCTTCAGAGGAACCATATTGATATGATCCCTGAGCGTTTCTTTCAAAACATGAACGCACTCATATGCCTTGATATGTCACGAAACAAAATCAGTGAAATTCCTGCAGGTGTCGGACGGCTACTGCACTTAAGATACCTAGACTTAAGCTACACTTCCATAACTTTGCTGCCCATTGAGTTGGGAGGTCTGATCGAATTGAGGTGCTTGTCAGTGAATGGTTCAAGTTCTCTGAGAAGCATCCCTCATGGATTGATATCGAGATTACACAAACTAGCGCAGCTGCAACTATTAGGTAGCGCGTTTAACGCATGGGATACTGAAGGTCAAGCAAGCATCGAAGAATTAGTGCTCTCCGGGATCACATCTCTATCTATCCATGTCAGAAGGCTCGACACACTGGAGCAACTCTCCAAAAATCGGCTGTTGTCCCTGTGGAGGGTCGCTTTTATAGAATTGGAAGGCGTGACAGCCCTCCCACTGCGACTGCTGCTTCGAAACGGCAACACAAGGTGCACCCTTCTCGACTTAGATATCTCAGACTGCGAGCACTTGGAAGAAGTAGATATAAGCTGCCATTCTGAAGAAGAATTCGACAACTTGGAAGGATTTTTTGTGGATAGCAATCCTGCATTGAAGAAGATTACGTTCTCTGGTGGATCACTGCTTCGGAACGTTCGTGAATTGTTTATTCACTCATGCGACAGGCTGAAAAATGCTACATGGATTGTGCACCTCCCGTACCTTGAATCATTATTTATTATGGGATGCAATGATATGGAGCATGTGATTGTCGATGAAGAAGACGATAACGTTGCAACAAAGAGGGGTGATATTGAGGCAGAAAATACGCTGAAATTCTCTAAACTCGAAAGAATGGATCTTATGGGACTACCAGAGTTGAGGTCTTTCTCTACCCGTGCTTTTAGCGCCCCTCTATTGACTGATGTCCGTATCTCCGCGTGTCCGAAGTTTGATGCGTCACAAAAGGCTGAGCTGATGTCGATTTGATGATCCAAGTCTGTTGCCCGGCCAAGAAGAAGCAATTGCGCGGCCCTCAAAATGCAACACTATCTTTATCTTAAAATGGTAACAGTTTGAGCTTTTTCATGTTATACTTCATAGTTGAGTTAATTTTACATAAATGATTACTTTATGCTGCGAGAGTAGACACCTGCCATGGAGAGCTTGCGAGACCGCTTTCCGGAGAAACTTTGTTTCTCTCTCTGTATTGGAGCTAACAAATTGATGATGTAGCTTACCCTAAAACCTGTCAGGCCTTCTCCTTTTATAGGAGTGTCATCGAGTCATCCGACGGCTATGAAGAAAGCATCACGTATTTGCTGGGAGTCTAATTCGTGACAAACCAACTCCTGTCAACTATTGGCATATGAGAACTCCAGCAAGGTCCGATCCAAAGACCCTATTCCACTAGGATCAAGACTTAACCAGGATGTCTACACCAACTCAAATACTAATGACTACCACATGTATGTGAACGCATTTATAGTGGGAGCCACCCACGTGCAAGGCTTCAAGGCCCACCTGATTTCATTATTTGTGCATATAAATGCACCTAGGTTTTTGTGAAAAAGCAGGCAAAGAACTTGTGGGGTTGTGCGGCTGCTGAAAAGAAAAGTACAAAGTTGAGGGTTTTTTTGGCTGCAGTTGATTTTATTTTGAGCAGAGAAAGAAAGAGG
>BQKN01001056.1:2811-25731 GCA_022839385.1 Asparagus kiusianus
CAAAGCCAAAATCCCCTCTCGATTCGTTCCATGAACGAGAGGTCCACGAGTTGAACGATCAAACCTTTAAACAGTTAGGATCGTATCAAATTCCCACTTGGTCAAACCTTTAAACAGTTAGGACCAAAGCCAAAATCCCCTCTCGATTCCTTTCATGAACGAGAGGTCCACAAATTGAGCGATCAAAACTTCCTACAGTTAGGATTATCTCAAAACTCCCACTTGGTCAAACCTTACTACAGTTAGGACCACAACCAAAATCCCCTCTCGATTCCTCCCATGAACGAGAGGTCCACAAATTGAATAATCAAACCTTACGATAGTTAGGATTATTCAAACCAATCCAGATTCTCTAAGTGGAGATCCCACTTTGAGTTTCCTTTGCACCAGGAGATAGAATATAAAATTCTTCCTCTCCGATTCTGGGTTCATCTCTACCAACAAAAAAGAGACCAGGAGATAGAATATAAAATTTTTCCTCTCCGATTCTGGGTTCATCTCTACCAACAAAAAAGAGACCAGGAGATAGAATATAAAATTTTTCTTCTCCAATTCTGGGTTCATCTCTACCAACAAAAAAGAGACCAGGAGATAGAATATAAAATTCTTCCTCTCCAATTTCGGGTTCATCTCTACAAACAAAAAAGAGACAGGAATACTCCAATAGGTACACGAGTATAAACTGTTTCCTTAATTTCAACAGGAAGTTTCTGGAGAATATCATTCAAAATATTCTTAAGAATAACCTGAATACTCCAATAGGTACATGAGTATAAACTGTTTCCCTACTATTAATAGGAAGTTCCTGGAGAATATTACTCAGAATATTCTTAGGGATAACCTAACAACCTGTGTTCTTATGAAGACTGATACGATGATTAACAATCCCGTATCAATTTGACGACAAAAGCTGAATTCACTAATACAAATTCCAGCTTCAATTCAAGATCTCGACAACGGTCAAGCGATAAACACGATGCCGGAAGAATCTTAACTATTCTACAAAGCACTGAATAGATTGAGAGACAAAGAGGTCAAGAGTTGAAGCCATCTACGGGTTCTTCTACACGATATACTCAACCAAGCATTGAAAGGATCGTAAGTAAGACCTATCTTATCCAAAGTATCCCAGAGCTCCTCTATAAAAGAATGAGTCTGGAATACTTTGGAGGGGGTATCTGTAGGCGTTAAAAAATGCTGAAAGATATCCAAACACAGCTCAAAAGGAAGTCATCCAAAAAATCAGAAAAGAACACAAGTATAGACTGTCTCACACGTGAGACAGTCTTTGCTGTCTTGCCGTGCGAGACAGTCTTTACTGTCTCGCCGTGCGAGACAGTGTTTACTGTCTCGCATGCGAGACAGTTATCAAAAGTTCGGAAACTGCTCCAATAACCGCCGACACGTAGCCACCAACTGTTCAAGAACGTGGGGAACGTCGTGGGCGAGAATCACGTTGATAACTGCCAGAATAATGAAGTTTTAAAATGTAGGAAGGTAGTTACAAGAAACTGTCAGGCAGTTGAGGAGTTCCGAGACAGTATTTTACTGTCTCGCAGGGCGAGACAGTAAACACTGTCTCGGAAGCAGTTTTTTGTCTCGGGGCTATAAATACCCCCTGAGATCGATTCTTTGGGGGGGTGGGGGGGGGAGGATCCAAGGCTGACCATCGAGCATTTGTTAGAGCATTTCAGAGCAGAGAGAGCAGAGATCTAAGTTCTTGGAGCAATCTCTTGACATTCAGGCTTTGACTTGATTTCAAGAAGAACGACTATCTTACTTCGATAAGATATCGTTTCAAATTCTCACTTCGATAAACGAAGTCAGAATCATAAGCCCCCCCCTCTTCACGATCTGTGATTCGGTGGTCCACGAACCAAAGCGTTCCCGGCACAGGCAAAGAACCCACAAAAGCAGTGATCCAAACAACGATCCTGCGTTTATTTTCTCAAGAGTTGTAATTTTCACTTTATTGTGTAAAAGAAGTCTTATAAAAAGACTATTTCTTTGAATTTTATTGTAATCGACTGAAGAGACAATGAATTCGACAACAAACTCAACTTTTGCTGAAAACAATAAATCTCATAAATAAAATCATATCTCAAATGGATAAAACTGTGAATACATCTAATCTCTGAAATGATATAAAATGTCTCGACATGGAATAACTAAAAATGTAATTAAGGCTCATAGCCTTTACAAAATATGATACTGAAACTCTAATGTTTGAATAGAAATAAACTCTACTGTGGAGTCTCTACTAGTAACGCATGTGACAACGACTATGCAATAACTCTGTCATCATGCGACTCTCCGATGTTCTGAACCGCCTGAAAGGAAAAAAAATTAAAAGAACAACAACAAAAGCGTCAAAGTTCTAAAGCAAGATCACCTTCATCCGCCCCTAGGGGAAGGGCTGCTACATGTAGTGGAGGCTCTATTTATTAAGCATAGTCTACCTAGATCATTTTCCCTGTATCTAATGGTATTAATATTTAGAAATCTACAACACGAAACATAGTACGTCGAGTGAAATAATCTAAATAAGGAAACCCTTATGTATATACCATATGTCTCAAACTGTAGATATCTAAATATTAATCCCGAACTATGGAAAGAAACATCACTGGAAAAAAATAAAACACCATAATGAAACATCAGCATATAAGTCTCATGCACTCACAAGAGTACGATATCTCGGTTATATATATATATATATATATATATATAAAATAATGTGACATAAACACTTTTGGCATCCATCAAAACTCAGGCGATCAAGTAATTTTTCTTATTTGCAACTCTTTGCAAGATCCTGATCTCATCACATTATCATGCACAATGGACTACCCTGAAGGTATCCTAAAACAATGTACACGTCTCTTTAATCTCATCGCGATCTCAATGCGTAACATGAGTGTGGGATGGTCCACCTTATAGGTATCCTAAAAGACGGCTCACAAGCCTCATCGCATCCTCATGTTGACGGATTGCTAGACAAAGTATCCAAACCCGACTCAATGGCCTGTACAAATGGAATATCGACACACTACCCCCACGTAGTACTGAACTGTGCTCATCAATGATATCCATGTCATATATGAACTGTATAAATCTGGCATATCGACGCACTATCTCATATAGTACTGAGCTGGGCTCATTAACGATATTTGACATGTGTATAAACTACTCCAACTCAAGTGTAATCACTCAACACTTATCAAATCCCCTTAGGGATACTCATGTGTGTACTACGATACTATTCATGTATGTTCATGTCTATACGTGTACTACCATGCGACTCAAACCCCACGATCGCATCTCGAATCAAAACAACACAATATTCAGCAAAATAGCCTTAGTAGTCAACTACTAAGCTTAGTAGTCGACTACACTGAGTCTACTCAGACTCTACAAAACACGAATTAGTATTAGTAGTCGACTACACTGTATATAGTCGACTACTCTGTAATCAGACAGTTGCTGTAGAACAAACTAGACCTTAGTAGTCGACTACTACTCTTAGTAGTTGACTACTACTCTTAGTAGTCGACTACTAAGTAGAAACATACACACATCCGTGTACATATAACACTTAGCAATCGTCACGTGTTTATCATGTTTTAATACAGTACAAAGCAAGTAACTACAAATCAAAAGAATCACCTCCATGATTATTTAAATCCTTGATTCAATTAATTAGGTTTAATATTCTTATTGATCAAGAGAAAGACATAAACCCTAGTTATCGATTAAATTAACATGAACATGCTTGCGTATTAAGCTTGAAACTTATATAATTTTATTTATTCACATTTACAAAACCAAAAATACCCCAAACTTAGGGTTTAATCAGACTTAATTAACATGTAAGCTCTTTATATCACAAGATTAGGGTTTTGAACATGATCACACATAGAAAACGAGATACAAATGAAGATCTACACTCCCTAATGATCATGATCGCGTTTCTATTACAAACAGCAAGTAAAACATGTAGATCTAACATCAGGTTAAGGTTTTATATCAAAAATCCTCTTTTTATCATGTTAGACAGTTAGATCTAAACATCAAAAATCCATATTACTCATTAAACCCAAGATCTACACTATGAGTAAGGTTTGGATGCAGGAGATCTTGCCTCAAACATGGTGTTGACCTGCTGAACGTGTGTGCAAACTCCTTTTCTCAGCTATAACCCTCGATCTCTCCTTCTGCTTGATGCTACGTCTCAAACGCCTCGAGGAACTCAAAAATCGGCTCTAAGATTTAGGGGGAAGGAGGTGGTTGTAAACTCTGGTGAATTCCCTCAAGAATTAGAGTTTTTACAGGTATATATACTTAGGTTATAAATTGGGCTCGAAATAAAACAAATTTGACCCGAAATCTGTAACCTAACACGCCCAAAAAACTCCCGCTAGTCGACTACTAAGCTTAGTAGTCGACTACTAAGCTTAGTAGTCGACTACTAAGCTAAACTCAAGATTCTGAAAACAGTTTACGAGCTCAGTGTAGTCGACTACTAAGAGCACTAGTCGACTACACAGAATCTGTTTGTCTGTGCAAACTGATTCATTCTCATACTTGAAAATATGTACGTTGAATTGATCTCAAATTAGTTCCTAACGTACTCAAGTATCAAAATATGCTATTTATCATAATATAACATATTAAATATCATTTATCATATAATATTCAAATTTGTGGGGTTTTACATTCTCCCCCCTAAAAGAATTTCATCCCCGAAATTCTGCAACCGTATTATGAAAGTATCTACACTTAACAGTCTAGAATGTGAGTACTCCCACTTAACCCCTAACTAAGAAGAATAGTACGTCAAGCGAAAAATCCAAACAAGGAACCCCCATGTATATACCATGTGTTCCAAGTGATTAGGAGTTAAGTATTAACACCCCTATTCTAGTGTTAAATATATAATTGTCCATGTTAATAATCATATATATAATCAAAGCATAATCAATTCAATCAAAATTTACCTACTCAAATAGGTGCGGGTAGTCACAACACATATCCTCCTCGCGCTCCCAAGAAGTTTCTTTGGCTCCTTTCTGGTTCCACTGAACCTTAACCAAAGGTATCACTTTGTTTCTAAACTTCTTGTCCTCCTTCGGAAGAATACATACAGGAACCTCTATCGTGGTCAAGTCGTCATTAAGCTCAATCTATGTTGCGCCTAACACTCGCTGCTACTCCTCATCGCACAATGGCTTCTTAAGCATAGAAACATGAAAAAACATCGTGTATGCTCGACATTAATGTGAGAAGCTCTAGCCGATACGAAACGGTTCGAATGCGCTCAATAATTCTGAACAGACAAACATACCTCAGTCTAGCTTTCCCCACCTACCAAATCACTGAACTCCCTTCATCGGAGATACCTTCAGCAATACATAGTCCCCAATCTAGAACTCTAATAGTCGTCACCTCTGATCTGGATAACTCTAACGGTCATTGGAGATTACCATTTGAATTGGGTTAGTTGTACTATTCCCCTCAGTACGATGAGTTGTTGAGAAGTTTCTCTTAGACTTAATGCTAAGGTTTCTTCTCAACCTTTAGTTGTTCGAGGCATTAGGCTGGGTGAGTCCTTCAAGTGAACTCAATGAAATCTAGCAAGCTCAAGTGACAAGCGAGCTCAAATGTGTCGCCAGGTGAGCTCATACAACAGACGAGCTCCAACCGCACAGGCGAGCTCTAGTCATCTGCTGACAGGCGAGCTCAAGCATCAAGTAAGTTTCATGAGCTTGGAGAGATCAAGCATCAGGCAAACTCTGGGTGTTAAAAGGTGAGTCTCAGCCATGTAAGCGAGCTCTAGACGTTATCATGCGAGCTTCGTGCTGGCAGGTGAGCGATGGTTGTGGGCGAGCTTCGAGCTAGTGATGGGCGAGCCACGTGTCTACACATGGGCTCTTGCGTGTGGCATCATGGGCACATTAGATCACATTAATTAAGGTATGATAGGAATGCCTAATCTTCACGCGCTCGCTCTGAGCCATTGATCTGGTAGCTCTTTTGATCTCGCTTGTTGATTCGACAAGTGATCATGTTCGTTTGACAGGAACTGCTTCATCCTGACCGTTCGTTTGGAATTACGAACGTCCCACCTTACTCATGGCTATTCGGTTTGAACCGTTGTAGGCAATCTGAGCCGTTTGCTTCATTAAGATTCGCCTATATGAAGTGCTCGTCTCCCTCGACGAGAGGTTATTGTGCTCCAGAATTTTTCTCGCTCAAGTTCTAAATGAAGCCTAGAGCTATTCTTCATTCTCACTCTTCCCTAAGTCCGAGATGGCCCCTAGAGTGAAATCGTCTGCTTCGCTGGGGAAGAAGTAAGTTTCCTCCTCCAGTGCCGTCGCTGAGCCCACCGCTGCTACTACGGGCACCCCTAACATACCCCGAACCCACCATGGTAGGTTAAGAACTGAGGGGCTGAAATGGACATATGCATGGGCAAAACTAGGAAGACGAACATCTTTTGTTCATCTTCACGACGAGCTCCGCCATCTTTGGCGAGATTCTACTGTTTTAGGCAAGCTTACATGTCAGGCAAGCTTTGCTTAGGCGAGCGTTGTTTGTCGAGCGAGCTCTGTTTGGTAGGTGAGCTCCTGTCTTTGACAGGCGAGCTTTGCTTAACTAGCAAGCTCTGTTCGTTAGGCGAGCTTTTCGCCTTCGTCAAGTGAACCTTGTCAGGTCGCCCGCATGATGGGGCTCGCTGGCATATTTTGCGCCGCCTATTTTCTTCAGACTTAGAAAATTTTGACCTTTTGAGTTAAAATTTCTAACTCCTTTCCGCTATATTTTGTAGCTCGAGAGGGGATTCCGGTTACTAGACCTCGTAACCTGAGATCCTCTGGGTAGGAGCCTCTCTCTAAAGAGGAAGCAGATCGTTATGAGGAGCACTCTCGCAGGAGGAGATCAGTGGGATTTGAGCCTGTTCAACCCGAACCCGCCATCCTCTCTGATGATGAGGAGGAGGAATCCACTCCCGCCTCTACCCCGCAATCCCCTTCATAGTCTCCTTTTGATGACGAAGGACCTATTCCCCTAATCCAACTTATCACCATGATTCTTGCTGGTCAAGAATCTTCCTCCTCGGGCTCTGGATATGTGCAGGACCTCATCAGACAATTGGAAAATGCTATGAAACAAGTGGTCTCCAATGTTAGCCTTGGTTGGGGGACTTATGTAGACTTTAAGCCTTTCCTCATGAATTGCGTAGCCGACCTCAGGCGTTTGGAGGAGGTCCAACAAGCTTCACGTTGCCTGGTAAGCCTTCTCGGTATCGAGCTACGTTTGACGCGCTTGAAAGGGTTCGCTAGCTCGGAACCCAAGGTGGAGCGGCTCATAGCCTAGGTTCGGATCAGAGGGGCGTAGGAGCAAGAGGTTCGAGAGAGAGACCTATCGGACAAAGAAGCTCTTGTTGTGCATCTGCTTAATTGGCAATGCCTATTACAGGTCGAGATGGATGCCTCAGCCTCCACCATCATTTGAATGAAGGCCCAGCTCATCGAGGAAGAATCAACTCTGAAAGGCTTGCAGCTTGAAAGCGTGAATGTTCACGCCGCTGTTGAAAGGGAGATGTAGGCCCTCCAGGCACTACATTAAGAAGACTCTGATGTTGCTACGTCCTTTGATAAGATTCGGAAGGAGGTGGAGGACTAGTCCGAACAGACTGGGCAAAGGAGATAGCCGCTATTAAGGCTGAACTTGCCTCCTTCAGTCTGCTGGACTAGGTTCGGCGGAGTGGATTGATCTTGAGACACTTTTTTGTTATTCTTTGCTTGCATACACAGTTATGACTTTATTTGAATGCATTATTATAACTTTGTTCGAATGTATTGTCTCAAAGTCAATCATGAATGGAATTATGCTTTCGTTGTCTGCTTATTGATTTCAATGCTTGGTGTGCATATATATTTTTTATTGACCAACACTTCGGATTTTTAGCAAACCCTCAGCTATCAACGTGTTTGATTTTCCATTACCGATTACCATTTGAATCGGGCTAGCCATACTATTTCCCTCAGTATGATGAGTTGTCGAAAAGTTTTTCTTAGACTTAATGCTAAAATTTCTTTACTACCCTTAGTCATTCAAGGCGTCAGGTTGAGTTAATTACAACCGTTAAGTCGTAATTAGGTTGGGTTGTATCGTTAAATATAATAACTTAGTCCAACGTGGACGGTCATCATATGCAACCAAGATAGGATCCAAATAAAAACTCATCATTTGGCGGGTTGCTGTTCGGAATAGGAGGTC
Organism: Asparagus kiusianus; assembly: GCA_022839385.1. NCBI lineage: Eukaryota > Viridiplantae > Streptophyta > Magnoliopsida > Asparagales > Asparagaceae > Asparagus > Asparagus kiusianus. Next base: position 11,092 of record BQKN01001056.1, read on the forward strand.
GATATGACGCATTGCTTGGTAGGCCGATATCGACGAACAATGTTATTTGAGAGAATGACTGTGTTAGGGGAATCAAATTGTTCAGGGACGTATAAGTGTGACGATTGATTATTGTAGGAGCCATCACATGGTAGGATGCTACCCATCGATTGTTCTAAGGATATTAGAATGCTCAGAATGGATCAGGTCATTCAGAGATGTATGAGTGTGACGACTGATTAGATAACACCATTTACGGGAATGATGATGTTAGCTATCAGAGGTGGTCATTAACCTGATAGGATTGTCGCGATCGGAGTGACTTTGAGGATATATCATCCTATTGAAGAGGATTGGTAGGGAAATTGGATTATTGTGATTTGAACGACTTTGAGGACTTACCATCCTATTGAAGAGGATTGGTAAGTTGATTTTATCAAAGGTGGTTGTTAACGTGATAGTGGGAGTTTTTCCCATCGTCCTATTGGAGAGGATCGACAGGGAAAATTTGGAGGAGACTATCAAAGGTAATAGTTAACTTGATAGTTTTACAGGGTCCATCATCCAGTTGAATGAGGCTAATGGAGAAATAACTATCAGAGGTGACAGTTAACTTGATAGTTTTAGGGACCCGCCATCTTATTAGAAAGGATTGGCGAGGGAATTTAGCTTTGGTCTCAACTGTAAGAAGGTTTGACCAGGTGAGAATTTGGGATGATCCTAACTGTTTAAAGGTTTGATCGCTTAATTTGGTGGAACTCTTGTTCGTAGAACGAATCGAGAGGGGATTTTGACTCTAGTCTTAACTGTAGGAAGGTTTGACCGAGTGGGAGATGTAAGGAGCAGTTTAACCTCATGCACCAGTGGGAGGTTCTTGATCATTTTTATCATGATTAAGAGTGGATTACTTGGATGATTGGTTTTCATATAGAATAATTAGCTTATTCCGGTTTATCCTTAAGAATATCATGTGTAATATTCTCTAGGAACTTTCCATCAAAGGTAGGAAACAATTTATACTCGTATTCCAGTTACAGTACGAGAGAAGTTTTAGCCTCGTGCACTAGTTGGAGGTAAGGAGTAGTTTATACTCGTATACTTGTTAGAGTATGGGAGTAGTTTAGCCTCGTGTACCAGTTGGAGGTAAGGAGCAGTTTATACTTGTATACTTGTCAGAGTATGGGAGAAGTTTAGCCTCGTGCACAAGTTGAAGGTAAGGAGCAGTTTATACTCATATACTTATCGGAGTACTACAAGGTTGTAAGAAGACTATTACTTTTTTAGGAATTTGCTAGGCATCAGAATTTTGTCACCGTTCGGTTTGACGAGGCGATAGACTCCATTTGAATAAACTATTTCTATTACAAATGGATCTTCCCATTTAGGTTAGAATTTGCCTTTCTTCTTTGAGTTGAGGATCATGGGTCGCCGAACCATGAGGACCACCTCTCCCTCCTTGAAGAATCTGTGTTTGACTTTTTTGTCGAAAGCCTTGGAGATTCGGGCTTGATAGAACTCAATGTGCTGCTGAGCTTCAAGCCGCTTTTCATCTAACGCCTCTAATTCTATGAGATATCATTGATGACTTTCTGTAGTTGTCATCCCTGCTGCAAGTGCGACGTGTAGGGATGGAATCTAAATTTTGAGTGGAAACACGGCCTCACAACCGTATACCAATGAATAAGGTGTGGCACCGGTCGGTTTACGAACCGTGGTCCGATACGTCCATAAGCTTTCACTGAGCTTCTCATCCCAGTCACGCTTGCTATTGGAGGTCAGCTTGCTCAAGATCATGATGATCATCTTGTTGAAAGCCTTAGCTAATTCGTTTGCTGAGGGATTATAAGCTGTGGATGTCAGGTTCTGTATTCTGAATTTGTCACAGAACAGAGTGAAGGCATGACTTACGAATTATGATCCGTTATTATGGATGATGTGCCTCGGGACGCCATATCGGTAGATAACATGATATTTGATGAACTTGATCACGTCGCTGGTCTTGACTTCTCTCAAGGACACGACTTTGGCCCATTTAGAGAAGTAGTCGGTTATTGCAAGGATAAAACGATGACCTTTGGCTGATGGAGGAGATATCGATCTGACGACATCCATCCCCACGTTTCAAACATACATGAAGTTGCTATCGGATGTAGGTCTTTGGGTGGTTTGTGTATGTAATTAGCATGGATTTGACACACATGGAAATCTTGGTGTAAGCGACAGTGTTGTTGACCATTTTGGGCTAATAGTAGCCGATTCTTGGCAAGCGGTCCCAAAGCTTGGGTCCGAGTTGGTGAGTGTCGTAAGTGCTATCATGGGCTTCCCGCAGGGTGTCCTATGCTTCTGTCATTGAGAGACATCAAAGCAGCATGTCGTCGTATGATCTATGATACAATGTCTTTATGGTTGTATCGTAGTAGAATCTCAGTGTGCGTCTGTGAACATAATCTCGCTCCTTGATGTCTTCATGTAGTATGCCGTAAAAGACGTAGTCAATAATAGAAAAGCGCTAATCTCTCAGTTTGAGTTGATCCGCCACCTAGTGAGTTGTATTCACCTCCAGAGCATACTCCGGTTGGTAGAGTTGTCAGCTTACGATGGTTACTTGTTAGCTTGTCCCCAGTGACTAGGCTAGATTAGCTGCCAATGATGCTAATGCATCTGCATGCGTGTTCTTGGAACAGAGCACGTGCTCGATGTGAAAGTTGTCGAATGATTCGGCTAGCTTGATGGCCACTTGGTGACATGGGATTAAGTCATTATTTCTGACATCATATTCTCCCATCATCTGTCTGACGATGAGATGAGAGTCACTGTAGGCTTTGAGGTGCTTCACCCCCAACTCCTTAGCAAAGTCGAGTCTAACGAGCAACGCATTGTACTCAGCCACGTTATTGGTACAAGGCTCTGTTAAAGAGAAAGCTCAGGGTAATATATGGTTTTGTAGAGAAACCAAGACCACCCCCATACCTACGATGATAGACCCACTAGTGCCCACACGAGAGGAGCCATCGAAGTATAGTCGCTAGGCTTCTTCCTGTGAGGTTGTATTAACCTTGTGGGTTTTGTCCGACATGTCTTCAAACAGGTCAGTCTTCGACTCAAGCGGGTGACTGGCCATGAGATCGCAGATCACCTACCCTTTGACAGACTTCTGTCACATGAAATGGATGTCGTACTAAGACAGCAAGAGTGCCTATCGTGCCAGGCGCCAGTTCAAAGACCCGGGTTGTGTCATGAAGACTCGGATGGGATTCATCCGGGAGATGACATAAATGGTTTGACCGAACAAGTAGTGTCGTAGTTTATGAATTACGAACACTAGGGTCAAACATTCCTTTTCGACTATGGGGTATCGCCGCTCGGCTCCCTACAGGGTCCTACTCAGGTAGTAGATGCCTTGCTCATGGCCGGCATCGTCATTCTGTGCTAAGAGGGCATCGAGAGAATGCTCCATTACTCACACATAGATCACGAAGGGTTTTCCCGAGATGGGGGCCGCTAAGACAGGCAGATTCAAGAGATAAGTCTTGATCTCATCGAACGTTTGTTGGCAAGGCTCGTCCCATACGAAGGAAACACCTTTCTTAATCAGCTTGGAGAAGGGTTAGCATTTTCTCGAAAGATTTATGATGAATCTTCGGATGTAGGCCAAACGTCCTTGTAGTCCTCTTAATTTGTTTAGATTCCTAGGTGGTTGGAGCTCTTGGATAGCTCGGACCTTGTCTGGGTTGATGTGGTTCCCCTTCGCCGTGACGACAAATCCGAGGAACTTGCCACTCGTCATGCCTAAGAATGACTTTGTGGGATTTATCTTCAGTTGATGAGACCGCATGAGGTCAAACATGGCTCTCAGGTCTTGAAGGTGTTCGTCTTTGTCGTGAATCTTCACGACCAGGTCATCCACGTAGCATTCAACTGTCTTCCGTAGATGATGTTGGAAGATGGTGCTCATGGCATGTTTATAGGTTACGTCGGCGTTCTTGAGTCTGAAGAGCATGGTTGTGTAGCAGTATTTCCTTACCGGAGTCTTGAACGAAGTGTGCTTCTCATCCTCATGGTGCATCTTGATCTAATTATACCCTAAGAATCCATCCATGAAGGACATCCTCTCGAAACCACAGGTGTTGTCGATGATGACATCCGTGATGGACAAAGGGAACTCGTCCTTAGGACATATAGCGTTGAGGTCCGTAAAGTCGATGCAGATGTGGATCTTGCCGTTCTTCTTCAGGACTAGAACAATGTTAGCCACCCAATCGGGGTGTTATTCCTCCCTGATGAAGCCTGATTCGATTAGCTTCTTCACTTCGTCTTCGATCACCTCCATGACTTGTGGACGAAACCGTATCTGCTATTGTTTAACGGGTTTGGTGTCTGAGCCGATGATAAGATGATGCATCGCGATCTGAGGGTCCAGGCTACGCTTGTCCTCATAATTCATGCGAAGACATTGATATATTCCCGTATGAGGGATATGAGGTCTTCTTTCTCCTGGGGAGGTAAGTTGTCGCTAATGAATATGGGTTTAGGGTTTTCCTCATCTCCCATATCAATTTGAAGGATCTTGTCTTTTGTAGGTGGTTCACGCTGTTCGAAGCGACCACTCCACTGGGCACCAACGTGGCGATTCCATGCTTCATCATAAAGTGGAATATGTTCGTCCTCTTGGACTTCAATTAAACAAATGGGAGGATTTGCATCAATTCTCTTCTCTTTTATAATCAGGAAATCAAAATTATAATTGAGATTGAGAGAGTTGTAATCATTCTTTTTCTAAATAGTTAGAGAGAATAAAATCAAACACAGTTCTTTCAATTTTTTTCTTATTACAAATTTTCCACCAAACAGGTGCTGACCTGCATTATAATACGTTGGCCGGCATTGACCTTCGTTGCAACGCGTTGACTGGCGTTGACCTGCATCATAGTGCATTGACCAATGTTGACCTAAGGCTATGCGTTGACCTTTATTGTAATGCGATGACTGGCGTTGGTCTGCATCGTAACGTGTTGATCGGTGTTGATCTTCATCACAACGCGTTGACCGGTGTTGACCTGCATCGTAATGCATTGACCGGTGTAAACACAGTTTATATTCATACGTTAACTGGAGTCTATACAGTTTAAGCTCTTAATGCATTCAAGCGGGGATGACCAATTTATACTCATACACTCCTGGGAGCTTTGGGAATCAGTTTAACCTCATGTACCTATAAGAGGTTTAAGGAGATACAGTTTATACTCATATACTCATCGGAGTGTCGGAAAGAGCGAGCTGAGAATGCTTCGGATGCTCGCCATGTTGATCTCTTTGTGCCAGATTTGATAGTAGGACTAGCCGTTAGTGCTGATATAGCTACTATCTCTGAAGTTGACGAATACCTAAAGTTATTATCCTTAAAGCTTCGGCTGGAGTTGAGGTTAGCTCGGCTGTTCAAGTCACGAGACCAATTGGTGAACCTAATGCGTTAATGACTTTTATCCCTTATTATGATTACCCATTCCATTTTGTATAGATAAGCATAATACTCATAGGATTTTTGGCAAACCCTCAGTCATCAACGGGTTTGAAGTGCCTTTACCAACTACCGTTTGAATCGGACTAGTATGCAGATTGTTTAAGTCTGTTCCCACATGTAACGTCACGCTAAGAGAATAAACTCTCTTAGACTTGGTACTATGATATTGAATACATAGACTTTATCAATTTTACGAAAATAGACTAACATGCAACACGTGTTAGGCGCAGACTTATCTCTAATAAGGGATCGAGATAAACACCCCATGCGTAAAAGACATGGATTCAGAGATAATTAATTTAATAATAATCACTGGCTATGATATTAAATACGTAAGCTTTGTCATTTTCACGGGAATGCGCTACCCGGCAACCCGTGTTAGGTATAGACTTATCTCTATTTAGGGATCGATATAAAGTCCCCCAGAATGAATTTTGGTGTCCTTTTCACGGTGAAAGACTAACTAGTAATGCATGTTAGGCGTAGGCTTATCTCTATTTAGGATTCAAAATAAAATTTTCCATGTGTGTAAGGCACAGATTTTGGCGTTATTAATAACATCCTGCTACGATGTCGAATACGTGGGTTTTTATCCTTTTCATGGCAAAAGACTAACCGGCAATGCGTGTTAGGCATAGACTTATCTCTATTCAGGAGTCGAGATAAAGTTTCCCATGTGTGAAATGCATGGATTTTGGTGCTGAAGAGCTGTGTTGTGTCTTCTCTTGGGACAAAGACGAACCCTATGCTGGAGAGGAAGAATTTTATATTCTATCTCCAAATGTAAAAGAAACTCAAAGTAGGACCTCCACTTCGAGAACCTAAAGGATGAAACTAAGAGTGGGATCTTCACTCTGAGAATTGAAAATATTTAGATAACCCTAACTGTTTAAAGGTTTAGTTATCCAATCTGAAAATGAATTTCTCGTTTATCGAGATAAAATTCAAACTTTGGCGCTAATTGTTTAAAGATTTGGCCAAAGGGAAGATTGAGATGATCCTAATTGTTTAAAGGTTTGATCGCTTGATGTGGATGGAAGCCTCTCATTTATCGAAAGGGGACTCTGGTTTTGGTCCTAACTGTTTAAAGGTTTGACCAAGATGGATTTTGAGATGACCCTAACTGTTTAAATGTTTGATCGTTCAATTCGTAGACCTCTCGTTCATGGAAGGAATCGAGAAGGGATTTTGATTTTGGCCCTAATTGTTTAAAGGTTTGACCAAAGGGAGTTTGAGACGATCCTAACTGTTTAAATATTTGATCGTTCAATTTGTGGACCTCTCGTTCATGGAAGGAATCGAGATAGTATTTTGGTTGTGGTCCTAACTGTTTAAAGGTTTGACCGAAGAGAGTTTGAGACGATCCTAACTGTTTAAAGGTTTGATCGTTCAATTTGTGGACCTCTTATTCATGGAAGGAATCAAGAGGATATTTTGGTTGTGGTCCTAACTGTTTAAAGGTTTGACCAAGATGGGATTGGAATAACCCTAATTATTTAAAGGTTGGACCTCTCGTTCATGGAAGGAATCGAGAGAGGATTTTGGTTGTGGTTCTAACTGTTTAAAGGTTTGACCAAGATAGGAGTGAGGTGGTACAAATAATAGTGGGAGTGTCGATTTGCACAAATCACTGTATTAATACAGTGGGAGTTTCTGGTGTCAAGTTGCAAGGACTTTAACACAAGGGGGTTTGAAACTTTCAATACTGCGCCTGAATTCTAACAATGGAAGTATTGAGTGTACAGACACAGCGGGAGTTTGAGTGGATCAAAACAAAAATAATTTTTAGTGGACCCACCGTCAATTGATTTGATTAGTGAGGGATTAAGCACTCCATAATTAGACCATTGGGGTTTCGTGAGGGATGATTGACCGTATGAAGTCATTGACCCTCATCTCGATGAAAAAATGCTTAAGAAGTCACAGTGGGAGGGTTTTAATCATATTGGAAATGATTAAATAGTTAGAGTGGAAGGTTCTTAATCATTCTTTATCATGATTACGAATTTATTGGTTTTGGGTTATCCTTAAGAATACTATATGTAGTATTCTCTAGGAACTTCTCATCAAAGGTAGGGAACAATTTAGCCTCGTATACCAGTTAGAGGTTTGGAAAATAGTTTAACCTCGTGTACCAGTTAGATGTTTGGGAAATAGTTTAGCCTCGTGTACCAATTGGAGGTTTGGGAAACAGTTTATACTCGTATACCTTGTTGGAGTACAAAGGAGGAGCAGTTTATACTCTTATACTCTTCGGAGTGTGGTTCGTTCTCATTTGGCTTGTTTTGCCGTTATGATGCCGGAGTCAATTAAGGCTTGGATTTTGTTTTTGAGACCAAAACAAATCTTGGTGGGATGAAGAACCCTCCTATAGTACAGAGTAGTTTGGATCCGTAATCCTCTTAGCTCCTTCCTGATCTTTAATAGGTGGTAGCTAGATTTTGTCGTTAGCGAGGAGGTACTTCAAGATGGCCGGAACTTCCTCATCTTGGAAGGAGTACTCTTTTTGGTGTCTCGGATTTGGAATCCTTCACTGTTTTTGAGGTTGTTGTTGTGATGTTTGATTAACATCAACAACAACCACATGCGTTGTAGGTTGGCTTTTCTTGATCTTTTTCCTTCTGAGAAAGCACTCAACCTGTTCTCCATGCAGTTTTAATTCCTTCTAGGTGGTTGAGGGGACAACCCCTATAACTTCGAGGACATCGAGGGAGAGATTGTGATGGCAGGTCTGGAGTATGAATTCCTTTGTGACTATATCTCAATAGTTCATTGCCTTATTTCAGAAGCGTTTAACGAAGGTGTTAACTGGTTCTCCGTCTTCTTGCTTCTCATCCAGAAGAGCTCCAATTAACACTTCAATGTCATCATCAAAGAAATTGTTGAGGAATAAACTTTTCATATTGTCCTAGTAGTTGATGCTTCCTGGCTTGAGATGTTGATACCAATTGAAGGCGTCCCCACGAAGGGTGCCTGCGAATGGCTGGATCATCAGTGGTTCATTCCCAGAGATCACTCCCAGATGAGACTTAAAATAGATCAAGTGTTGAGTGGGCGAGCCTCTGCCGTCGAATGGCATGAAGTTAATGAGGGTGAACTTTGTCGGGTATGGGATTAAATCCCACTCTCTTGGATACGGGCATGAAATGATCATTTTCCTCATCTCTTGAACGGACATTAAAGCTTTGACCTTATTCTCCAGCTTTTTCATCATCTCGTCATCACTTGTATCTTTCTTCAGGTGATTTTAAGGAGGAACGATGGGACCACCCCTAGTGTTGTCATTAGTGATGGGGCCACCCCCAGTGTTGGTATTATTGTTAGGGCCACCCTCAGCATCTTTGTTATTGGGAGGAGTGTCAACATTGATAGTCTCCTCTACCTCTGAGTTGCTATCTACCTGATTAGTTGTGTGGCGACGACTAGATTCATAATGCTGATTTGACAACTCCTGAAGTTATTGAGCATGTAAATCCTTGACCCATTGCACAGCCATATCCATTTCAATTTTAAAATCTTCTTTCTGTTTGGCCAAGGCTTCTTGAAGAAGTTGAGCCACTTGTTCAGTAGTGATCGTGAATACTTATGGAGCTCGCCCCATGCTAGACATTATATCATTGGAGGCGATTGCGAAGCAAGTATCCAAAAGTTCGTCTTCTGAAGATAGTCCTTTGTGCATCCTCGGGTAATCCCCATGTCTGACGGCTTCTAGCTGGAGATGAGACACACATCGGGCTATTCCTGAATCGACTTTTCTTCCCAGAGAAAATTCAGGATTAGCGTTATTTGAAGTGAACAAAGACTTTCCTTTGTCAGCCATGTTGATGGTGACTTCTGGGAGTTCGTCATCTTGAATGGCCGATCTTCTTTTGCAGGAGCGTCTTGATTTGGGTTTTGTCGCTTTAATGAAAAGCCTTTAGAATACTAAGACCCTCTGTGGAGCGAACTTAGGGTAGCTACACTTTGATAATACTACCCTGATAAGCCTCTCATGAGGACAGTGAGAGTTTGATTTTGGGATACTTCTCTTTCGAGATTTGTTCGTACCCCCAGCCTAATAGTACAACTCATCGGCGTTGTGACCGGAGCAACCTATTAGCTGTTTATGAGCACCTCTAGGTATAAAGTCGCCATCTGATAGACACATTTTCTTCTAGAGAAATAACTCCTTGTTGATGTTTGCAAGAGTCGCGTGTTTATAATTACACCTTCATGCAGGTGGAATCCTAACGAGCTCTCGGTCTTCCACACGAACCCCTAAGCGGGTGGTTCTAAGAATTAATTTGTTAGGAGGGCGCGTACGACCCCTAGTCTGAATAACTGTTCAGGAATTATTCAGTGGACCCAAGTGTTCCTTAATAGGAGCTTTGCCGCGATCTTCGTGTAAGGGACCAAGACGATCTTTTAACGGAATTTTGAATTTGAAGAGATCCACATTGCCGTAGGGCTTCACCGGAGGTACGAGAACAAGAGGAGCGGGATCGGAGGCCGACGGAGGCTTGGAAGCAGTCTTGGAGCCGAAATTCAGTGAGAGACACGACTGGTGTCTCTCCCTAAGTGGAAGCGTCTTGGCTGTTTTCGGTGCCGTTTTAGGCGCTGCTTTGGCCTTTGGCACCTAGACTTGTTTGGATTTTGGTGATTTTTTAACCACCTCTCATTTTGTAAATTCTTGTGCCTTTTGCATAAGGGTCCATGCGTGCGCAAGGAGTGTACGGTGCTTCTGGATGCGCTCCTCAAGAGTAGAACGGGTTTATTTGATACAAACCCATTTGTTAGTTAGTGATTTTGAGGAGAACCCCGATGCTTGCTGAGGAAACAACTAACCCACTTGGCACCTTCTAAACTCTAGATCCGTTTGGTAGTAGAGTCTATCCACCTACTCCAAAGCTTTAGCGAATTGAGGGGCCAGACGTTAGCAGCGCCTCTGACGAGCTCTCTTCATCAGCACTGGTACGTCTTCAACGGGAAACTCCTTGACCTTTGTGGAGTTGTCACGAGCATCAGATCCGACTTTCTTGGAGGCTAAAGAGGAGTCTTCAACAGCATTCGAGCAAAGATTATCACCCCGAGTCTTCAGATCTAAAGGCCAATTAACCTTCTTCACAGAAGTGGTCTTCCTGCGGTTGCAAGGAGAGGAAGATATGGAGGAAGAGGAGGAGGAGACGTACTCGAATTTTTGCGGGTCGAATTCATACTCGACCTCTTTATCCATAGGGATCTTGATAAGCGGCTGTGGCATGACAGCCTCGGCAGCGAGGCTGTTGGCTCCCACTGTGGTCGCCAGCGTGTTCGGGTCGAAAATCGTTTTCTTCATTGCGGGACACATTAAAACTTCAATCATTATAATGATTCAAAAGGAAGGACTTTTTATAAGCCTCCTTACACAAAGCAAATAAAAAGATTACAATTTTCTTGAGAACACGCGCAGATAGATCGTTTATCGGTCTTCTGCTTGCGCGGGATCTTTGCTGGTGCCGGGCTTTATCCATGGACCACCAACTAATCAGATCCGAATAAATATTTTGTTGCCTCATAAAGAAGACAAGGGATTGAAGTGACTATCTCGGTAACAGCGAGACAATCACTCTTCTCGAGAATCGTAGCGAGGTACGATCTTAAGGAAAACGGATGAACGAGATGCATATTTCTCAAACTCTTCTCCTCCTTGTGCTGCAGAACAGACCAAGATCCCTTCCTCCTCTCAAAAATTCGTGCTCCTCACTCTTCAATTCAATAGGGCTTTGCCGAGGCTCGAGACTTTCGGATCTTTACAAATGAAGACCTTAGGGCTGTATTTATAGGCTTCTTAAGCTCGGTTTTCGGATAAGAACGATCGATTTGATCTCATCCTCAGTTGTAACCACTCAACCATATTTTAGGATAACTTCAAATCAGTAAGGGAGGCTTTGGATCAGATTAAATCAAAATCTAGGTGAAATCAATGGTTTCAGCCTCGAGACAGACTTTGTGTCTCGGCCATGGCCGAGACACAATACGTGTCTCGGTTGCATGCCTTGATCTTCTTTTTTTCATAATTCCCTGGTCTGACCTCAGAATGACATGATTCAAAGTGCGTTGGAAAACCGAGGAAGATACCTACAATGTCCTATGAGTGAATCATATGTGGAGTGGACAAGACACGAATGGCGCTTTGTCTTTCATGAGTGAAATGTAACTATCGATCGGCTCGTCTCTTTATTATTTCATCGTCCTATTTATTACGCTTTGTTGACTTGCTTCATGCACTTACCAATGTCAAATAATTCCCTTTGACTTGGATAATAACATTCATCATCTTCTCTCTGTTCGAGCTACGTGCGGTAACCTATAGGCACTTTTTGACGCCTACATCATAGTCACATCTAAGGAAATTCCTCTCGACCCAGAAATGGTTTGTGCTATCCAAGAAATACTACCTTCAAGAAATATAAAAGATCTTAGAGGCTTGCAAGGTAGATTAGTGTACATCCGGAGATTCATATCAAACCTCTCAGGACGTTGCCAGCCCTTCACCAAGTTGATGAAGAAAGGAGTTTCATTTGTTTGGGATGGGGATTGCCAAAAGGCATTTGAGGAGATTAAAAGATACCTTACTGAACCACCTATTCTTGTGGCTCAGATGTTAGGGAAACCCTTCCTGTTATATGTGAGGGCTATGGAGAATTCTCTTAGAGCCTTATTAGCTCAGAACAATGACCAAGAACATGAGCAAGCAATATACTACCTTAGCAGAACTATGATTGGAACTGAACACCGATATAATCTAGTGGAAAAGGAGTGTCTCGCTTTGGTGTTTACTGTCTAGAAGATGCTACACTACTTAGTTGGCCAAACAATCCACGTCATCTCTAAGATAAATCCTTTAAAAATGCTCATGACAAAGCCATCTTCTATGAATTATTGTCTAACGAAATGGGCGATCCTCCTGTCATAATATGACATGCAATTTATGCCCTAGAAGGCTATCAAAGGCCAAGCTTTGGCAGATTTTTTAGCCGACCATCCGGTATCTGAATCATCCAAATTATATCAAGATTTACTAGATGAAGTCGCTGAAGCTTGTGCAACTCAAGAAATTATACAAGTTTGGAAGTTGTTCTTTGACGGTGCATCTAGGGCAAACCCTAATGGAGGAATCACTGTTGGCATAGGGGTAGTACTTGTATCCCTAGGTGACCATGTAATCTCAAGAGGATTCTCTCTAATCGAGCCATGCACTAACAATGTAGTGGAGTACAATGCTTTGTTACTAGGGATGTAGTTAGCCGAAGAGCTCAATATTCAACACCTTGAGGCTTATGGTGATTCTCAACTTATTGTGAATCAAGTCCGAGGAGAATATAAAGTGCGTAACGAGGATTTAGTCCTATACCACTTCGCCGTGTTAGAACTAGCTCAGAAGTTTAAGGGCTTCTTCATTGAATACATCCCACAAGCCCAAAATACATACACGGATGCTCTAGCTTCACTGGAAACTTCATTGGCATTGCCGCCAAGGACTGAGACAACAATATTCGTTATGGGTCATGATTTATATCACCCAAAGCTTCCCTTAGAACACTGCTCAAATTAGACAACAGCAGAGATTGCCGGTGCAACTTTAGTTGAGCTGGAACCAAGGGATTGGCGATTCACATATATTGACTTCGTTTTGTACGAGATACTACCTGATGATGCTAAAGAAGCATCCGCCATCAAACGGAAGGCTCTTCGATTCTATTACGATGCTCCCAAACCTTGTACCGTAAATCATGTGACAGAGTCTTCCTTCGTTGCCTCTCTAGAAGAGAAGCATAGGGGGCTCTCAGGAAAGCTCATGATGGGATGTGTGGAGCTCAATAACCTGGAGCTAAGTTAGGAGACCGTCTCCGACTAATTGGCTATTATTAGCCAAAGATGTTTTCAGATGTCGTCAACTACGCTAAACGTTGTTATGTATGCCAAATCCACGATGACTTCATTCATCAGGCACCAGGGAACTTGCACCCAACATCGGCATCTTGGCCATTTGAGATGTAAGGAATGGATATTGTTGGACCATCGCTCCGCTAACGGCCAAAGGATATCAGTTCATCTTGGCAATGACCGATTACTTTTCCAAGTGGGTGGAGACAATTTCACTGAAAGAAGTCAAAGCTTTAAACGTGATCAAGTTCATCAAACATCATGTAATTTTTTGATTTGATGTACCAAGACAAATAGTCCATGACAATGGGGCTCAGTTCGTCAGTCATGGTTTTCAGAGGTTCTACGATAAGTTTAGAATCCAAAGTGTCGCATTAACGGCATACTATCCGCCAACCAATGGCCTTGCAGAAGCGTTCAATAAAACCATCGTGAAATTCCTCAAGAAGTTTATCTTCAAGAGCAGACATGATTGGGATGAAAAACTTGGTGATGTTTATAGGTCTACCGCACAACAGTAAAGACCCCTACAAAAGCCACCCCATTCTCTTTGGTATATGATTGTGAAGTCGTATTACCATTAGAAATCTAGATCCTATCTCTGAGAGTCGCCCTTGTGATCGGAATGACGGATGAAGAACAACATTGGTTGCGTCTTCAAGAACTTGAAGTATTGAACGATAGGTAACTTCAGGCTCAGCAACAGATCGAGTTGTATCAAGCTCGAATCTCCAAAGCCTACAACAAGAAGGTCAAAGAGCAAATCTTTAAGAAAGGCGATTTGGTCCTAATCGTCAGATGATCCATGGTGATGACACACAAGACTAAGGGGAAATTCAATCCCAAATTGGAAGGACCTTTTGTAATAGAATCAGTCTATTCGAATGGGGCATACCGTCTCACCAACCTGAAAGGCGACAGACTCATGATGCATATTAACAGGAAATTTCTCAAAAAAATATTATCCGTAAGCCATAAAGTCTCCTTCTCCTAATCCTCAGCCAAGTCTCAGATAATGAATCAACTTTCCCTAGACTGAGGGTTAGTTATTCGTGTTTCATTTGAAGAGAGTAATAAATTATGTTTATTTTCCCCAGCCAAGTTTGAGATAATGAATGAAGACTAGGGTTTTATTACTCAGAATTAAATTGAATAAGAGGTAAATAAACCGTGTTAAACCTTCCCCGTCTTGTACGTAGTCAAGTTAGCATTATACCTCTGAAGATCAAAATTAT
>BQKN01001056.1:35731-86551 GCA_022839385.1 Asparagus kiusianus
AAGTTTTAATATGAAACAATTGAATATAATTAGAAAACATATTTTTGTTTCATACTTACATGCATATATATGATTTTATTAATATCAATTTTATTTAGTTCAATGAAATCATATTTTAGTGCATTATATGTGTATTTTGATAAAATACTATATTCATTGTTTATAGACTTTATAATAATAATTTACATCTTTTTTCAAGTTTATAAAATTATTTTGTATTGTTTCAAAACATGGTTAAGCTAAAATATCAAAACTCATATGTTCACAATTTCATGTTTTGGACTATTTTGCAAAATAATGATATTTTTCATTTGGGAGGTCCTTTTTAAAAACTAGTTTTTGTAACATGTTTATTATCATGTCTACAATCATTTACCAAAGTTTTATATTTTTTGGAATTTATTTGATATTTTAAATAGGGTTTTTAAATCATAAAACTGTTTTAAAAACCTGTATATTTCCTGTACCAATTTGCGGTCGACCGTCATGGTCGACTGCCTGTAGTCCAGAACCTAACTTGCCTTTTTATTGCTCATGGTCGACCATGACGGTCGACCGTGGCTCATCTAGAGACTTTTACGGTCGATCGCTACGGTCGACCGCCAGCTTTTCAAAACTGTTCTTTTGGATTTTGTGCTTCGCGGTCGACCGCCAGTTTCTCACGGTCGACCACCGAACTGATGATTGCTTTCCAATGGCTATATTCTGATTTGATTCTCTGGGGGTATTTTGGCCTTTTTAATATTATTTTGGCTAATGTTCTGAGTGGGTATAAATATGTAGCTTCCAAGAAGCTACCAGCGCAGCTTCCAAATCACTGCAAACGCAGCTTTCAAATCACTACAAACGCAACTTCCAAATACTACAAATGCAACTTCCAAATCGCTACAAACGCAGCTTCCAGACACTGCGTCTGAGCTTCCAGACGCTACGTTCGAGTGGAGAATTCATGCCAGAACGCGGATTTTATGTTTGACTCATTCAATTACGAGTTGAACAGTTTCAAAACCATTTTCCACGATATGAGAGGATCATTCTCCTACTTAGGAGAGGATTAAGGGGGCAGTTACACCTCTTATCCTCCTATAAATAAGGGATAAACTGAATAGAGCTAGGGGCTGGATTTTTGATCATTGGAAAATCTCTGGAGGTCGGCATTCTAGATCTTAGAGATCTTGGAGCATCTTTTAGCAATAGAAATCATGAGAGATTTAGTACTTGGCTCATCAGGCATTTACTTCTCTAGGCAAGCTCATACTTGACCCCTGCCTTAGGGTATAATCTTTGCTACTATTCCACTAACAAGCTCATACTTGACCCCTGCCTTAGGGTTTAATCTTTGCTACTAGGCACTTACTTCTCTAACAAGGTCATACTTGACCCCTACCTTAGGGTATAATCTTTGCATAATTCCACTAACTAGACAGCCTCTTTATCAACCACCACCCTCCATTTTAGTTCCCCCACCCGCAAAAAAAAACAATATTGCCTCTATAAAAAAAGTTTCCATTTTGCTTGTGGATTGCATCTTCAAGAATTTTAATGCATGTAAAGAATTTTGAAAAATCTCGTATTCAAAGTTTTGTTAGTTTGTAATGGATGTTAAAGAGAATTTGTATGAGCGATAAAATCGAACCAAACTTTGTTTAGTTATATATAAATCTTGTTAAGGATATACCCATATGTGTCTAAAATTACAATTCTAATTGAAATAGTATAATTTTAAGGGAATGTCATTTTTTATACATTTATTCAAGGGGTTTTTTTTGTTTGCTTTAATGTTTTATGGAAAACCCTATAAATGTAGGGTCTTAATTTTATTTTTAGCTTTTGAGTATTTGGAAAGAACAATAAAGTAAATGATGTGTAAACCAAAGACTGATTGATTTGACACTCATTTAGTGAAATCTATTTTAGCATTTTTTCTTTTTTTCTTTTTTTGTGAGGAAATAGACTTAAACCAATTTCATTGTTATATTTTCTTTGAGAGCTAATACCTAGTTTTTCAGAGACATCAACCTAAGCGGCAGCTTAAATAAGTAGTGTTGATGTCCGAGATCACATAGTAGATGAGAGCTTTCTGCTGATGGATGCAGTTAAGATCTTTATGCTAACAATGAAGAGGGAGGATAGGAGAGGGGGCCGACTCCTCCTTGGACTTTATGCTCGATCCTTGGACTAGAATTCCTGATTCTTCTGCATAAACAAGAAGAACGAACCCGTTGTTAGTTCTCTTTTAGAGTGGGGTTTGAGGAAGAGTCCTGGGACCATTGAGGTCCTTGTAAAAGGGGGTACTCTTTTAGAGTTTTTAGTTCTCTTTTCAGTAAAAGTAGATTAAGAGGGAGGAATGATCCTCAGCGTTTTATGAAATAGTAAAAGAAGAATCCCTTTCTTACCTTCCTTCCCACCTTTTATAGCCCATCGCCCTTGAGATGCTGACCCTTGGCTCTGACTATGCATAGGAGGGCAGTTGTGGGGTGAGCAGACATGCTGCTGAGTCACCCACCACTTTACAGATATCGACTGACGACTGGGAGGGAAGTCATTCGAGCATAGGAGAGACTATCTCCATAAGATCCCTGATTTGACAGATGAGGCATTGCAGAAGATAGGCCGACTGCTTAGTCATCCTCCGCTTTACAGATGTCGACTGGTGACTGGATGGAAGTCATTCGAGCATGAGAGAGAATATCTTAGTAATCTCTGGGAAGCGACTTGTGAGCAGAGTAAGCTGTCTACGCATGAGATTTGCCAAAATTGAGATCTTGATAGGACCAATCAATACTGTAGTGTTGATTTACGTATATCTGAGGGGAGCTTAGTTGGATCTTATCCCCTCAGTAGAGACGGGTCTGTTTTTGGATCGTACCTATGATTTGTCGACCACACAGTCGAGCGAGCTTCTTGCCGAGTATACTACTGAGTAGATAGTCGAGCCAACTATTTGAGGAGTCGTCTTGATCATGAGGTGGGTGGGATCTTGAGGAGTCATCTCAATCATGAGGGGTTGACTGACCCTGCACTTTATGTCGGCAATAATGACTCCTTTGCTCGGCTGGTCGATAAATTTGTTTTTGGCTAGGCTTTGGGTCGTTAAGGTGGTTTGGGCTATAGCTCTTTTAGGCTTATGAAGACATGGCTTCTTGATATTTTTGTCTTTAGACGGTGAATTACCATAACAAATGGTCCCTTTCACTCGGAGCTGACTTTAGTCAGGTTCGAGTGAAATAGATGTGAGCTTTTGATCAGTATAAACTCGCTCAAGACGTTTGAGGGTTTTTAGCCAATTGATCATGGCTGAAGACATGGTGTAGGATTTTCTATCCAACCATCATTTCTTACAAACTGATATCTTGAACCGCTTTTTTAGAGGAGACGAAGCGTCTTGGGAAGAACGAGTGGCGCTTCATTGTCGATTTATTGGTGTGGAATAATGTGCACAAGCGGCGGTTGGTATTTCTAGTAATCTGATTCAGATTCTCAAAGTGGATCTTTCTTTGTCGCTTCAAGATTGTGCCTCTCGAGTTCTTCTGCATGCTTCTTTGGAGGCTTATAAATATCCTAAGGGCTGAGAGAATTTTCTCACAGATCTTTCATCTTCAAAATCGTCAAACTTTATAAAGAATGAACTTTTCCATGGCTTCTCTAGCTCCCACTTCTAGCCATTATGAAGAAAAGCTTGTCATACTTCGATGTCTACGTTCAAGGGTCCTTAGGGATCAGTTGAAATAGGTGTGTGAGAGGTTCGAGATTCCTCGAGCTATAACGCTTGAGGAGCCCAAGCTGACGGAGCCTGTATACAGTCATGGCGAGGGGTGAGTGCTATTGTACTTAGCACACCTGGAACAGGGTCTGCGACTACCTCTTCATCCCTTTGTCAGGGTAGTACATATAGCTCTGGGGGTTCCCCCTATGTAGTTTTATCCGAATGCGGTAGGAGCTTTGGTGGCCTTCGTGGTCCACTGCTACCGAGTTAGGGTACGACCCAGCATGAAAGTGTTGGGTCATTTGTTGAGTGTGGGATCGACTGAAGTGGACCTGCACTATTTTTATCATATTGATGATAGTTTCAAGCTCTCCCTGGATCTTCCTGAATTGGAGGAGGATTGGAGGGAGCATTTTGTGTGGGCTTATGGAGCTGACGACATATTTGCTTGCTCGACCTGGCCAGAGGAAAACATGGAGGCCCTAAGGCTAATTGCTCTTAGCGGTCTGGAGAAGGAAGCTTTGGAGAAGATCTGTTCTTATGCTAGGCCTTTGGACGCGGAGGACTTAGTGGAGGACATGTCCATGATCTTGTCTTCCACTGGCTTCGCGATCAGGGTGAGCTCTCCTATTCCTCCGTCAGTGGAGGTATGTAACAGAAGGCTCAGGGCCGAGAGGGAAGGCTCTATTGGGGAGTCTCGGAAGAGATTGAGGGAGGCCTTTGATGTGGAGGGGGATTGTGAAAGAAGGCCCCTCGTAATCGAGGTTGCTACCTCTTCTAGAGGGACGAGGGATAGGAGAAGGGACTTGGCCGACTCTGTGGATGTAGGACTTGCTGGGGAATCTTTCCTGAGACCTGGACTATCTCGTCGGCCCGGCAAAGAGCCACTTGCTCCGGTCAATGAGGTGAATGGTGCAGACGAGTCTTCTCCTGGCCCTGGCAGTGATGCTGGCGAGGGAAGTCTAAAGGAAATATCAAGCAATGATAGTCATCAGGATTTTCAAGCCTGTCAGGTCCAAGGGGCTTCATTAGAACTGGCTCTATTCCATTGGCTTGAACACACGCTGGCCGTAGAGAGATCATCCAGGGAAGAGGCAGAGAGACAGGATGTTGCTTTAGAGGTTGAACAGGCCGAGATGGAGAGGTTGCTTGTGTGCTACCAGACTATCAGCTTCAGACAGTCCAGGACTATCCAGGAACTGGAACAAGAAGTGGATGTTTTGAGGTCGGCTGGCGACTCCCTTGGTGACTCTTCTTTGGTGGCGGCCATGAGGCAACCAGGCCCTCCTTCAGGACTCGGTCGCGGGCATTAAATATATCCCGTCCTTTCTCCTTTCTTCTCTTTTTTTGGCACATATTGTAATAGAACTTTTTGAATGAAAGACCAATTTTTGCTTTTAAGCCTAAGCATTTGAGTTTTGTAGTTTGAGTAAATTAATTGCATAATGTTGATCCATGTGTAGGAGACTACCATTAGTTCACTTTGAATGCTCTGTGCTTGGCTGAGCAATCTGATCGACAACTTGTTTATCGAAGTTTATGTTGATGGATTGTCATGCTTGCAGGAATCATACCTTAGTGCAAGTGGTTGCAAGGCCCATTCTGATTAGACGACAACCCGTAGGTTTTGTGCTAAGGTCTTCAAATTTCCCCTAAGGTCGAGAGGCGATTATGGGAGTCGGCCAAAAGGTTGTGCCTTGGGTTTATTCCTGATAAGGTATGAAGGGCTTTGAACTCGACTGAGGAGTCGTTGTGCCTCGGGCTTATCCTGATAAGGAGCCAAAGTTTTGACCATGATGGTCGATAAGAGCCGAAGGAATCAACCACCAGTTGTGCCTTAGGCTTACCCTGATGAGGATCCAAGGTCTTTATTATCAACTGAGGAGTCGTTGTGCCTTGGGCTTATCCTGATAAGGAGCCAATGGCTTGGTTACCGACTGAGAAGTCGTTATGCCTTAGGCTTATCCTGATAAGGAGCTAGAGGCTTGATGTTTGACTGAGAAATCATTATGGCTTAGGCTTATCTTGATGAGGAGCCAATGGCTTGGTTACCGACTGAGAAGTCGTTATGCCTTGGGCTTATCCTGATGAGGAGCCAAGGGCTTGGTTACCGACTGAGAAGTCGTTGTACCTTAGGCTTATCTTGATGAGGAGCCAAGGGTTTGGTTACCGACTGAGAAGTCATTGTGCCTTGGACTTATCTTGATGAGGAGCCAAGGGCTTGGTTATCGACTGAGAAGTCGTTGTGCCTTGGGCTTATCCTAATGAGGAGCTAAGGTCTTGACCATGATGGTCGATGAGAGCTGAAGGAATCGACCACCAGTTGTGCCTTGGGCTTACCCTGATGAGGAGCCAAGGTCTTTGTTACCGACTGAGGAGTTATTGTGCCTTGGACTTATCCTGATAAGGAGCCAAGGTCTTGACCATGATGGTCGATGAGATCTCGACCACCAGTTGTGCCTTGGGCTTACCCTAATGCCTTGGGCTTACCCTGATGAGGAGCCAAGGTCTTTGTTACCGAATGAGGAGCCGTTGTGTCTTGGGCTTATCCTGATAAGGAGCCAAGGTCTTGACCATGATGGTCGATGAGAGTCGAAGGAATCGATCACCAATTGCACATTGGGCTTACCCTGATGAGGAGCCAAGGTCTTTGTTATTGACTGAGGAGTCGTTGTGACTTTGGCTTATCCTGATAAGGAGCCAAGGTCTTGACCATGATGGTCAATGAGATCCAAAGGAATCGACCACCAGTTACACCTTAGGCTTACCCTGATGAGGAGCCAAGGTCTTTATTACCGACTGAGGAGTTGTTGTGCCTTGGGCTTATCCTGATAAGGAGCCAAGGTCTTGACCATGATGGTCAATGAGAGCCGAAGGAATAGACTACCAGTTGTGCCTTGGGCTTACCCTGATGAGGAGCCAAGGTGTTTGTTCCGAATGAGGAGCCGTTGTGCCTTGGGCTTATCCTGATAATGAGCCAAGGTATTAGCCATGATGGTCGATGAGAGTCGAAGGAATCGACCACCAGTTGCGCCTTGGGCTTACCCTAATGAGGAGCCAAGGTCTTTCAAATCCGACTCGGAAGCCGAATGCTTAGAACCCTTAAGAGTTGGCTAGGTCCTTGATGTTTTTTACTTTCATTGATTGTTGAAATTTGTACATAATGGAGTGCATCTTATCAACATTTAACGTTCGAATGGCATCGAATTCTTATTCTTCGCTCATATGCATCTTGAAGGTAGCTTTTTGTAGGGGATAAGGCCGCCAAAACGGAACTTCCTCGGTTATCTCTTTTTATCTTTGAACATTCCTGTTTTGGCGAAGGTGAGCTGTAGCTTTATCAGCCATCCGTATCGCTGTGTAACTTAGGATGTCGAGTCACCAGTTGGTTGAATATCCGGAGTCGAATGCTGCTCTCCTTTTTTAGGGCGAGCTATTTGGCTGTATATGTTGCTGAGTTGTCGACATATTTGCCATCTCAGTAGCCATGACCTTTCTGAACTTGAGTCTCTATCGAGGTCCTTTCAGGTCGACGGTGGATGTGGTGATTTTCAACAGATCTTGCTTCACCTTCGTTGGTTGCCCTGTATGGTCAATGCCCTGTTGATTAGTCCTTCGGAGGTTGGTGTTTTAACAGGAGGCCGAGCAACTTTTGTGATGGGAGCTTCTTGTTGGTGAAACCCCAGGCATCGATGCTTTGTCTCCTAGAATTTGATAGGATCATAGCTTCCCCTTGGGGATTCCAGGGATAGCAACGACTGGACCATCCTATGGGTGGAGGAACCTTCTTGTAGGGAGAGTGCGAGTCGCATGCTTCGACCACCAGTTCTTGCTTTGACTTTGGTGGTTTGAATATCAGCGTAGGGGCTAGGGCTAGATTTCCTGAGGAGGAGATTATCAGTTAGCCCGCCGAGTTTTTCCCGCTTTCTCATCCTTAGCGAGTAAAGGCTCTCCTATGAAGGCGGTGATGGTCCGAGGGGCCTGCCACAGACTTGACCGTTGCTCCTGAGCTCCAATGAGCTATCGTCGATAGGAACTTGAGCGATATTGGATCCGATCATAACCCTTGTTGGAGGCAGGATTCTTCTTTGTGATCCAACTCCAAGCTTCTTGGTTGTCCAGGAGGCAGAGTTTTATTTGTGGTGGTGATAAGAAGCATGTGCTTCATTTTCAAGCCAAACAAATACTATAGTGGTGTGTCTTCTCCAGGAGGGCTTTCGGGGTTCTGGAAACGGGTCCACCATCTGGGGGATGGCATGCTTGGCAAATACTCCTCAGAAAGCTGTGAAAGCCCTCGAGGGCTATGCTTATCTTGGCTCCTCATAGCCATAGGCTAATCCTCCTTAGCTTGAATGATGTGATTCCAGGCTTTGTTTAGCTTGAATGATGCGATTCCAGTGGTGTTCTTCAAGAATGAACGAGATTAGGCCCCTCCTCAAAATTGGAAATATCTTCTCAGAGAAGAAAGTGGGCCCTATGGTGGACGCTAAACTGTTGATGTCCGAGATCACATAGTCGATGGGAGCTTTCTGCTGATGGATGCAGTTCAGATCTTCGTGCTGATGATGAAGAGTGAGAGGATGGGAGAGGGGGCCAACTCCTCCTCTGACTTTATGTCATATCCTTGGACTGGAATTCCTGATTCTTCTGCATAAACAAGAAGAAAAAACCCGTAAGAGGGTGGGGCTTGTTTCCCCCGTGGTACCTCCGACAGTCAAGTCAGCTGGTGAGCTTGAGTGGGGTTTGGGGGATAGTCCTAGGACCATTGAGGTCCTTGTAAAAGGGGTACTCTTTTAGAGTTGTTAGTTTTCTTTTCAGTAAAAGTAGATTAAGAGAGAGGAATGATCCTCAGCGTTTTATGAAATAGAAGAAGAAGAATCCCTTTCTTACCTTCATTCTTGCTTTTTATAGCCCATCACCTCTGAGATGCTGACCCTTGGCTCTGACTATACATAGGAGGGCGGTTGTGGGGTGAGCAGATAGGCTGCTGAGTCACCCTCCGCTTTACAGATGTCGACTGACGACTGGGAGGGAAGTCATTCGAGCATAGGAGAGACTGTCTCTATAAGATCCCGGATTTGACAGATGAGGCATTGCGGAAGATAGGCCGGCTTCTTAGTCATCATCTGCTTTACAGATGTCGATTGGTGACTGGGAGGGAAGTCATTCGAGCACGAGAGAAAATATCTTAGTAATCTGTGGGAAGTGACTTGTGAGCAGAGTAAGCTATCTACGCATGAGATTTGCTAGAGTTGAGATCTTGATAGGACTGATCAATACTGTAGTGGCGATTGACGTATATCTAAGGGGAGCTTAGTTGGATCTTATCCCTTCAGTAGAGATGGGTAGGTTTTTGGATCGTCCTTATGATTTGCCGGCCAGACAGTCGAGTGAGTTTCTGGTCGAGTAGACTGCTGAGTAGATGGTCTAGCCGACTATTTGAGGAGTCATCTTGATCATGAGGTGGGTGGACTCTTGAGGAGTCGTCTCGATCATGAGGGGTTGACTGACCCCGCACTTCTTGTCGGCAAAGGTGACTAGTTTGCTCGGCTGATCGATAGATTTGTTTTTGGATAGGCTTTGGGCCGCTAAGATGGTTTGGGCTATAGCTCTTTTGGGCCTATGAAGACACTGTTCTTGTTATTTTTGTCTTTATATGGTGAATTACCATAACAAGTAGCATGAAAAATGTGAACTACATATTACATTTAATAAAACTAGTATACAATACGTGCGATGCACATGATGCATATTAAGAAACTATAAGAGTTGAATTATTTAAAGGGCAACTAATATTTTTCACTCAACAATCTTACAGTTATTTATTAAATAGATTGATTAGTATAGGAACAACTATGTTAAATGAATGTTTATTTGAACACGTTAAATAAAAATTACATGAGAACATAATAAATCATTCTAGATAAAATTGACCAAAAAACCATACACATAAAGCTTTAAAAGTCTGATATTAAAATGGTTGAAACTTTAGGAGATCAGATGCTAACTACAATTTGAGTTTTTATATATCGAGTTTTGATGTGCGCAAAATATATCTGACATGAGATCATTATTTATATATTTTATTTTATTGTTGGTAAATGGAAAAGCTTTATTTCGTTACCATCGAACATTTGGGGTACATCACAAACTCAGCATAAGGACCAAGTTACAAAAGCATCAAATTACAAAAGCATCCAAAAGATAAGATTATGAACCTTCATTCCATCTCTTACATTCCTCATTCAGTTTCTATTTAGTAATACTATTAAAACTAAAGCTTTAATATCATTGACAATGACATTTTTCTCCGTAGACCTCAGAACAAATATACTCAATTTTTTTTGCCAGAGTGTATATATGGTAGCTGAAAAACTCATCTTCTTCAACTATTGTTTGAATATGTTTCCTCTTATTATTCAAGAAACCAATCAACAAGATAATTTGAATAGCGAGGCCTCCACTCAAACATTACGATTCATAATCTCATTCCAAACTTGTGTTGAATAAACACACTAAAAGTAAGGTGATTGTGATTCTCTTCAAGACCCAACACACTAAGCACAAGTTGGTTTGAAGAGAAAATTGCCATATAACATAATCGATCCCGGGTAAGGAGTTTAGAATGAAAAACATGGTATAATATGAAGAAGTGCTTAGGACATAGACCAGAATTTCATACAGTATTACTCCACTACTGAACATGTGAAAATATAAAGGATAATTTACAATATAAATTAGAGATTAATAGTATTCCCATCACAATTAGCATGAATAGTTGAAATTAAGCCATTTGCACCACCAAAATATCCAATAGCATAATCTTTAACATTTAATATTCACTCCCACATCCAAGAATCCCCCTGTTTAGCTTGATCCTCCAAAAGAGTTGCATTTTTTAAGTAAGTATCATGGATCCATTTGTGTAGGCTGTCTAAAAATCACAACAGATAGATGGTCCCTACTAAACTTTAATGATGGATGTTACAATTTGACGACTTCTACATCAGCATCTCGACAAAGAATGTTACAATCAGACGACTTTCATGAAAGCTACAATTGGAGGATTTTCACGTAGATCGAGAAATGTTATAATTCAATGACCTTCATGATGACTGATGAAAGCTCTGAGTCAATAGCCTTCTCAATCAACCGTGAGAGTTATAATCTGACGACTCTCCCATCCCAAATAGCTAAAGCAAAGATTACAAGACAATGGTCTTTGCAACGCTCTGTAGAAGAGATTACAAGTCAGCAATTTCTTCTAAAAACGCAGAGCTCACCTCTGCGTTCAACCTTCACAACACAGGCGGCCCCTGTGTTTTCAGCATTTTAGCTTCAAAACGCAATGCGGCCGTTACGTTTCAGCATTAGGTGAATGCCTAACTCTGTGTCCCAAACCTAAGACATAAAGTTTGGTTTCAGAATGCCAGCTGAAGGCGTTTGACTCGTTCAAACATGAGTTGAACGGTTTTAGAACCGTTTTTCCCACGATCTGAGGGAATATTTCCCACTTTGGAGTGGATTAAGGGGTTAGTTACACCCCTTATCTCCCTATAAAATCTCAACAAACTCAAGAGAGAGGGGAGATTAGATTTTTTTTGGATCTGATCATCCAGTGATCGACTAAGGTTTAGAGACTGGATTTTTGAATCATCGGTTTTTCGGAACAAATCTCCAGAAGATCGGCTAGAGAGCTTCTTGGCAACAGTAAATTCACTTGGCTATTAACCGAATTTTTGGTTCAAACAACTCTTATCATAGAGTTTAAAACTCGCTCTGAGTTCATAAACTCGTTAAGAGTTAATTTCAAACTTGTCACGCAAGTTATCCTTAATATCAATCAAGAGGAATCAATCATGTTCCAGTGAAATAAGACGTTCGGATCGCAACGGAAAGCAAACTCGATATGAGCATTCAAGAGAGGCATTCCATCACCACCATGAAGAACCCAGAATTAAACAAAGGAAAGAATTTATATCGATCCTCTTCTCTTTTGTAATCGAAAATTCAAATTGTCATCAGTAAGAGATCGAGGGAGTTGTAAACATTCTTTTTCTAAGCAGTTAGAGGGAATAAATCAAATAAAATTCTTTTATTTTCTTATTACAAATTTTCCACCAAAAAAATATAACAACTCTGCTAGGGACAAGCTTCTCTAACGACAAAGTGGCGGCACAATCCGACGTCAATCTTATTGGAACGACTGTCGAAACTCTCATTGTAGAGTTTGACCAAGCCAAGTACGAGGAAGATCTCTCCTCTGGATCTCTTAGCCCTAATGCTAGGCGCAAGACCCGAACGGTCTTCAAGACCAAGGCTACATCTGTTGCTAAAACATCAAAGGAGCCCTCCCCATTGATCAAAGTTACTCGAACAGCCCCTCCTCTGAAGGAGTGGGCTCAGCCTCTGCCAAACTCGTTCAATGAGTTGAATGTTCCACACCCGTGTTAACATAACGCATAACGGGTCATAAGAGGCCCACTGCAGAGGCAAGTCCAATCAAGGCCGACAATTTAGCTGCAAAGGCTTTAATACAAGCCAAGAAGAATGCTGCTCGAAAGAGGAGAAGATCCTTACGACAAGCTTTTCTCCAAGAGAGCTTATCTCTCAATCAACACAAGAATAGTGTTTAGGAGCCTCAACCTAAACGATGCATTTCTACTCCAAAATGCATATGTTTATTCTCCAAGACCAAGGCTACATCTGCTCCAAAAAGCAAGATGTGACTCTCACGTTTCTTCTCTAGAACACGATGTGGTCCGTCAAGTTTAGAAAAATCAACATGGATTTAAGATTCATGTTCGTCAAGAACCAGTCCCACCCACTAACGGACAGGGGCTTCCATCTCCATCCTCACCTCTGCTAGAGATTCATCCCAAGTCTCCGACTTGCAGGAATTGCTATCGAGAGGAAGAACCTTATAACAAATGGTTCATTCATGTCAATGTGAGCGGCTTATTTCCGTACTCCTCTCGGAATGGCACTGTTGCACATCCGCGCCTTGGTAATCAGTATTTGACCGATTGACAAACGTCGCCAGGCCTACCAAACGACGACATCATCACAAGAAGAGGATCTCCGAAACTGAATATCTCGAAGTCACTATTAATGTGATTGACAGAGGGAAGGCTTCAGCTCCTAGTTCTGATGAGTCGGAGAGAAGTCAATCCCCGACTGTTTTGGAAATTTGTGATGAGTTTGAAGGAGTATATTGGCGTACTCGAACCCAGACAGGAACTATCCGCCCAGTTAACTACCAAAGATTAGCTCGGGGAATCACTTCAGACGGTGAACATTCAGCGATTGCGTATTCTCAATCCTTAAGCTCCATCGTGGCATATGAGACTCCCGTTTATATGACTGGAAGCTCCAACGACTTGGTGAAGGTAGTAAATGAACATCACATTATGATCCAAGTACAGCAAGAGACACTTGCCCAAATGAAGGAGATGTTAGCCTAGCTCCTTGCAGAGAAAGGCCAAAAGTCTGAATCTTCCCAGAGAACAATTTCAAAGGGAAAGTAGAAGGCACACGAGAATTCGGATCGTAAGACTCACAACCTAGAGTCTTCATCCGAAAATGATAAAGAATCTGATAAGGAACGAAATACTCAGTCATCTAAAATAAACGAATTAGAGGCTCGCCTCAATGCAATTGCCAACAGAAGTGAGCTTCGCAAAAAAGGAGTAGTACGGCCTTATCCTGATAAATGGGATACTACTCCTTATCCATCGAAATTTAAAGCCCTAACTTTGCAACCTTTCAATGGCACAGGATCGCCAAATCAACACATCTACTACTTCAAGTTGCGGACTAGAGATGTGGTAGCAAACGACGCTATCCTGACTCATCTGCTCATCGGCACCCTTAAGAGTGTTTCTTTCGAGTGGTTCATGAAGCTGTATGCTGGGTCTATTCAAAAATGAGTAGATTTGGAAAGGCTCTTCTTAGCCAGATTTTTCAAGGATGATACGGAAGTGTCCGTCCTAACCTTTCTCGCCACCAAGCAGAGGAAGGGAGAGTCTATCAAGACTTATGTTGAAAGATTCTGTAGTATGGCAATGTGATGCCCATCAGGTATGACCCAATCTATTTTGATAAAAACTTACAGGAATAACTTGTAGACCCAGCTCCTCTCTCAAATAGGGGTGGCGGAATGTCACTCCTAGAGACAATTGGTTTCGTAAGGAGAACAAGCTGAAAAAATCGTTGCTTGGGTTAAGGCTGAAGAAGCTACTCAACCAAAGCCACAGCAACTACGCAACCAAAACACTGCTCCTCTGCCCGAGGGAAAGGAGACTTTAGCTATCGATTCTAGTACGCGGGCGTCATCCGCTAAGCAAGGCAAAGCAATGAATCAACAAAGAGCGCCCAAGCAGTACTCATTTAAAGAGGATCATGCGGACACTCTGTTCCAGCTGCTTTAGAAGAACAACAAGCTACAACTTCCTGAGATCAAGAAATCGAATGAGGCAGGAAAGGCGGAGGTCCCCAATTACTATCGTTATCACAGGTTCTTAGGATATCCTGCCAGAAAATGTTATGTATTCAAGGATATTCTGTAAAACCTGATGAATGCCAATGTGCTTACATTGAAACCCGAGCAGAAGACTGTATCCACCAATTTGATAGCGATCTAGTTCGGAGATTTCCCTCCTGTAGAGACTGCAGACAGAGTTATCCCCATCCATAAAGGGAAAATACACATGAAGAACACTGACCCACACGGTCAGAAGAATTGAGGGTTGGTGCCCCTCACTACCTCGAAAGGGGAGATTATGTGGGTCCATCCCGACCTAGTGGAAGACCAACAGTGGACGAACACTTCATCCAAAAAGAAAAGAGGTAAGGCTAAGCCATCCAACATGATTAGCCCCTCTATTAATAAGAATAATGATCATCCAACCTCTCACGGGTTCAGAAGAAGAGAGGGTCGTTCTTGCAGCAAATCAAGGAGGCAATCCTGACACCCGGTCAAAAAAAGCTTATCTAAAGGACTATGGTCAGAATGCTCAAGAAGTGAAAGAGCGGCCTTAAGACACTGGGGGTTCTGTCCCTCAAAGGTCAATTGACAAAAGGAAACAGAAAGAAACCCGATACAACAAAAACCAACTTCAAGAAGCGGGAGAATCGAGTGCCTCCTTCCGATTCAACGTCATGGCATAGTTGGCCAACATACTGGCTAGAATTACTCTGTGCGAGCTCTTGTGATTGTCTAAAACTATAAATGAAGCTCTAATTGAAGCCTTAACGAACACGGAAAGCTTTATTACACAAGTTACTCTAATTCCTGAAGCTTCTGAAGGCCGGTCTTGTATACAGTGTCTACAAGCAGCAAGAAGTTTACCATGCATATCATTCACTCAGAAAGATATGTAGGTCAATCACAAGCATGACAGACCTTTGTACTATACAGGGTACATCGGGTCCTCGGAGATCAGTCGTGTCCAAGTTGACCCGGGCTCAGCACTTAGCATCATGCCTTACAAGGTCATGCAGGTCTTAGGGATTCCCATGCATCAGTTGAATACCACCCAGACCACTATATTTGGTTTCAACACCAACAGTACTCGACCCTTGGGGAAGATCAAACTCATGTATCAAATCAGAGATCTCAAGTCTAAAGTGACTTGTTACATCATAGATGCGGACACCTCCTATAATTTATTGTTGGGACGACCATGGATTCATACAAACCGCATTATCCCATCTACCTTACATCAGGTTATGAAGTATGCTAATGATGAAGGAGAAGTCCAAACCCTGACTGTTGAGAAGCGTCCTTTCAGAGGGGTGGAGAACTTCCTTACAGACTCTGTTTTCTACCTGAAATCTCAAGAGAAATTGAAAGAATATGTTGATAGTGGTGACGAAGCCAACATCGAGCCAGATCCTGAGGAAGATTGTCCATGGGAGTTGAATTTTGAAGTAATGTGTCAAATTAAAAGCAATAATAATGTACCGAGTGAGGGCGAATGGTGCATTAATGAAGATTTTATGTTGGTGTATTTGTCTGGTGTGTCCACTAAAAATGAACAAACAGAGATTGATACCGATGCAGGTACCGACCCATGGCGCACATTATACGCTGAGGCAAACGTTGCAGGTTAAATCGTCCTTCGCTTCAGATGAAGAAATGGGAGATGCCCAGAAGGCTTTCTTCAAAGTCCCGTCCAAAAGGAAAGGGTAAAAGCCTATCTATTTTGAGAAAGTTAAACCTGAACTACTCAAGCGAGGAAGTTCAGAAGAAGATGTCAGGGTTCCTCAATTCCATTATCACGAACCCAATTCCATCTACTTGATGAAACGAATGGGTTACAACTTTAACGAGAAAAAGGGGTTAAACTTCGGGAAAGGAAGGCAAATGCTCGTTCGAATGTCTCTCACTCCCGAAGGAAAACCTACTGACTATTTTTAGAAGACTGGAAGAGGTGTGGGTTATGTCACAACCCCTTCCCTTTCAGAAAATAAAACCGGTGTCTGTCTGTATCAAGACCATTCATCCGGGAGATCATCATGGGAATCCGACGTCAGCGTTAGAGCCTTCTTTAAAAGTTTGACTATAAATATGGTTTCGACTGGTCACCCAGATGAAGACGCAGGGGATGACGAAGAATTGATCAAATCGATCAAAGACCCTTGGATCAAGCACCTTAACATCTTGTGGGATATGCATTTGGAACAGCGTGAGCCACCCACCAAAGATAAGGTGGTATCTTGTGAGATATGCGTTTTGAACAGCGTGAGCCGCCCACTGAAGATAAGGTGATCCAAGTCAACATGGGAGATAAATCTGATCCTAAACCTATCTTTATAAGCGAAAGCTTTTCACCATCCGAGAAAGAAGATCTTATATCTCTCATTCGAGAATATATAGATGTCTTTGCTTGGAATTATGAAGATATACCTAGCCTGGATCCAAAAATAGCCATACATCATCTTAACATTGGTCCAGCTGCAAAACCCGTTAAACAACAATAACGCCGGTTTCGTCTAGAGATCATGGAAGCAATTGAGTCAGAAGTCAAAAAGCTTATTGACTCGGGCTTTGTTAGAGAAGAGCAACATCCTGATTGGGCAGCCAACATTGTTCTAGTGTCTAAGAAAAACGGTAAGGTCCGAATATGTATTGACTTTCGTGACCTCAACGCAGCATACCTAAAAGATGAGTTTTCACTTCCCATCACAGATGTCATGATCAACAACACCTATAGGTATGAGAGGATGTCTTTTATGGATAGATTCTCGGGATATAATTAAATTAAAATGAACCCTGAAGACGAAAAGCATACTTCTTTCAGAATACTGCTGGGGGTGTATTGCTACACAGTGATGCCTTTCGAATTGAAAAACACAGGTGCAACCTACTAGCATGCCATGAATACAATCTTCTACGAACATTTACGTAAGAAGATTGAATGTTATGTTGATGATATAGCGGTGAAAACCCAACACAAAGGTGATCATCTTACAGATCTAAAGACTATGTACGACATCATGTGAGCACATCAGCTGAAGATGAACCCAACAAAATCTTTCCTCGAGGTATTGAGTGGAAAGTTCCTAGGATTTATAGTTACATCCAAAGGAATTTCTCTTGACCTAGAATAAGTTCATGCCATCCAAGACAAGCCGCCTCTAAAGAATCTCAAAGAGCTCAGAGGTTTGTAAGGTAGATTGGCTTACATTTGAAGATTCATCTCCAACCTCTCGGGACGATGCCAACCTTTCTCTAATCTCATGAATAAAGGAGTATCCTTCATTTGGGATGGAGATTACTAAAAAGCATTTGAGGAGATTAAGAGATACCTCACTCAACCGCCAGTCCTTATGGCCCCGATATTGGGAAAACCGTTCCTGCTATACGTGAGAGCCATGGACATTCCCTGAGAGCTTTGTTAGCCCAGAACAATGACCAAGGACAGGAGCAAGCAATCTAATACCTAAGTAGGACTATGATGGGAGCTGAACACTGGTATAATTCGGTAGAAAAAGAATGTCTCGTCTTGGTATTCGCTGTCCAAAAGATGCGACATTACCTAGTTGGAAAAATAATTCATGTCATTTCTAAGATAAATCCTTTAAGGGTGCTTATGACGAAACCATCCTCCCTAAATTGTCGACTAGCGAAATGGGTAATTCTCCTGTCATAGTATGACATGCAATTCATGCCCCAGAAGGTTGTTAAAGGTCAAGCTCTGGCGGATTTCCTAGCCGATCATACAGTACCAGGATCATCTAAGTTGTATGAAGACTTGCCTGATGAAGTAGCCGAAGCTTGTGCGACCCAGGAAGGTGTATAAGTATGGAAATTATTCTTTGATGGTGCATCCAGAGCAAACCCGCATGGATCGATCACTATCGGAGTGGGGGTGGTACTCATTTCCCCAAATGGTCACGTGATTCCAAGAGGACTTTCCCTGATCGAACTCTGTACCAACAATGTAGCTGAGTATAACGCTCTACTATTAGGCATGCAATACGCCGAAGAGCTTAACATTCAACATTTCGAGGCTTACGGTGACTCTCAACTCATCGTAAATCAAGTCCGAGGAGAATATGAAGTGCGCAATGAAGACCTGCTCCAATACTACTTCGTAGTGCTGGAACAAGCTCAGAAGTTCAAAGGTTTCTTCATTGGATATATTCCATGAGCTCGGAACACCTATGCAGATGCCTTAACCTCACTGACTACCTTATTAGCATTACCACTAGGGGCTGAAACAACAATTCTAGTCGCGGGACGCGAGTTGTATTACCCCAAGATTTCCTTAGGCAGACAATCCGACAAGATGACGATAGAAGAAGTTTGCACAACCTCAATAGAGCTTGAACTTAAGGATTAGCGATTCCCGTATATTGATTATGTTTTATGCGGAATTGTGCCCGATAATCGTAAGGAAGCGGCTGCTATCAAACGAAAGGCCCTCCGATTTTATTATGACACGGTTTCTTAAACTTTGTATCATTAATCGCATGATGGAGTTCTACTTTGTTGGCTTTCTAGGAAGGAAGCGAAAGAGGCTCTAAAGGAAGCTCACAATGGGATGTGAAGAGCTCATTAACTCGGACTTAAGTTGGGGGACCGTCTCTGACGAATTGGCTATTATTAGCCAAAGATGTTCTTGGATGCCGTTGACTATGCTAAACGTTTTCACACATGCCAAATTCATGATGATTTCATTCATTAGCCACCAGGTAACCTACATCCCATGTCTGCCTCTTGGCCATTCGAGATGTGGGGTATGGACATCGTCGGACCCATCTCTCCGCCAATAGCCAAAGGACATCGGTTTATCTTGTCAGTTACTGATTACTTTTCTAAGTGCATGGAGGCAATTTTGTTAAAAGAAGTCAAATCTTTAAACGTAATCAAATTCATCAAACACCACCTCATCTACCACTTCGGTGTACCAAGATGAATAGTCCATGATAATGGAACTCAGTTCGCCAGTCACGGTTTTTAGAGATTCTGCGACAAGTTTAGAATTCAGAGTGTCGCATCGACAGTATACTACCCACCAGCCAATGGCCTCACAGAAGTATTCAATAAAACAATCGTGAAGCTCCTCAAGAAGTTCATCTCCAAGAGTAGATGTGATTAGGATGAAAAGCTTGGCAAATGTTTGTGGGCCTACCGCACAACGGTGAAGACCCCTACAAAAACTACCCTATTCTCTTTGGTGTCTGGCTGCGAAGCCGTATTACTATTAGAAATCCAGATCTCATCTCTGAGGGTTGCTCTTGCGATTGGGATGACAGATTAAGAACAACATCGATTACACCTCCAAGAACTCAAACTGTTAGATGATAGGCGACTTCAGGCTCAGCAACAAATCGAGTTGTATCAAGCTCGGATCTCCAAAGCCTACAACAAGAAGGTCAGAGAGCGAGTCTTCAAGAAAGGTAATTTAGTCCTAGCTGTCAGACGACTCATGGTGATGATACACAAGACTAAAGGGAAATTCAATCTCAAATGGGAAGGATCCTTCATAATAGAATCAGTCTATTCGGATAGGGCATATCGTCTCATCAACCACAAAGGTGACAGACTCATAATGCCCATCAATAGAAATTTCTCAAAAAATATTACCTGTAAGCCATGAAGTCCCCTTTCATAATCACAAGGCTAGGGGATTGATTATTCATGTCATTTTCCCCAGCAAAGTCTAAAATGAAATATCTATTTTTGTAGACTGGGGTTTGATTATTCGGAATTCGTTTGAATAAGGAATAATAAACCATGTCACACTTTCCCCAGCTTGTATATCATCAAGTTAACATTACACCTCTGACAGTTGAAATTTTTCTAAGTTATTCTAAGTGATAATAAAGAGAATTTTCGATTTATGCTAAGTTAGCACCACACTCATGGCATTTTCGACATTTTCATTGTCCTAACTCAAAACACAACAAGGAAAAGGCAATGAAGAGTACTATGATATCATTTTCATTCAATGTTGTTAACTTGATAGAAAGTGACGATAATTGAAATGAAAATGATACAAAATTATTCCCTAGTTAAAAGCAATGTAAAACTTAAATGTTAGGACTCATCATCTTAAGGGACATCAGCTTGGACTTGAATGTAGAAAGTTTCTTTTCATTAGCCGTTCAGACTCATTCTTCAGTCTCCCTCATGAGTTTTGCTTCAACAGGTGCTGCTACAGCAATCCTTTTTCGGATTCCATCAGAAGCTTTCATTTCATCGCAAAAGTTCTTAAAAACTTCGTCACTTTGAAGCATAAGTCTTTTTATAACGTCTACATCTTGAGCCAATTAGGCCTTCTTCTGGGCAAGCTCAATCTCTAGCTGAACTATAACTTCAGCAGCATCACGAACACTAGTAGCCAGACTACCTATATCAATATGTATCTGAGTATGCTGCTCCTGTAAGCTCGCTATGAGGGTCTCTTTATCAGATAAACTCTTGCGAAGGGTTTCCTGATGATGTATCTTCGAGATTTGAGCCAAAGAGAGAGCCTACTCTACTTCAGAGTCCAAGTCGGTGCACTGTAGCTCCCTGAAGGCTATCAATTCTGCTTCTAAAAGGCTAATACTTTCCTGGCAATGTTCAGTTCACAGCGCATCTCCCTGGGTCCTAATTTTTATTAAGCATTTAGTCAGGAGAGGCCTGAAATGCTCAAAAGAGACTCGCCCTAGGCTAACGATATTAATTGTGAACTTCATCGTCATCTCCAAATGTTTGATGCATTCTCTGAGAGCTTTCAAACTTGGGGGAGGAGCAATGGGGTACTCCAAGCCTACGAATTTAGTCGGAGCAGAATGGGGAATAACTTTAGAAGGAGGGTCCTCATGCGAACCCTGACTCTGGGTCATAAGAGGAGGAGCATACTCTGAATCCCCAATGGGCAATGCCTCTTCGACTCCTACATTCTCAAGAGTATATTGAGTTGACGGAAGACCTTTCTCTGTGACGAGTGCAGACTTCATCGCATCTCCCATTAACTTCGCCTTCTTGGAATTCATAGCCCCAATGTGTTTTCTTTTACGAACCTGCTTTTCATACTCATCTACCTATGCTACAGTAAGGGCTTGCTTACCAGTAGACTTTCTCTCATGAAATTTAGCAATTGATGTCTCCGCAAGAGTTTCTATTGAAGCCTTTGTTAGGTGAGGATCAGCAGCTAGCGACCCCTCTTGGGTTCCCATAAAAGTCTTTTCTTCAGAAGGCTCAATAGCTGGCAGCTCTTTTAGGATCTCTCCAGCTCCGACCGCTTCCTGTTCGTAGGATAGATAATCCTCTATTACCGGTAAACGAGTCATGGTAGAACCACTCTTCAATTTATATAGTTTCCGGATTTTGTTTAAGCACGAAGTGTACACATCATATTCTGGAATCCGAGAAGTCTCACTAAACCAATCGCAAAAATCCTCAACAGTGGAACAGCTAGGCGGCAAGTGGGGCAAAGTGAATCGTGCATGGGTCCCTCCGACAGAGAAAAAGTACCACGCACGAGCCCCTTCGTACAAGTTCCCAATCTGAGCCAACTCTGAGTTAGGATTGCCAACATAAAGTTGATCATATCCATTGCCTGGCAAATCGAGAAGGCATATAAGGTTCAATTATACAATTCTCACCCATACAGAAAACTAGGTACCCCGGTCTAATTGCGAGGAGCCACCTGAAAACACCCTCATCCAGAGATGTGAATCCTTCAAAACCCACATCTACAAAGCTGGTGCTCTCTTCATCAGCCCCATCAAAGTTAAGAGAACAACAAAAGATTTTATAATTGTCTCCTTGAGACAAAAGCTGTCAAGCCCTGACTATGTAGATATTAGTCCATGTGGCCGACTCCAGCCTCTGCATAAAGGGAACAGGAACCTCACTGTCTTCAGCAACCCCTGTCATAAATGAAGAGTGATGTAGTACAAACCAGGCCACCAAGTATGTATACGACACTGGTATACGAGATTAGGGAGTCTTCCAGGCTTTCCTCCCAACAACGGTTATTTCTTGGATGGCAACAAATTCAGAAGTCAATGCCCTCAAGCCACTCTACACACAGCTTACCATGGCAATGAGGAGACTCAATAGTCTCCCATGGGCCAACAAAACAGCAGGATATACCACCTTAGCCAATACTGACTCAACTGGCTTCGATGGCACTATGCACCATTTCAGCCATATCATTAAGAAGCTAGTGAGGAGGGCGGTGTCAGAAATAAGAGTTGCGGCTTGGTAATGAAAGCTCTCAAATTTGATATCAGCCTCAAACCTATCCTCTACATGCTTGTTCTTGTAAGTAGCATTTGAAGCCTTAATACGGGTCTTAATGCTCTTGGGAGAGATAGAGCAAGTCGGGTCACGGCCTTATCTTTCTGACTAAAGTTCTGAAAAAGATAGTCCGCCCATGCAGTGTGCATGGTACCTTCTCCGCACATCCCAACAACTTGAGCGTAGATTTGAAAATGGCACATCAGCTCTCAGAAAGTGGTATAAACTTTTGGATGCGCCGCTCTTAAGATAGAGAGATCTTCAGTAGTGGGGATGAATTCTTCATACGGCATCTGACCGAATGGCAGCCCCAATACCACTTGCATCTCGTGGAGAGCGAAGCCTAACTCCTCGATAGGTGTAAAGAATGTGCAGCTATTTGGGTTGTACCTTTCCAGCATGGCAAAGAAATTAGGATAACTTTGAACAATTTCATGCCTGGTAGCTAACACCGGGACTGTGAGACCTGATTGAGCGAGTGGTTCCTTAAGGTCCTTGAGAACAAAGTCTATCATGCGAGGCCACCAGCCACCCTCTCCAAAATACACCCAGATGAAGATCTAAACATCTGTACAGGAAATTCACCCCGAACAGCAATGAAACGGCGAATGAAAACATTCACTGAAATGGGCACCTCTTGAGCAAGGTCCTTTCTCTCAAATCTATCAGGTCTCAAGCCTTTGAGATGTCCCTCAATTTGTATGCGAACTCGTCGACTAGATCCGAGAGATATATTTCTTTCTCTTTGATGAGATCAAAAGCTAAACCCCTACGACAACTAATGTTCAGGAAGAAGGAGAGCGGATACATCCTCTTCATGCTAGGAAGAAAAAAGAAACGATCGTCAATTCTCCATAGCAGCTTCAAGTATTCTACATGTATAAGATTATCATCTTCTGCTATACGATCTCCAAATAGAAACACTGGTTGCGGGAACTGGTTATGGCCTGCCGGTGTTTCCATATCTAGATTAGTGATCAGAGTCCTAAGGGTAGAACATCGAGTGAACCTAATCAAGTGCGTCCACTCGAAATTTGGGAAAGTGCACAGTGAAATTCTTCTACGAAGACCAAAAACTTCACCCTTGTCAGGACCGCCAATATATCCAAAATGATGCTCTTGAGAAAGTGACACATTGGGAAAAACACTTCAAAACCAGAAGCAGAAGTAAGTCACTGAAATAAGTTACTGATGTAAGTCCAAGAGACTGAACTCAAACTCAGAGGTCAAGGCTCGTGTTTTCAATTTTAAATGCAGAGTTTAAGACTCGCGTTTTTAAACTCAAACACAGAGTTCAAGACCCGCGTTTTTAAACTCGAACACAGAGTTTAAGACTCACGTTTTCAATCTCAAACGCAAAACTCATGATCAGACTTCAAATTAACATAGAGTCCCAACTCTGTATTTCATAATTAACACAAAGTCCTAACTCTGCATTTCAATCAAAAGAAAACGAGTCATCTTCCTCGTTGTTAAGAACCTATTTAGGGTTTCAAAAACTTGTCAAAGAAAGTTATTACGACCACCTCCTACCATGACAGGAAAGGCCTGCGCGGTAGTAACGGCAATGACGAGGTGCCCACAGAAGCAAGAGCACCATCGGCGTCCCTAACCAACGGCGTGTCTGACGTTGTTCCCCCGGCTTTCTTGGAGCCAAAACTCATCCTCCGTAGCGCCATCGATGCTGCTGGTCGGAGAAGGCGGAGATTGTTGAAGGCTCTGTCGAAATTAATGAAGGCTCTCATTCGTAGAATCAAGACGAAAATGGAAAGAGTCGAATGACTCTTGATTTGACCACACAGGTCTATTTATAATATCCGTCAAACTATTAAAGATGTACGAGATTCTAGGAGAGAATCCCAACCATTTTAAAATGTAATATTTAGCGTTAATAGATAAAATCAGTTAGACTTTAACCTTAACGCAAAATTCACCTCTGCATTCAATTTCCAAACACTAGGCCCAGACCTGCTTTATGAGAGTTCTTAACTTTACGTTTCGAACCTCAAACGTAAAAGTCACCTTTGCGTTGCAATTATTCTAAATGAAGGGTCCACCCTTACGTTCTCAAACATGACACTTATTCTCTAAGTTCATGAATTCTTTTAATGGAATATTGTTAAACCTCTGTATCTCCTCGGCAGAATCTAAGTTTTTTCAACTGACAAAATTCTCATCAAGTTATTACTACACTGCAGACAACCATCATCCCCATAGAGTTTGAACTTAGCTTGCATCATTTCCAATGCGATGACAATTCCTCTGTCAAAATTAACTTATCGATTCTCATCAATAGAACGATAAGTCCCCAAAATCGCTCAAATCATGATCAATTTATTAACTCTCCTCAGCAGAGTAATAAATGATTAACTTATCAACCCTCTTCAGCAGAGTGATAAGTTTCCAAATTTTGTTCAAATCATAAGTATCACAAGTCATCGCTCTGATGATAAATCACTTAGTAATTTTCCCCAGCAAGACGCTAAGTCCCTTAAAATTGTGTTCAAGTCGCATGAACATTTTCCTATCACGTTAATATCACACCTCTAACAAAATCAACTTATCGACTCTCGTCAATAGAGCGATAGGTCCTCAAAGTTGCAATGATCGCAACATTTTTAACTTATTGACTCTCGTCAATAGAGCGATAAGTCCTCAAAGTTACCCTAATCATTACATTTTCCCATCACGTTAACACTACACCTCTGACAAAACCAGCTTATCGACTCTCGTCAATAGAGCGATAGGTCCTCAAAGTTTCCTTGATAGCAACATTTTTTCCCGTCACGTTAATACTTTACCTCTGACAATCCAATCCACTTATCAATCTCTTCTACTAGGATGATAAATCTACAAATTGCTGTTACGTTAACATCATACCTCTAATAGTTCAACCCCCCCCCCTTTGAATTTTTTTTATTCCTGTGTATAAGAATAACAAGTGTTCTCATAAAATCCCCAGTGGATTAAACTCTTTCCAGAATTATCCCTAGTGGTAACAAGGAAAAATTTTTGAACTTCACTCTATGTGAAAACTCATGCCAAGTTAATACTACCCCTCTGGCACTTATAGACTTCTTTCAGTGTTTAAAGCAAAAGCATAACACAGGAAGAATTCAATCGATCAATCCTATCCTAAGGGAATGACGAGTATTATCCCTAGCAGATGGAAATTTTTTGGAATTATCTTAAATGATAATAAAGAGAATTTTCTAAATCAGGCCTATTGTGGAAATCTATGCTAAGTTAAACTCACACCTCTGGCATTTCTCAGGTATTTTCATTGCTTCAAGTCAGAACATGACACATGCAAGAAATAATGGAAAGCTAATATCACTTTTTATTCAAAAGCCAAAAGAAAGAGATACAAAATAGGGTTGTTCTTATTAAAAGAACAATACAAGATCAAGTTCACTCATTCACTAAATTAAAAGAAGCAAGTTGAGCTTTGACGTCAGAGAGCTTCTCTGCGTGGTTAGTCTGTACTATAGCCTTAGCCTTCTTCCGTAGCTCATCCTCAGTGGGCGTTACAGTAGTAGCTACCTCCTTCTTCACCCTTTCAAGAGCCTAAGCTTCTCTATAATAACTTGAAAGAGTGTCTATGTTTTTTGCACTAAGTACATTAACAATAGCTTCTTCGCGAGAAAGTTGAGCCTTCAATCTGAGCACTTCTACCTCAGCTTCAACAAGCTTTGTGCGAATGAGGTCTAGATAAGCAGTGGAGAGCTCCAACTGTCTTTGTCTTAGAACACTTTTCTCCTGCAAGCGTGTAACTTGAAGCTCTTTCTTAGCTAGCCCCCGCTTAATTACCTCAAGGTGAGCCACTTCCTCAACTTGAAGGTCAGCAAAAATAGATACAATTTGTGTCTGAATATCTGTGCGACCAAGGGCTTCTAAGTACTTTAGCTGTGCTTCCAAGCGAAATGGCTTCCAAACAATGTTCAAAGCATTGAGTTTCACCCACACTTTTGACACCATTTAAGCCAACTTCTAGAAGAGACTTAAAGGAATCAAAGGTGTCCCAACCAGCCATGACAACTTCAATCGCCTTCTTTGCAAGGCTGTTCAAATAGCCCAGGGAGATCTGAAGGAAGTCACGAGCATCTATTGGACTTGAAACAGTAATCGAAGATGGATCCATGGTCCCGGAAGCGGGCGTATCAAAGTGTAGGCTAACAAGCGACCTGGGTGTAGAAGTCGCAGAAACAAAAGAAACATCCAAGTGTGAAGGACTTGATGTCAAGGTCATCATGGCCCTCGCTTGAGATGGACTCGGTGCACTGATAGCCCCTGTTGGTGCAAGCGGGATCTTCATTAATGTTGTCGGTAGAGTAGTTGTCATAGACATGCAAGGCAAAGGCTGTTCTAGCAAAGGAGTCGATACCTACACACGCTGTTGTTCCGGGAGAGGAGTTACTACAGTAGTCTCGAGAGTGGGTGAACCTACACGTAAGAACGGTCGGAATGGGGAAGGTGCAGGGGAATTCAAAATAATCCAGACTTACCGATGATAGATAAAGGAATATGAGCAGACGCATTATCTGACGTGATCTTGGGTGCATCATCAAAATTAGTGATGTCATCCATAGAATCATGCTCTTCATCCTCCTCATAACCACCTATAACATCATCAACATCAACGCTTTCATCATCTCTATCGCCATCAGCTACATCACCGGTCGAGGAGGCTTCATAATCTACTTCCTCCTCATCATCACGCACAACTGAAGACTCGGGTAGACTCATGATTGTGGCAGATTTAGCCATGAGTCCTATTGTCAGACTTAGCCTTAAATCTCTAGCCTATAGCATTAGTGCGGAAGGAGGAGGAGATTGATTCCCTTCGAGGCCCCTTGGTTCTAATACAGGAGCCTTGGGGAAGCCCACTGCTGGAGTAGATTCCGGATTTGTAATCATTAATTCATATTCCTTGTCTTCAGGAGGGTGGTAAGAGGAGGCTTCACTTGACAAAGCTAGACCACTTGAACGAAGTCCAGTCCTGTGCGGAAGGCCTACGACTAAAGACACTTGGTGTTCTTCTTCTTCTGCAAACTTAAAAGCGTCTGCCATTAACTTTGGTTTCTGTTGGCCTTTAATAGGTGAAGACTCAACCATTAACTTTTGGCAAGTCTGTTTATCGTACTGGCCAGCTTCATCTGTTGTAAGAGCTCTTTTCTCGGTAGCTCTTGCTGTAGGGATATCAGATATCAGGGGATCTCCTACGTGGATGGCTTCAGCCATTTGACCTCCCCTTTCTTCAGCAGGGGTATTTTCAAAGAACAGATATTCGTCAATTCCTCTTAGACGAGACGTCTTGGACCCCTTTCGGGAAGCATACATACATATGATTTACTTCAGACAAGATGTATTCAAATTATAGCCAGAGATCTGAGAGATAGCATAATATCAGCTGCAGAAACCCATGGAAGTGTAAGAATTAGGTGTCTTATGGGGGATCTTGAAAACAACCTTGGTACAATTGGCCACTGAATAGTACTAGGCTCTGGCCCCTTCATATAGATTGCCTACAACCGCAAGTTGAGGTCGGGGATTCCCAACGTATAGCTGGTCATATCCAAATTGACGGGCGAATCTATATAGTTGATAAGGCTCGATAAAACACTTCCTGCCTTTTCAAAAAATCAGATAGCCTGGCCTGATGTAGTGCAACCAATGGAAAACACCCTCATTCAGCTGAGTGAATCCGTTAGGACCTGCCATATCCTGGAACATCGTTCCATACACCCCACCTTCAAAATTGGGGAAGCAATGGAAAATGTGATAATTAGTATCTCTCGACAAAATTTGACGAATCTTAACCATGTAAGTCCCTTCCTACTTGGCCGACTCCAGCCGTTGCACAAGCGGGATGAATGAGTTGCCTTGGGGAGAAGCTGCACTCATTAGTGAGGGATAATGAGACACGTACCATGCCATTAAGTAAGTATAGGGCATTGGTACTTAGGGATTTGGAGCTTTAAGAGCCTCGCCCTCACCAGACTCCACCTCTATAACCTAAAAAAAATCCAAGGCTAGTTCCCGTAACCCGTTTTGTAAACAGCACACCATGGCTGAAAGAAGGTTCAGTGGCCTCCATGAACCAAAATAACGACTGGGTAAATCACTTTAGCAACAAGAGTATCAATCGGCCTGGTGGGGACGACGCACTGCTTCAGCCATAACATCAGAAATCCCACTAATAGTGCCATATCTGAAATAAGGATATGAGCTTGATAATAGAAACTTTCAAACTCAGTGTAAGTGGGAAAAATGTCCTTTTTGGTTTCATTTTTATAATGAGAGGTTGCAACATCAATCCCAGTCTGAATCTCCTCTGGAGTACTCGCAGATAATCTGATCACGGGAACTCCCTTCTCGGTCAGATTCTGGAACAAGTACTCTGCCCAAGATACTTGTTTCACACCACATCCCCGAGCGCCTGTCTGTTGCATACATATATGGAAGTGGCACATAACTTCCCAGAGAGTTGAGTAAACTTTAGGGCTGGTGTTTCTCAAAATCTTAAGTTCTGTTGATCCCGGAACAAACTCTTCATATGGTAAATCCCCAAAAGGCAGACCTGAGATATTATGCATCTCGTGAAGAGCAAAACCTAATTCCCATTCTAGAGTAAAGAAGGTGTCTCAGGGTTGTATCGCTCCAAGTTAGAGAAAAAGTGATAGT
This sequence comes from Asparagus kiusianus, assembly GCA_022839385.1. Taxonomy (NCBI): domain Eukaryota; kingdom Viridiplantae; phylum Streptophyta; class Magnoliopsida; order Asparagales; family Asparagaceae; genus Asparagus; species Asparagus kiusianus. The sequence goes on from BQKN01001056.1 coordinate 64,867, forward strand.
GGCTCTGGATGATTCCGTATTTGGTGGCCATCATAGGAATCTTTTGGCCAGTTTGGGTAAGGGGTGCCTCCAATTCCTCCAAAACAAACTTGGTCATTCGGGTCCACCACCCTGTCACCAAAGAATGCACCCAGCCAGGAGATCTGAATGCTTGTGTAGGAAATTCTCCTTTTATCGTTATGAATCTCTTAACAAAAGTATTCGCCGGACTGGCTATTTCACCAACTGGGTATTCCTTAGTAAACAAGCATGGTCTTAAGGCTATCACTAGCCAGTTATAACCCACTGTACGAATACCTTGGAAAGTTAAGGCTCCAAGGGCAACCCCGTCTTGTTCCTTAACAAGGTCCCAATCCATACGCCTTGGGATAGAAGCGCATTGGAAGTAAGATATCAGGTACATCCTCTCCATATTGGGTACGAAGAGGTAACGGACCCTAACTTTCCTTAGCCACTTATAATCCTCATCATAAGCAACACATGCTTCAAAGTTAACGAAGTCCCCGAAGAGGAATGATGGTTTGACGAATGGTTTACGGCTTAGACTTTCAAATTTGACACATGTAACCAATGCCTGAAGGGTTTCATAAGAAGCCTGAGTGATCACTTCAACACGATCCATGGCAGTAATACGAAAAACAAGGAGCTCTTGGTGTAGATTAAAAGTCATATTTGGATCTACCCCACCTTCATGGCCAAAATAATGGCGGAAAGGGAGAGGCTCATTGGTGTAATGCACTACAAAAGAAAAGAATAATCAGTCGGTGCAAAGGCAAAACAAATGCAGAGGTCGAACCCTGCATTGGCAAATTCAAACGCAGAGGTCGAACCCTGTGTTAACAAATTCAAATGCAGAGATCGAATCCTGCGTTGGTAAGTACAAATGCAGAGGTCAAACCCTATGTTGGCAAATTCAAACGCAGAGATCGAATCCTACGTTAGCAGATTCAAACGCAAAGGTCAAAACCCCCATGCTTTGAATTCCAGATGACAAAGTTCCAAATCTGCATTATGCCATTAAAATGAGTTTCCTCTAGATCGGTGGCGCGAATAGCTTTCTCGACACCGGTCAGCTACCCCAGAGGCGGCTTTTCTTCCGTACACCCCCCTCACCGCGTCGGGGTCGATCCCCCCTTTCAATAGGATTTCAGCTCCTGCTGGCCCCCTTCTCGACTCAGCGGAGCGGATCCAGTCGGTTTTCGCCTCTGAGCCGTCTCCAGAGCCCTCAGCCGTTGCATCGGGCAATTCTTTCCAGCCATCAGTGTCCATCAGTCTTCCTTCTGCTTTAGTGGCACCAAGGATGATAAACTCTCTTTCTCCTTTGTCAATTCGGATCTTTCTAAAATTGAAAAATTGTATGAAAATGCCCTGGTTATGAAATTTCTTGGTGGGCAACCGTCTCTTGATTCTGGTCACAAAGAGATTATGAGTTGGGGAATTGATCACCCTTTCTCTATTGGACCTCTATCATCGAGAGCCTTCTTGTTACGTTTTCAAAATGAAAATGACCTTCTAAAAGTCCTATCTAGACCGTCGTCCACCCTGATTACTTTCCCTTAAAAAAATTTAGATAGCATGGTCTTTGTCATATAAAAGAGGACTCATGTTTCGCCCCTGTTTGGATCTTATTTCCGAAACTCCCTCTTCAGTGTTTTATTCCGGAATTTCTCAGAACTGTAGCCAATAAAATTGGTCGCTTCTTGTGTTTGGATAAAGCCACAGCCACTCTTGCTAGGCCTAGTGAGCCTGTGTTTGTGTCGAAATTGACCTTCGTAAACCTCCGCCTCAATCCATATGGATTGGTCTTTATGAGGGTTCTAATCAACATATTTTATATGAAAAACTCCTAAAATTTTGTATTAGCTGTCAGTCTCAGGGTCATTTATCTGTGTCTTGTCACAAACGTACCCCTGGTTTTCCTTAACCCTTAGCTCCTGACCATGCCCCTCAACCACCCAAGCGTCCTCCTCCTTCTCGGTAGAATGTTTCTGGAGCGAACCAACAAAGATCAGCCTCCTTTTCTTATACCCCAAACATCCTCATTAAACAGCCATCCTCTTCTATCTAAGAACCATCATCATTAAGTCCGTCGTCATCGAATATCCCCCCCCGGTTAGATGATCCTGCAGCTGTGTTCCCTGCTCCTCAAATCCAGCAACATCAGCTTCTTCCTGTGCCGCATCAACCATTTCATCAACAACACCTAATATTACCTCTTTCTCTTCACATTCCTCCCCCTTCGGATGTTGTTCCGACTAATGTGGTTCCCCAACCATCAAACTTTCAGAACCAACCCTCATCTTCTTCGAAATCTCTCTCTAAGAATAAAAAGAGAAAATCAGTGCGCTTTAAAAATCAACAATCTAATGTTAGTGCTAATCAGGATTTCTTCGAGTCTGTTTCTCATCAAATTAATTCCATTGACCAAGCTTGTATTACCCCAAAAGAGGTTAATAACCCAACCTCTCTTATCTCTGGACCTGTCTCCAATATTCCTGCTCTGTCAGCAAAAGTGGCAGGCAAAACCTTTTCCTCTTCCCCTAGTGCGCCTGTGATAGTCCTCCCCCAATCATCAGATGTCCCAAGCTCCTCACCTTCTCCTATGGAATCTGACTCAGGATCCTCTGTAGCTATGGACTCTCAACCTAACTCCCCTTTGGATCAAGTAGGAAATAATATCTTCTCTGCCCCAACCTCTGTTGTCTCCGAGGGTGAAGAACAAAATGTTGAGCCCTCTCACTCTCTAGGTCACAACACTGATGACCTTCTCCTCAATCTCCAAAAGAGTTCAAAAAGGACCAAAGACACCCCAACCTCCCTCTTAAAGTCCAACTCAGGGCCAGGAAAGATCCTGCCTCGGATCATTAATGAATGATGTCAAAATCATTTGTTGGAATGCCAGAGAGATAGCTAACCCTGGCACTTTTGGTTTCTGTAGACAATTGATTGCGGATCACAAACCCTTTTTATTAATCATTATTGAACCCCTTGTTTCGACTTCGTACATTAGAAAATTCCATTTCTTCTGTGAATCGTCAAACTGGTTATCCAACGAAGACCTTGGGGGTAAATTTTGGATTTTGTGGCGTCCTGGTATCCTTGTTTAACCTATCCACATCGACATTCAATGTGTCTCCATTTCAGTGTCTTTGACCTCCTTCTCCTTCTCTCTCTCGGCTATATATAGTAAACATACCGTTCAATGTCGCTGGCAATTGTGGGACCACCTTCATTTCATAAACTCCATCAATTTCGAGCCTTGGTTGGGGGGGATTTCAACATCATTTCTTCTATTAATGATCGTATTAGGGATCCCCTCCTCAACTCCGAGCTATGGAAGAATTCAATGCTTGTATCAATGACTGCCATATGGCCCCTGTCAGTACTTTGGGCCACAAATATACTTGGTGCAATAACTTTGAGAGTAGGCCCCGCACATGGCAAACTCTTGATAGATTCTTCAAATCCTCAGATCTGTTGACCTCGGGGAAACTGTCTGCTCATGCCCTTCATAGATCTTTCTCTGATCACTCCCCTATCATCCTTTATTAGATTAATCAATCTTATGATGGCCCTAGACTTTGGAGATTTCAAAGTATGTGAACTCGTCATGACTCTTTCAAAGCCCTGGTCCTCCATCATTGGCAACGTCCTCGTTCCCTTCCTCCCATCATAGATATTTGCCTAAAACTAAAGTCCCTCCGATATGCTATTAAACAATGGAATTCCACCACATTTGGTAATATTTTCACTCATAAAAAGGACCTTGAAAACGATATCCATCGCATTGAATCTTCCTTACAGGCTCAATGGGACCCTTCCTCTCTTTCTGAGCTACTATCTATTAAATCCAAATGGCGCGAGCTTGTTATCAAGGAGGAAATCTTTTAGAAACAAAAATCACGTATAAAATGGCTCAAGGAAGGGGATCCTAACTCTAAATTCTTCCATGGTACGGTTCGAAGCAAGAATAGTCGGCTTCATCTTTCTTCTCTTAAGGGTCCTAATGGGGAAAATTTCCAAGGTCCCGATGCTATTCATAATGCGGCTATTAACCACCTATCTAATCTTCTGTCCTCTGAGCCTCATTGTTTACAGGAAAAATTATTGAGCCTGATTCCCCCCTCTATTCAAGATGACACTAATGCTTTCCTCATTGCCCCTTTTACCATTGAGGAATTATCTAGTGCTGCCTCCTCCATTCCAGCTGATAGCGTTGCTGGTATCGATGGATTCTCCTCTTCTTTCTTTACTTCCCAATGAAGTATCATCAGTAATTCCATTCTTGAAGCTGCAAATGACTTTCTGCTTCACAAGAACCTCCCGGCTAGCCTTACTCACACCATCCTCGTGCTCATCCCTAAAAAACATCATATGAACTCTCTTAATGATTTCCGGCCCATTAGCCTTTGCACTTCTTTGTACAAAATTTTTTCCAAGGCTTTATATGCTAGACTAGCCACGATCCTTCCGACCATCATAACTTCTAATCAAGGTGCTTTTGTCAAAGGTTAGAATATTGTAAATAACATCGGCTTAACCTAAGAAATATGCAGAGACCTTAACAAAAAATCCAAGCATCCAACATCATTCCGAATCTTGATATGAACAAAGCTTATGACCGCCTTGAGTGGGATTTTCTCTAGGCGGTTCTGACTCGTTTTGGGTTTTCAGAGGATTGGATTGACCTCATGAAAGCTTGTATTTGCTGTTATCACTTCTCTGTCATATTTCAGGGTGTCTACAATGGTTTCTTTGGTAGTTCTAGGGGCCTCCATCAAGGAGACCATCTATCCCCCAGGCTTTTTATCATAGCTAAAGAAGCTCTCTCTCATGGATTTGCGAACATGATATCTTTTGACGCTAGATTTTCCACTACCAAGGCCAGGTGTCCCACTCACCTTCTATTTGCGGATGATCTGATTATTTTTACCAATGCGGATCGCAAGTCCCTCAAACTTATTTTGTCGATCATTGATATTTACTCTCAAACTTTGGGTCAACAATTCGACATAGCCAAATGTCGATACTACATTAATTCTAAAGCCCCCCGTGAGCGCATTAGAGTTATTGACAACACTCTTTATTTTCTCCGCTGCCTTTTCCCCATGACTTACTTAGGAGTTCCGATTGGCCATAGTCAACGCAAAGCTGCTTCTTTCCTCCCCCTTGTTGATAGGATTAAAGTCCGCCTCCAATGGTGGCAAGGAAAACTCCTTAGCCAAGCGAGTAGACTCATTTTAATAAAACACGTTCTATAGAGCATGCCGATCCACTTACTTTCTGCCATCTCTATCCCTAAATCCATTCTCTCAAAAATTGAAAGCCTTTTCGCTAGCTTTTTCTGGGGATCTTCTAAGTTCAGCCACAAAAAACATTAGCTAAAGTGGCATAAGCTATGTCATCCTATGTCTGAAGGGGGTCTTGGGATTCGCAAATTAATTGATGTCAACAGTGCTCTCCGTCTTAGACACTGCTGGAATATATGTAATAATTCTTCCATTTGGGCCGCTTTCATGCATGATAAAAATATAGCATTCAGCTCTCCCCTGCTGAATGGAATGGCCCTATCAGATGCTCCCCGGAATGGAAGCAAATCCTTGCCATTAAATAGGTTTTCTCACAACAATGTGGTTGGACTATTGGTAAGGGTAATATGTCCTTTGGGTATGACCGTTGGCAACCGAAGTTTCTTTTGGATCTCCTCAGTCCTTATGAGGATATCCATCTGAAACTCAAGGACTTTTTCCATGACGGTGTTTGGTTTTTTGACAGTCTTATACCATCCCTTGGGCCTGATATAGTGTAGGCTTTATATGACCATGCTTCTAGGCTTACGGAGGATGATGATATTAGGCACTGGGCCCTTGAAAAATCTGGTTCCTTTTCGGTTAAATCGGCTTAGGAATCTATTTGTGGACATTCTCCTTCAATTCTCATTCTCGCTGACATATGGTCCACTGTCATTCCATCTTTGATAAAATTAGTATGTTGGAAAATATTTTATAATATTCTTCCCGTGGATGTGAGAACGCAACAGAATGGCATTGCTTTAGCCTCCAAATGTGTTTGCTACCAAAATCACAACTCTGAATCTACTGAACACCTTTTTGTTGAAAGTGACCTTGCCCATGCTTTATGGTCCTATTTCAGTATCATTTTTGTAGTTCCTTATCTCCCTTCACAATCCATAACCACTCGCATCAAATGGTGGTTTCGGATCTGTAAAGAAAAATCTTATTTCTCCATAATGGGAAGGCTTGCGTGCATTGCAATTTGTAGACAAAGTTGGAGCTATAGAAATAACTCTATTTTTGGTGGTATGAATAAGGCCATATGCATGTGAGAATGGTTATAATTGACACTCTTCAACATTTGGATGCTAATGTCACTCCTTCAATGCAGTCTTGCATATATGGGATTGACTCTTTGCAAACTATAGGTATCATCCCCAAAAGCCCAAAAAATAAACAGAATTCTTTATGTGCTTGGACCCCTCCCCCTCGTCCGAACTCGTATGCTCTAAACACGGATGGATCATGCCGTAATAATCAAATGGCGAGGAGGGGTTATTCGAAACCACTTGGGAAATTTGCTTTGTGCTTATGCCGGGCCGTCAGGGATGGTACCAGTTTCAATAGTGAAGTCAACGCTTTAGCTTTGGGGGATGAATTGATTGAGTTGATGATTTTGCACCCTACCACTGCCTATACTGACTCCGCCTATTTAGCAAAGAGCATTGGTCAAGCCTGCCTCATCTGACACCTTCATAATAAGTGGAAATCCATGAATTTTAATCCATGTAATATATCTGTTTTACACTATTTGCGAGAATCTAACTTTGTTGCAGATGCTCGATTTAAATTAGGCCACAATATCCCCCAAGTTGCCATGTTCTTTGATGTTGAGCAACTTCCAGTGCACATACAGCACCTTTTGTGACGTGATAAGATGGGTTTTTCTTATGTCAGAAGCCGATAATGCATTTAAGTGTTTTGTCCCCCTTGCTGTTTTTCGGGTCTACATGTGTTGAGGCTTGGCTTTGGTGAAATAAAATTTTGCATACTACATCATGAATCACTATCAGACTACTAGTTACGGTTTGACTGGTCCCCTCTATCGGGTATGTTCACGTTTATATTTTCATTTGTTTTCTTTGGACTATGGTGCTTTCCTGGTTTTTTCATGTTTTTTCCAGCCTGTTTTCGTTTTCTTAGATGTTTTCTGCTGCAGAATTGTTGTTGGTCCGGGCATTTGTACTTATGGGTGTTTCACTGTAGCAGGGCAAAGATCGTTGGGTGATCTGGGCGGTTTTTTCCTTCCAAACTACTGTAGCGATGTCTTCTTCTTCTCCTGTTTTTCGGATCTTGCTGCCAACTGCCTGCTGTGGCCGACCCTCTTGTTGCGGGAGCTGATTTTCTTCTATGTCTGGCAATTATCTTATGTCGATTTCCCATAGCAGAAGTTTTATGTGCTAATTTTCTTTGAGCTGGTTCATTATGCGCTGTGGAGACAGATATGCTAGCTTCTTATGTTCTTTATTTTGTATGTTGTATCCTTGATCAGGGACTATAATTTGTATTTTGTATTTTGTTCAGGAGCTACAGGTTCAAAAGCTCACGTATCTGTAGGCTGTCTAAATCACAATGGATAGCTGATTCCCCATCAAACACCGATGATGGAAGTTACAATCTGACGACTTCCAGAATGCTACAATTTGAAGACTTTCATGCAGATCGCTGAAGGTTATAATCTGACGATCTTCACGATAACTGATGCAAGCTCTAATCAACAGTCTTCACATCAGGAGTTACAATCTGACGACTCTCACATATCAAAGAGCTAAAGCAAAGATTACAAAATGACGATCTTTGTAACATTCTGATAGAAAGAGACTACAAATCAACGATCTCTTCAAATCAAAATGCGGAAGTCCTCCCCACATACCAGCATCAAGACGCAACTCAAGCTCGGCCACTAACACAGCGCAAACGCAGCTCAAACCTGGCCACAAACGCAGCTCACATTCAGCTCCAAATGCTGCAGACGCAGCTCAGATCCAGCTGCCAACGCAGCTCATGTTCGGCCGCAAACGCAGCCTCCGAAAGCTACCAATACAGCTTTCATCCGTTACCAAACGCAGCTTCCAACAAACTACTAACGCAGCTTTCATCCGCTACCAAACACAGCTTCCAACAAACTGCCAACGCAGCTTTCATCCGCTGTCAAACGCAGCTTCCAACAAACAGCCAAATGAGCTTCCAGCCGCTGTGTCCAAGCTTTCAGACACTGTGTTCAAGCTTCTAGACACTGTGTTTGAACGCAGAATTCACGTCAGAACGTGGATTTTGCGTTTAACTCGTTCAAACAGGAGCTGAACGGTTTCAAAACCATTTCCCACGATCTGAGGGGATCACAACTCCACTCAGGAGTGATTTAAGGGGTGGTTACATCCTATTAGCCCCACTTAGGAGCGAATTAAGGGGGCGGTTACACCTCTTAATCTCTTATAAATAACTAAGAAATCAGCTTAGTTAGGGGGCTGGATCCTGATCCTTGATCTTTGAGGCTGGCTTTTGGATCCTTCTCCTTAGTAGCAAAGAAGAGATCTTTGGCTTGTCTAACCAATTACGGTTAAGATCAATCAACTCATCAAGAGTTCTAAAACTTGCCACGCAAGTTCTCTACAACATCAAACCGTTAGGAGAAGATCACGTTCCAATGAAACAAGACGTCGGATCGTCAACGAGAAGCAAACTGGACGCGAGCATTCGAGGGAGGCATCTCATCGCCACCGTGAAGAATCTAGAATTAAACAAAAGAGAGGATTCAAATCAATTCTCTTCTCTTTTGTAATCAGGAAATCCAAATTGTAATCAATTTTGAGAGAATACAAGTCAATTTTCTTTCACTGTCTTTTTACTTCAAATTTTCCACACAACAAAAGATGACGACTCTGCTGGGGACTAGCTTCTCTGATGAAGAAGTGGTGGCGCAATCTGATATCCATCTCGTTGGAACAACTATTAAAACTCTCGTAGTAGAGTTTGATCAAGCCAAGTACGAGGAAGCTCTTTCCTCTGGATCGCTTAGCCCCAAGGCCAGGCGCAACATCCGAAAAATCTCCAAAGAGATCCAACCTGTTGCTGAAAGGTAAAAGAAAACCCTCTCCTTTGGGCCAGATTGCTCGAACAGCCCCTCCTCTGATGGAGTGGGCTCAGCTTCAGTCAAACCCGCGCTAAGACGACGGGTATCGGGTCGCAAGAGTCTTATTGAGGCGACAAACTTAATCAATACAGATGGTAACGTCGCTACAAAGGCCTTGAAGCAGGCTAAGAAGAACGCCGCTCGATGGAGGAGGAGATCCTTACGACGAGCACATCTCCGAGAATGCCGATCCTCAAGTCAACACGAGCTTCGTGTTTGGGAGCCTAAACGCGACCATGTGCTCTGCGTTTCTACTTCAGAACGCAAGCCTCGCGTCTATGAGCCCAAACATAGGCTCTGTGTGAATAAGACTGAACGCAGATCTAAGGACTGTGTTTCACCAGCTAAACCTGGAGCTCATGCCAGGGGCGCGGACCCCCCCGGCCAGGGGCGCGCCGCCCCCTGGACCCTCGGCTCGCTGACTGGGCAGCGAGACCCCGAATACTCTGCGTAGCGCGATTAAATGGAGGGGCAGATATAAAAAGTCCATGGATTCAAGGCATCTCAACCAGATTCATGTTCACCAAGAGCCAGTCCTGTCCAATCATGGACTGGGGGTTCCAATTCAAACCTCATAATCAATGAGTAATTCTTCTCGAGTTTTGGCAACAGATTTGAGAGAGTTCATATCGAGAGAAAGACCGATGCAACAAGTCATTCGTTCATTCCAATGTGAACGACTGATTCCTACGGTCCTCTCGGGATGTCAATGTTGTTCATATGCGGCCAAACTGTTGGTGTTCGACCAATTTACAAACGTTGCTTTGCCTAACCAACGACGACGTTCTCACAGGAAGAAGTCTCTAGAGACCGAGTATCTTGGAGTTACTATCAATGTGATTGGCAGAGGGAAAGCCTCAGATCCTAGTTCCGATGACTCTGAGACAAGTCGTTCATCGGCCGTCAGAGAAATCGCTAACGAGTTTGAAGGAATCTATCAACGCACTCGGACGCGAACAGGAGCCATTCCCCATATCAACTATCGGAGGTTAGCTAGAGGAACTAATTCCGATGATGAACACTCAGCCATCGCCGAGTCTCAATCATCAAGCTCTTTTGTTGAACATGAGAGCTCCGCCTATATGACAGAAAATCATGAAGATCTTACGAAGAGACTTGATGAACAAGAGGCCATGTTCAAATCTCAGCAGGAGGCTATCAATGAACTCTTGGCCCTAATGAATTAAATCGTTGTAGACAAGGTCAAATCTCAGAAGACAGATTCGCCACCCATGCAAGAATCCTCCCCGAGAGAAAAAACGTCTTTATTTCGACCTCACACAAGCAAATGGAAGGGAAAAGTAGTTGATGACACGGCTTCTGACCAAGAAACCCACAACCTGGAATCTTCCTCTGATGAAGGAAGAGAGACGGAGAACGAGCTTAATCTCCAGTCTGCCAAAATGGAAGAATTGAAAGCCCGCCTCAATGCCATTGCCAACAGGAGCGTACTCCAAGACGAGGGAGTTGCTAGGCCCTATCCGGCCGAATGGGATTTAGCCCCTTATCCTCCAAAATTCGAAGTCCCGATGCTACAAACCTTTGATGGCACGGGATCATCGAACCAACATATCTATCATTTCAAGTCACAGACTGGGAATGTGATATCAAACACCGCCATACTGGCTCGATTATTCATTGGCACCCTCAAAAAGGGAGTTGCCTTTGTATAGTTCAGAAAGCTGCCTACGGGATGTATCCAAAAGTGGGCAGATCTAGAGAGACTCTTCCTGTTAAAATTCTTTGAAGAGGATACAGAAGTCTCCCTCCATACCCTTCTCGCCACTAAGCAGAAGAAGAGGGAGTCTGTCAAAGCCTTCGTCAAGAGGTTCAGAAACATGGCTCTACGATGTTCGTCAAGTATGACACAGTCTACCTTAGTGGAGACATATCGACACAACTTGCAGACCAACCTTCTAGTACAAATGAGGGTTACAGAATGCCGTTCCTGGAGATAACTAATCTCTCAAGGTGAACAGGCTCAAAAGATTATTGCCAGGATCAAAGCTGAAGAACAAAGTAAGCAGGATCCACCTGAACAATCAGACCAAGCTCAATCTTCTCAGTCAGAAGGGGAAGATACTACGGCCGCTGAAGCCAATCCTCTTCAGTAGGATGACAGGTCCAACAACTATCACCTCTGATAGTCAAACTCGTTAGATAGTGGCCTACTAGGCGATGTGCCACGTCTACCCTTCCCCCTTGCACTTGTTCAAGACTGGGGGTTGGTTTATTTGTAGTTCATTAGATTATGAGTAATAAATTTTCTGAGTTGTCATGTTTAATAGAATACCTCTATTAACCACGAAATCTGCCAAAGCTATCAAGTTAACAATACACCTCTGATAGTCCATTTCCTCCAAATTCCCCCACCAATCCTCTTCAATAGGATGGTAGGTCCATCAAAACTATCACGTTAATGATTACCTCTGATAGTCCATTTTCCCCAAATTCCTCCACTAATCCTCTTCAATAGGATAGCGGATCCATTAAAACTATCATGTTAATGACCACCTCTGATAGTTAATTCCCTCCAAATTCTCCTACCAATATTCTTCAATAGGATGGCGGGTCCACCAAAACTATCATGTTAACAATTATCTCTGATAGTCCATTCCCTCCAAATTCTCCTGCCAGTTTTCTTCAACAGGATGGTGGGTCCACAAAAACTATCACGTTAATAATTACCTCTGATAGTCCATCAACTTGCCAATCTTCTTTAATAGGATGGCGGATCCACCAAAACTATCATGTTAAAATTACCTCTGATAGTCCATTCCTTCCAAATTCTCCTGCCAGTCTTCTTCAATAGGATGGTGGGTCCACAAAAACTATCATGTTAACAGTTACCTCTGATAGTCCATCAACTTGCCAATCTTCTTCAAGTAGGATGGCGGGTCTACCAAAACTATCAAGTTAATGATCACTCCTGATAGTCCATTACTTCCAAATTCTCCCGCCAATTCTCTTTAATAGGATGGTAGGTCCACAGAACTATCTGTTAACAGTTATCTCTGATAGTCCATCAACTTGCCAATCTTCTTAAATAGGATGTCAGGTCCACAAAACTATCGCAGCTACCTCTGATAGTCAAACTCATCAGATAATGGCCTACCAGGTGATGTGCCTCTATTCCGACTTCATGGATAGTGCCCCACTAGGTGATATGCCTTGTCTACCCCTTTTTATTCTCCTGTTAAGTCTTAATCAAGACTGGGGGTTGGTTACTTGGAATCCACTGGATTAGGAGTAACGAATCTTTCGCATCGTCGAGATAACATTACACTTCTGACGATCATCACCCCCATAGAGTATGAATGCAGCTTGCATCACTCCCAATTGTCACGTTAACAATACACCTCTGATAATCAACTTATCAATCCTTGACAATAAGATGATAAGTCCTCGAAATTGCTCAAATCACAATCTTCCCCAGCAAGACACTAAGTTTTCAAAATCTTGTTCAAATCACAAGTATCAAAACTCATCTCTTCTGGTGATAAACTCACCTAGCAAGTTTCCCTAGTGAGACGCTAATTCCCAAAATCTTGTGCAAGTCACAAGTACACATTCTATTGTCACGTTAACATCATACCTCTGACAAATTCACATATCAATCCTCGTCAATAGGATGATAAGTCCACAAAGTTGCTCCGATCGCAACATTCTCTTGTCACATTAACATCATACCTCTGACTATCCACTTATCAATCCTCGTCAATAGGATGATAAGTCCATAAATTTGCTCCGATCGCAACATTCTCTTTTCACGTTAACATCATATCTCTGACAATCCACTTATCAATCCTCGTCAATAGGATGATAAGTCCACAAAGTTGCTCCGATCGCAACATTCTCTTGTCACGTTAACATCATATCTCTGACAATCCACTTATCAGTCCTCGTCAATAGGATGATAAGTCCACAAAGTTGCTCCGATCGTAACATTCTCTTGTCACGTTAACATCATACCTCTGACAAATCCAGTTATCAATCATCAATAGGATGATAAGTCCACAAAATTGCTCCGATCACAACATTCTCTTGTCACATTAACATCATACCTCTGACAAATACACTTATCGACTCTACCCAATAGAGCGATAGGTTCTCAAAATTGCTCCGATCATAATATTCTTCTTGTCACGTTAATATCACACCTTTGACGACACAATCCACTTATCGACTCTCTTCAATAGAGCGATAGATCCACAAACCCGTCAGGTTAACATCACACCTCTGACGGCCAAATCAACTTATTAACTCTCTTCAATAGAGCGATAGGTCCATAAAATACTGTTAGGTTAACATCACACTTCTAACAGTCAAACCCCCTAATGAACTTGTTAATTCTTTTTCAACAAGAATAGCAAGTTCTCATTATAAAATCCCCAGCAGATTAAAGATTTTCTGGAATTATCCTAGTGATAATGAAGAAAATTTCTAAATTTCACTCTAAGTAAAAATTCATGCCAAGTTAATACTACACCTCTGGCGCTTTTAACTTTCTTTCAGTGTTTCAAGTAACACAGGAAGAAACAGCAACAAAGCCTACGTATTCAACATCGTAGCATCAAAATCCGTGCCTTTTATGCACGGGGGACTTTATCTCGATCCCTAATTAGAGATAAGTCTGCATCTAACACATGCTGTCGGGTAGCCTATTCTCGTAATAATGGCAAAGCCTACGTATTCAATATCGTAGCAGGCCGTTATTAATAACGCCAAAATCCATGCCTTACACGCATGGGGGATTTTATCTCGATCCCTAATTAGAGATAAGCCTACGCCTAACACGCGTTGCCGGTTAGTCTTTTCCCGTAAAAATGATAAAGTCTATGTATTCAAAATCATAGCATCAAGTCTAAGAGAGTTCATTCTCATAGCACAACGTTACATGTGAAACAGATTCAAATAATTCACATGCTAGCCCGACTCAAACGGTAGTCGGTAAAGGCTTATCAAATCCGTTGATGACTGAGGGTTTGCCAAAAATCCTATGAATGTTTGCGGGCCCATCAACTGAATGGAGGTCCTGTGTGAAAAATCCCTTCAACCAAGATGCCTTCGAAGCGAGTGCAGAGAACGACACCTTCACGACAAGGAATCAACAACTCCAAGATCAGAGTTAAAATCCAAAGTATTCCGAAAATTCGTTTCAATCAACCGCGAACTTTCAAAAACTTTGGAGGGGGTTCTGTAGGCTGTCTAAAAATCACAATAGATAGCTGATTCCCTATCAAACACCGATGATGGAAGTTACAATCTGACGACTTCTAGAAGGCTATAATTTGAAGACTTTCACGTAGATCGCTGAAGGTTACAATCTAATGATCTTCACGATAACTGATAAAAGCTCTAATCAACAGCCTTCACATCAGGAGTTACAATCTAACGACTCTCACATATCAAAGAGCTAAAGCAAATATTACAAAATGACGATCTTTGCAACATTCTGACAGAAAGAGACTACAAATCAACGATCTCTTCAAATCAAGACGCGGAAATCCTCCCCACATACCAGCATCAAGACGCAACTCAAGCTTGGCCACTAACACAGTACAAACGCAGCTCAAACCTGGCCACAAAATGTAGCTCACATTCAGCTCCAAACGTTGCAGACGCAGCTCAGATCCAGCTGCCAACATAGCTCATGTTCTGCCACAAACGCAGCCTCCGAAAGCCGCCAACGCAGCTTTCATCTGCTGCCAAACGCAGCTTCAAACAAACTGCTAGCGCAGCTTACATCCGCTACCAAACGCAGCTTCCAACAAACTACCAACGCAGCTTTCATCCGCTGCCAAACGTAGCTTCTAACAAACAGCCAAATGAGCTTCCAGCCATTGTGTCCGAGCTTTCAGACACTACGTTCAAGCTTCCAGACACCGCGTTTGAACGTAGAATTCACGTCAGAATGTGGATTTTACGTTTGATCGTTCAAACATGAGCTGAACGGTTTCAAAACCGTTTCCCACGATCTGAGGGGATCACAACTCCACTCAGGAGTGATTTAAGGGGCGGTTACATCCCATTAGCCCCACTTAGGAGCGAATTAAGGGGGCGGTTATACCTCTTAATCCCTTATAAATAACTAAGAAATCAGCTTAGTTAGGGGGGCTGGATCCTGATCCTTGATCTTTGAGGCTGGCTTTTGGATCCTTCTCCTTGGCAGCAAAGAAGAGATTTTTGGCTTGTCTAACCAATTACGGTTAAGATCAATCAACTCATCAAGAGTTCTAAAACTTGTCACGTAAGTTCTTCACAACGTCAAATCGTGAGGAGAAGATCATGTTCCAGTGAAACAAGACGTCGGATCATCAACAAGAAGCAAACTCGACGCGAGCATTCGAGGGAGGCATCTCATCGCCACCGTGAAGAACCCAGAATTAAACAAAGGAGAGGATTCAAATCAATTCTTTTCTCTTTTGTAATCATGAAATCCAAATTGTAATCGATTTTGAGAGAATACAAGTCAATTTTCTTTTACTGTCTTTTTACTTCAAATTTTCCACCAAACAGTATCTTTTGTAATGGCATTTTGCTTTTCTTAGTATCTTTTGTAAGAGTGAGGGTTGTCTCACTTCAAAACTAATTGCTCTCATAATGAGAGGCAAATCTGTGTAATTTTCTTGTTTATTTAATACTATCTACTTTTGAAAAAAAAGAGTTTCCTCGTTGATTCAAACTTCAGAAATTGCCATAGAAAGTTTTACGGTCACAAAGATCACACTTACCACCGACCAAAGGAAACTAAGGTAGCGACACGCATGCCTGAGTTGCAGCACCACCGACCAACAAAGTCGGCAGTGAGCTTCGAGCCGTGGTGACAGCGGGCTTGATGGGTCGAAAGATGGTCTTTTTCTTGGGTGCTATTGATGTCGCTTGATGAGGAAGATAAACAGTATTCGCTGAAGATGAAAACGAAATTCTTCGTTGAACTGTTCGGAGAAGAATGGAGAAGAGTCAAATGACTCTTGATTTAACTTCAGCAGTCTATTTATAGACAGCTGTGAGCTATCAAATCGGGGCAAGATTTTAGGCCAGAATCCCATAGAACATGATCTCGATGTTCGTGTTAAAGTTGGTTGAACTTCTGAATGCAGAGTTCATCCCTGTGTCTATGCTCAAGCACAAAGTCCACTGGTGCGTTTTAGCACCACAAAATAAACATTTCGACGACCAAGGCTATGACATAGCTTCAAATAAATAAAGAGAAGATAACAATGGCCATCAAGGTGATGAAAGCCGAGAAGAAACTAGTCTATGATAAGAAACTATGCAGCCTCTTGGATGAGTAGAGGCAGGTTATAATTAATGATGCTAAAACCATCAAGCTCAATCTGTCACGCAACTCATCCTTCTAAATGGCTTAACATACAAACCAAGATTAACAAAGCCAAAAGATACTCAACTTCACTGAAGAAGACCTTGTTGATAAGTTTGTAGTTGTTGTTTCTATGGTGGCTTCGCTATCATCCGCTCTCTTATTATTTAACTCCCGTAGCTGCGCATTGGGTGTTCATCAATGCCTACAAGAATCTTCTGACTAGTGTTGTTAACATTGAATACACCTCCGTATAAGTTAAAGGAGTATCTTAAGGATCCAAACAAATTCGTTGTCACTATTTCTCTTGTTGCATTGGCCGAGATGACTTGGGCTTTAGCTTGTTTGACTAAGTTCATTGTCATCAAGACATAAAATTTATCTTGTTTGGTTTAAGGAAGCAGAACTATAGTATTCCGACAACCAGGTTCGTGATGTCTTTGAATCAGACGGAGTGAACAATCATTCAACAAAATTTTAGGATCCAAAGTATTCTAAAAATTCGTCCCAGTCAACCGCGAACTTTCGAAAACTTTAGAGGGGGTTTTGTAGGCTGTCTAAAAATCACAACAGATAGCTGGTCCCTACCAAACTTCAATGATGGATGTTATAATTTGACGACTTCTACATCAGCATCTCGACAAAGAATGTTACAATCAGACGACTTTCATGAAAGCTACAATTGGAGGATTTTCACGTAGATCGAGAAAGGTTACAATTCAATGACCTTCATGACGACTGATGAAAGCTCTGAGTTAATAGCCTTCACAATCAACCGTGAGAGTTACAATCTGACGACTCTCCCATCCCAAATAGCTAAAGCAAAGATTACAAGATAATGGTCTTTGCAACGCTCTGTAGAAGAGATTACAAGTAAGTAATTTCTTCTAAAAACACAGAGCTCACCTCTACGTTCAACCTTCAAAACACAGGCGGCCCCTGCGTTTTTAGCGTTTTAGCTTCAAAACACAATGCGGCCATTACGTTTCAGCATTAAGCGAATGCTTAACTCTGTGTCCTAAACCTGAGATGTAGAGTTCGGTTCCAGAACGCCAGCTGGAGGCGTTTGACTCGTTCAAACACGAGTTGAACGGATTCAGAACTGTTTTTTCCACGATCTGAGGGAATCTCGCCCACGTTGGAGCGGATTAAAGGGGTTATTTACACCCCTTCTCTCCCTATAAAATCTCAACAAACTCAAGAGAGAGGGGAGATTGGATTTTTTTTGGATCAGATCATCCAGTGATCGGCTAAGGTTCAGAGAATGGATTTTTGAATCATCGGTTTTTCGGATCAAATCTCCAGAAGATCAGCTAGAGAGCTTCTTGGCAGCAGCAAATTCACTTGGCTATTAACCGAATTTTTGGTTCAAACAACTCTTTTCACAGAGTTTAAAACTCGCTCTGAGTTCATAAACTCGTTAAGAGTTAATTTTGAACTTGTAACGCAAGTTATCCTTAATATCAATCAAGAGGAATCAACCACGTTCCAATGAAACAAGACGTTCGGATCATCAACGGAAAGCAAATTCGACGTGAGCATTCGAGGGAGGTATTTCATCGCCACCGTGAAGAACCCATAATTAAACAAAGGAGAGGATTTATATTGATCCTCTTCTCTTTTGTAATCGGAAATTCAAATTGTAATCAGTAAGAGATCGAGAGAGTTGTAAACATTCTTTTTCTAAGCAGTTAGAGGGAATAAATCAAATTTAATTCTTTCATTTTCTTATTACAAATTTTCCATCAAACAATTTGATGCATAAAAGTCATTTTTTTAAGTGAATGAACTAAATAAAATTGATAGGAATAACAACATTCCAGGTCCTCATAGAATACATTTCTAAACCACCATATCTCTTTTGTTAACAAACAATATTCCATAAAAGTAGAGAAATGTTTATAAATTGCTTAGTTTTCTCCTATTGAAAGCTCATGTATAAATCATCTATGTTGCTCAGTACTTTTTTTGGCAAGATATAATTGCTAGTTCAAAATATTTGAATGCCTATAATAACACTTTTAAGAAGTTGGAGCCTCCCGGCATATAAAAGCTTCATACACTTCATCCACGCTTGAAACCTAAAATAAGTATCATTATCAATCATTGTTTATATCTCTTTTATGTAAAGTAAACAAAGCTAAGATTTTTTACTCTAAAAGAATAAATCTAAGCTAATGTGTTAACAAGTCTCCAGTATGTAATTTATATATATATATATATATATATATATATATATATTTGAACATATTTCTATGAATTTTGGAGGATAGTTTTTTTAATTCTAAATATAAATTTGCCTAAAGAACCTGACGTTATGTCCGAGAACCACAATCCATTAAAGCTAATACATAACCCAGTCTGCACAAACTTTTGTCATCCCAACATCGTGAATACCATGTCATCACAACTTCCTATCCAGTAGTTTAACATATGAATACAACTTCAGATTGAGAAGACGTAGCAAAAACTTTCGAAAATTATATGCCAACCTACCAGTTATATCCATATCCAATAAAATA
This sequence comes from Asparagus kiusianus, assembly GCA_022839385.1. NCBI lineage: Eukaryota > Viridiplantae > Streptophyta > Magnoliopsida > Asparagales > Asparagaceae > Asparagus > Asparagus kiusianus. The sequence goes on from BQKN01001056.1 coordinate 83,920, forward strand.
ATAGATATATTTTGAAATAATGACTATGTTATATATTAAGGTCATCCTCATTACTATAAGGTGCAAATTCACTAAATTTCATGGCATAAATCATACAAAAAATCAACTTATAGTTGTCAGATATAATTCGAAATGAGGAGAACTGGTGAATTTCGAAGGACATGAGTAATCAAAATTTATAAAAATTGTTAAATGGTTGGTGTGGAACTTCATTATGTTGGTTAGGTAAAATGAAGCACTGTTATTGTGAACACATACACATGTTGGCATAAAAGAAAAAAGAAAGAAAAGAAACCATGAAAAATGAGGACTTTTAAATTTATATTAAGGTTCAAGATCTAATTAAGAAGCATGTACTCTCTATTTGTTTTGAAATTCTTATCTCTAACAAGCAAGTCATAGTATGTAAATTGATAGAGTACCCAAACTGACAAAATAAATCAACAATCCTATATCTTAGAACATGGAATAATTTTTTTAATTTATATTATCAATCTCTAGAAATTTACAGAGCTAAACTCTTTAAAAAATTTAGAAATTTAGGTTGAAATTATTAAAAGGCTATTTTTCCAGTAAAATAAAGCATAAGTTGATTAAGGTATGATGAAATAGTTACCTTGATAGACGGGTTCTGTCACCAATAGAAAATCCCTCCAACAACTACATCATAAAAAAATAAAAAGGAAAATTAACAAAATAAAAATATTACCAACAAAAAGGAAAATTAATAAAAAATATTACCAACAAAGAACAAATTGTAATTGATAATCGACAACCTACATAATAATAAGAAATGAAGAATAATAAACTACAATTATAGTTACAATTGTTACAATTACAATTTACAAACAATCAATACTTACCATCAAGGAATTAGATTATATTTTCTCCATCATAATCCAAAAAATTAGCAATTTGTATAAGCAAGAGGCTCTGTGAATTTAATCTTTTCATTCAATTTGGAGTTGAGAAAGGAGGAAATTTGAGTAGGAATTGCAATTAGTGGCAATTTATTGATCATGTAGTGGGATGAGATGAGATAAATCGAGGAAGTTGGCTTATGAGAGAGAATGGAGGTAATTGATGGGTGGAGTTACAAATTGAGGAGTCGATTAGTGCCATGAGAGAAAAATTGGAGACACGAGAAGATGGATTTAGGGTTTTACTAAGAGTTGCGAGAAGAGGGATAAGGAGAGAAAACATACTTATATGCTACTAATGTAAAGATCCAAAGGGAATGTTCTTCTCTTTTGGGAGTGAAGAAGCAGGAAGCAGAAGAGGATGAGGAGGGGGGTTGAGAGAGTCGGCAAAATTTATCTTAGAGAGAGAGATGAAAATCGGAATAGTAGATGAGGGGAGAGAGAGCGAAATAAATAGTCATTCAAAGGTTAATTAATTAAATTATTAATTTGGGAATTGACTAATTAGAATTAGTATAGGATAGCCATTAAGAAAGTTGAAATGGACAAAATAGGCATTTACAAGTTTTGACAATGGTTTTCTCTTTTATAAGTAGTATAGATCATGATTTAAAAATCATGGGTCCCGTTTTTCATTGCAAGATCCTCACCATATGCATGGAAACAAACAAGCCTAGTTATTTTCACCTAAATTGCTAAGTTGGATCAGATTAGTTGCTAGAAGCACCTAATGAATTGTATTTCTATCTTCCATTATCAACTCTCTCTTCCAAAAACTCGAAAAAGCTTAAAGAAAAAGCCTCACATGAATGGATTTAAACAGGCTGCAAGCTCAGAGAAGGGTTTAAACGAGTGTAAAGGCATTGTTTGGGAACTTGGCTTATAATCCACTTGGCTTATAATTTATAAGTCACTCTTAACAAGAGAGTATTTGACAAATAGGTGGATTATAATTCATCATTGTTGTTAAAATGACCAAAAAAAGTATGACTCTAAATTTAAACATTAAACAAACTTTGAAATTATCTTAAATGTTGAGAGAGTAAACTTGGTATTTACTTGGTCAAACTATATAGCTTACAAGCTATCAGAAAAAAATAAGCTATAGTAAGGGAGCTTTTTTTGTGGAGTGGGGGTAAGCCAAAAATAAGCCTGTTGCAAAACATGTTGTAGCAGTTTATAAGCCACAAAATCAGTTTGACAAGTTGTCAAACATGTCCTAAATAAACGATTTTGAGTTTGAAGTAACTCAATCAGTTGTCTATACTTTTAAAACCCATCAAAAAATGTTAAGGTAAAGGAAAGATTCCTCCCAAATCAAGCTATAGCTTAACTACAGTTCTAATTTGAAATAACTTCTAAGATTCGAGAGACTAAATAGTAGTTTCATATTTTAGTGACTAGTAATTAACTTCAAACTATAGCTCGTATCTTTAATATATATTGTATATATTTTTTTTATTTATATTTGAAAAACCCATCAAAACCCGGTCTGTCCAGTTATTATATTTATATATATTTAATATTGTATATATTTTATATATATTGTATATATTTTTTATATATAATTATATTATGATATGGTCAGTAATGTATACATATATATTTCTAATTATATATGGGTTTTTTTAGGAAAATGGGCATGGCTTCGTAGCCGTAAGTGTATATAGTTGTATATATTTCAGTACGCAAGTCTCTCTCTTTCTCTCTCT